>OZ022265.1:59489667-59524667 GCA_963978885.1 Nemotelus pantherinus
ATATTAGTAACGAGTAGTATATATTGATTTTGAAAGCGTACATAATAATTTATTTATGGTTACTACTTTCGAGTTGCGTTTCTAGAATATTTGGGTTTGAGCTCAGAGATTTGAACAAGCTGCATGGGCATTTTACATAGTATAGACAAAGCAGAGAATAAATTGCGTTTCTTATTTTGGAAAATGGTGTCATGTTCACTGCTTTATTTCACGCAGAAGGTAGAGTTTAATGTTTTCATTAGCGTTTTAAGTTCATATGAGCTATCGGCACAGATACGAAATCACCAAGCAAATACTCACCAAATGAATAAATGTCACTTGAATAAAGGCAGCATATATAGTCTTGTTCACATTCCCCGGAGATATTCAGAACTGCGAAAATTTAATCCGAAGCACTTATGCAGGATGAGTTTCCCAGGTTGGAACTTTAAATTGCGCTGGTGAAAGAAAATAATTTCGAAGCCTTTTAAATATAGTTTGGCAAACACAATGACATTAATGCACTCCAGTTAAGCATATTCACACTAGTTTATATACAACTGATAGCCTCTCACAAAATTTCTGCTTTGAATTATAAATAAACACCATTGCTAATAGAATTCCTCACTAAACTCAAAACAGTCTCTTAAATTAGCTCTGGGGCCAAAACCACCCAATGCTTTACTTCTGTTGGTTTTTTCCAAAACTGATAGAACATTTGCAAAATCCTTTACAGTTGGGAGCACTTTTACTACATATTCAACTGTGACGACAACTCGTAAACTACTTCCACTATCCAATTCAAGTTTGTCACTACACGCAGAACTCAGCGAACGAGGGTGGAAAGTTTTGAATGCCCCACTTTAAAGCAAGCGCAAAAGCTCTTCTACTCAGCTCTTCTGCTCAGCTCTTCTGCTCAGCTGTTCTGTTAAGGGCGAAGGTATTTCCACTTTGTAAGTATATAGGGGATGGAATTCGGAACAATGAGGCTATCCCAAATTGAAATCTCAAATTGGGATTTGGAGTATACCCGCATTTCTGTGCTTTCAGCCGATTTCCATGTATAGGTTTGCAGACTGTGTACATGCACGGAAGCTTCTCACGAGCTTGATTTCCGAATATTGGTTTTATACTACGTCTTTTTATAAGTGTGTGGCAAATAAAATGGTATGGCTACACGAGATTTGGATTAAAACCGGTTTACAATCCCGATTTCCTGTAAACATACAAATTCGTTCGACGGTCTGGCTTACAAACACATAAATTGTGATTTGTTTTCAATACGGTGTGTCCAAATTTCCAATATTGTGGCTTCTGGTGGCTGCTGTTTACTTTGTTGGAGCATGTTTCAATAGTAACGTTGCCAATGCCTTTTAGTACATGAACCATTTGCGATTACGTTTGTGTGAATTCATGAAAATGATAGGGCATTTGTGTCGTTTGACAATCAAAACCGAAGGTTGACATGGGAAATATATATGGGTCATTCTTTTACACATCGAACACTAAAAAAAATTCAACATTTTTAAATTGGCTGAAAATTTTTTTCCTGCATATTTGAGCAAAATAGACACCTATTGGAAGATTTCGCTTCGAAAACTTTATTTCCGAAAATGTAAATTTTTATATTTTCATGATTTTTGAGATTTTTGCCGATCCTATCTTATTCAGAATCCATTATTTCTACGAACACTCATCGTACCAACGTAATTTTTTTTTAATACCTTCAATAACGTCAGCTTTCGAAGTTTTATTACAAAAATTTTTTTTTGCAAAATTTGCAAAATTAAAAAATTAATAACTATTTATTTGTTTAAATGAAGAACAAACGGCTTTACCCCAACTTAATTTGATAGAAAAAAATACCATGGTGTTCACTATGCTATTGTCTACACAGGCCATTTTACAAAAACATGGGCTCGTGATTACTTTCCGAGAAAAAAAATATTTTCGAGTTCAAGTCGCGTAGTGGATGAGTCGGAGCACATCCGAACTTGCTGTCGAAGGGCAATTTAAACCGCAGAAAGAATGTAGTGACGAATAACCAATATTTTCATTCTATTTTTGAGAAGCGTAGAATACGTACGTCATTATTCGTATCACACTGTTTACAATTAATGTTCATGGCAATCGTGGAGTAAAAAATGCCTAAATCTTCAAGTGGTCCGAGATTTTGGAAAGATCCATGTTTCAATCCTTTCAAATTACCCCGTCATCGAAAATTACATTATTTACGACCAGTTCTGCAACAACATTTGGAAATTCTCCATTTGCCAGTAACAAATGAGTCCCTCCAACAGACGATCTGTACTACTTGACGGAAAAAAGTATCTAAATTACTGAAGGATTGCCAAAATGAGGTAAATTTTACACTTAATCAAGTATGAAATGAATATAATTAAATTAACACTTTCGTGATATCCATAATAACGTATATTGATTCAAATTAGAATATTTACAATCATTCCGAAAATCCTTGAGACTAGAAAGAATGTCAGATTCTAACAAATTTTTAGTGATAAATTTATTTTTAATAGTTTATATCAAATTAATGAAAAACAACTTCACACCATGCGATTTACCTTACTTAATAAATACTATAGCAATTAATGATGCAACAAATTTACACGATATTTGAATTTTCGGAAAACCAATAATCAAATTTTATAACTTATGAATAAAATTCCACAGATTTTTAATTTTTTTCGAAAATTAACTTAGACAATTTCCGAAACTGCACTAAATGTCTGAATAATCGATACGAATCTTGATACTCGTATATTCATATAATTCTACGAATACCTAGAAAATAAGAATATCAATTACATATTCATTGCAATTACAAAAATCTTCGTATTCTCAAGCCTGAAAAATTTTCCAAAATTTGTTAAATAGAAAATTGATAATATCTAATCATTGAGAATGTCATTTCATAATCTAAGAAATAGAAAAAGTTCTGCTAAATCAATAAACGAAAAAAAGTCGATTTCCTTCAATTTTCTGGTCTCTTGAAAATGAATATATTTACGATTGGAACTTTATTTCTAAAATTTTGTATTCTTTCTCAAGATATTGATGAGTTTATAATTTTAATCAATGAAAATTTTATTGAACTGTTTGAAAATTAATATAAATATCTTTGGGATTGTAAATAAAATTGTGTCAATGAAATCTTAATTTTAACTTTAGTTTAAAAATTCAAATTATCCGAATTTAACATCGATTCGTGCAACTTTAAATTTACTAATAATGGGTATGGAATAATTTTTTATTCAAGAAAGAGCCAATCAATCGTCGTGGAGAACAAGAAACATCAGAAAGTGAGGACCCTGTCGTCCCAAAGGAATTGTCCTGTATCATTTAAAGAAGACAGTGTAGCGGTATCAGCAGCGGTTGATTCAATCAACCAAGGTTTGGAGCTATTAGGAGTTTCGCCCATAAAAAAAAAAGAAAATCAATCAACAGCGTTATTCGACTGAAAAAATTAAGGAACTATCAAATGCATTGGCTACTACAATTTTCAATTCTGCTGTTGATGATGGTGATGAAAGTTATGAAAACAATGACAATGATAAATTATTGGAAGTTTTGAAAATGGAATTTAACGCGAGCACAGAACGTTCAAAAAATATAAAAATCTTAACTATTTTCAAAGATTGGTCTTTTCGCAAAATTCAATATCATTTTCCTCTTGCTACTTTTCACATGATTACGATCGTGAAAAAAATTGCGGTAGAAAAGGGTATTTTATCTGATACTACACCAAAAAGCCATCCGTTTTTGAATGAAGAAACAGTCAAGTCAATCATCGATTTTTATGAATTAGATGAAAATAGCCGTGTAATGCGGGGTAAAAAGGATTTTGTTTCTGTGAAAACTGATGAAAAACGCGTACACATGCAAAAAAGATTACTTTTGGTGAATTTAAAAGAACTCTATGAATTGTTCAAGGAAGCTTATCCAGAAATTAAATGTAGTTTTTCCAAATTTGCGTCTCTCCGACCAAAACATTACGTGCTTGCTGGTGCAAGTGGCACACATTCTGTTTGTGTTTGTACGATCCACGAAAATGTTAAATTGATGCTCGAAGGGTGTAATATAAAAAAGCTCACGGCCCACACCTCCAATCCATTGGAAAATTATCATGACTGTTTGAAATGTATGATTTGTGTTGAACACAAGAATGATTGTTATTTTGGAAAGTGCTCTCAGTGCCCAGGTGCAGATAATTTTATCAACAATATAGAAACTATTTTCGAAGAAAACCTCATTGACCAAATTACGTACAGACAGTGGACTACGGTTGACAGAACTACCTTGCAACTAATGATTTCTCCAGCTGATGATTATTTACAAAAATTGGAAATCAGCTCAGAAAGATTACTACTCCATTCATTCCTCGGGATGAAGCAAAATGAATTCATGAAAAGTAAGAAAGAGAACCCGATAAAAAATGAGTGCATTGTAGTCTGTGATTTTTCTGAAAATTATGCCTTCGTAGTCCAAAATGCTGCTCAAGGTTTCCACTGGAACAATGATCAGGCTACAGTGCACCCTTTTGCAATATATTACAAGCCTGATAACGACAAAATTCAAGTAAAAAGTTTAGTTGTCATTTCAGAATGTTTACACCACGACACAATAGCAGTCCATGTATTTCAAAAACTATTGGTGGATTTTATAAAAAAAGAATTCAATGAAGTTTCAAAGATCATTTATTTTTCTGATGGCTCTGGTGCTCAGTATAAGAACAGAAAGAACTTTATCAATTTGACTCACCATAAAAAAAATTTTGGTCTAGCTGCATTTTTTCCCTACATCTCATGGAAAGGGCGCATGCGATGGATTAGGTGGAACTTTAAAAAGGTTAGCTGCAAGAGTTAGCTTACAAAGAATATCCAATCCAATTCAAACACCGAAACAATTATTTGAATGGGCAGCTGAGTCTCTTCCCAACATTTCATCAAAATTTGTAACAAATATGGAATATATTGAGGAAGAAAAAAAATTAAGAGCGAGATTTGAGAAGGCTGAAACTGTGAAAAGGACTTTGACCTTTCATTACATTATTCCTATTTCGAGAAAAAAAGTACGAGCAAAGCACTTTTCTTCGCAAGAAGATGACGATTCGATAGAAGTAAAAGTTGTAAGATACGATGTTAATATTGTAATACGTCTAAGTAAATAGCCGCAGGCGACGATAGAAACTGTATGTATTTCTTTATATTTCAATAAAATAATTTTTGGAAAAAACAATTTATATGCGTAAGTTGCAGTTGCATACACATAGCCGACATTTGAAATTAAAAGCTGCTATAAATCTCTAAGACCCATGATGCGTTCTGACTCGTCCCTCGCTGAGAGCTGAGATACTTCGCGCGCGCTACGCGACTTGAACTTGAAAATATTGTTTTTTTCGGAAAGTAATCACGAGCCCATGTTTTTGTAAAATGGCCTGTGTAGACAATAGCATAACGAACACCATGGTCTTTTTTTCTATCAAATTAAGTTGGGGTAAAGGCGTTTGTTCTTCATTTAAACAAATAAATAGTTTTAATTTTTTAATTTTGCAAATTTTGCAAAAAAAAATTTTTGTAATAAAACTTCGAAAGCTGACGTTATTGAGCGTATTAAAAAAAACGTTGATACGATGAGTGTTCGTAGAAATAATGGATTCTGAATAAGATAGGATCGGCAAAAATCTCAAAAATCATGAAAATATAAAAATTTATATTTTCGGAAATAAAATTGTTTGAGCGAAATCATCAAATAGGTGTCGATTTATTTTGCTCAAATATGCAGGAAAATTTTCAGCCAATTTAAAAATGTCAAATTTTTTTTTTCTTGAAATCCGTACGATTTGTAAAAGAATGACCCATATGTATCAGTGGCGGCTTGTGATGATTTCGAATGGGTCGGCAATTAATAAAACAAGAATACGTTGCCACAAAAATATGCATAAAGTAGACATATTTTAAATATTTGCATAGTGATGGTATTTACGTTTTCACAAAACTGTAAACCTAAGCCGAAATTTTAAAAAAAAAAAAATTTGACCAAGCAGCATTTGTGGGTGCATGAATCAAAAATGCAAACTATAAAAGTGTATATCTATTAAATCGACGAGGTGTGAAATGTAATAAATAGCACCATCGTAAATTGTTAATTCTTATTTAATTTTTTAATAAATACTTTTATTATTAAAGTCAATGCAAAATTGAAATTTTAATAAATATAAGTTTGAGAGATATATATTTATAACAAACATATATATGTCAAACCAAACAAATTTCTTCTAAAACAACGAAAATTCACAAGTAATTAAAACCAAAATTATAATTATATATATATATATATATATATATATATATATATATATATATACATATAGATATATATATATATATATATATATATATATATATATATATATATATATATATATACATATAGATATATATATATATATATATATATATATATATATATATGTATGTACATATATATATATATATATATATATATATATATATATATAAAAATATATATATATATATATATATATATATATATATATATATATATATATATATATATATATATATATATGTATATATATATATATATATATATATATATATATATATATACATATATATATATATATATATATATATATATATATATATATATATATATATATATATATATATATATATATATATATATATATATATATATATATATATATATATATATATATATATATATATATATATATATGCAGCTGTTTTACGCGAAAACATTATCACGTTTCGGTTTCCGGCTGCGTTTCGGTATTAGTAAATATTGGGAAACATCGGCGAAGTAGGCAAGAATTGTATCTAACCGATAAGGTTTAGCGATTAGTGTAGGCCACGAGCACAGGAACGAGGATCCCGTAGATGCTGCGATTCGCCGGCATCGGGCCAAAACAGCCATGACCGAACATCAACATCACAGCCAACGTCTGTTTTGCCCCGACGTGGAACGATCGATACAAAGCCCCGTGGCAAGGCCGGCGATGAGGGGCAAATTCACGGAAATCACAGAGAACCAGGAAACGCGATTTCTGATCACACAGGATGCGATACGAGACAACCGGCCATGAAATACGACGCAGCGCGACACAAACAACAGGGCGAAAATAGAGGAAATAACGTAAAACGTACTTACCCGAATATATCTTTGGTGCTGTGACAGCTAGAGCGTAGACCAACCTGATTTGCTCTCCTCGATCATACTTCGTAACTTTTTCCAAGTCTTACAGAAATGCACTTCAATATACTTATCAATATGTTTTTGATCCGGCAAAATGAAGAACGGATACGATTTTACGACACAAGATACAATTGTAGATTTCCTTTCCGAATCGCTTCACCTTATATCCGTAAGAAGGACCGGTCAAATCAACAACCTCACGCTCGGGTATCTTGTCTTTACTGATTATACGATCAATGAGATCCGGAGTAATTTCCGTAATCACTTCGCCGGGGTAAATAAAAATGGGCATTAGTGTCGGATCTAGACATGGGTAACGCAGCGCTGCGCCGCGCAATTGCGTTGAAGCACTAGCCATGATACCACTGCGCTGATACCGATTGTCGGTATCAGTAGCGCAGTAACGCACTTCGGTATTAGTAGCTCAGTAACGCACTTCGGTATCAATGGTGTTAGCGCTGCTGCTATGCAATGCCAACACCATTTGGCTTGGCGCTATGCTACGGCGCAGCGCAAAGATATGAGTTGAGAATACTTGCCTCAAGTCTGTTTGAGCAATAGAATTTCATTATGCTTCAATACTACAACTAAATAATACCTTTATGGTATATTAAAGCAATGATGTCTAATTTACACTTATCAAAAAGTCAGGCGTACGCACGTTTGGAAAAATACCTGAATGGGTACAAGCTGCGCCGCGCAATTGCGTTGAAGCATTAGCGACGATACCACTGCGCTGGTATCGCTTGTCTGTTAGCCATGATACCACTGCGCTGGTATCGCTTGTCGGCATCAGTAGCGCAGTAACGCACTTCGGTATCCATGGTGTTGGCGCTGCCGCTTTGCAATGCCAACACCATTTGGCTTGGCGCTACGCTACAGCGCGGCGCAAAGATATGAGTTGAGTATACTTATCTCAAGTCTGTTTGATGCAAAGCAATATACCTACGCGTACGCACGTTTGAAAAGATACCTAAATGGGTACATACTATAGCCTGGGTATTTTAGGGTATTTGATATCGGAAAATTAGTAAGTTCAAATGTGGGTTGCTCTCGTTCCATACAAGCTTTTTCAGTCATGTTTTTTTGAGTGAATCATAGCGTCTTAGCGCAATGCTGCCAGCGCCGTATGTAAGATCATGGTATCATAGCAGCGGTATTAGTGTATCAGCGCTTCAAAATTTGCTGCGTTACCCATGTTTCGGATCGTCGGCTTCGTATGGTTGACGAAACGCTGTCATACGTTTGTACCTGGGATCGGTTGGTCGCCACTTCAACATTCTTGTGTGCCTGAGACTTTTCAAATGCTCCTTCAAGTCTTCAAGTGCACAAATACTCGATTCACAGCAGTCATGACAATTCATCGACCATTTCTCGTCGCTATATTTGGGACCGCGAGAAAGAATCAGAATCAAAGAATCACTGCTACCATCGTAAAGTTTCACCGATGCTTTTTCCATTCATGCTTTGATTTCTGCATCACCGATTTGATCGGAACGAACTGCAATATGGGAAATTTAAAATAATTTGGCCGAAGTAAACACTCACCTGGTGACAGCTGAATCATGGAACAAACACTCGCAAAGTGACAGTTAACAATGTTCTCGAGATGAGACCCGAAGTGGCGTTGCCAGATAAAGGCGATCGAGTACGAGATCAATGGCAGCTGTTGGAGGACATTGCCCTGGTAGGGCGGAATTATTCAAACAGAAGAACGACATGGGAATAGTCCTGCAAAAACGGTGCCGTAAAAGCAAGACCGAGGCTCTGCAGGAATCCGGATGATGGAATGAGGTTCTTCTTTTTCCCGACACGGAGGTGAGCAGATCGCAGAATAGCAGAACGGACAATTATAGATAAATTTTCCTTTTTGGGTGCGAGCATCGAATGAAAGACTGAACGAGTGGGTTTGACGAGCGAAAGGTTGGGTCCAGTGGGTGGTGATTTCAAATTGATGTATTGATTTTCGTCGAGAAATACGTCGAATCAACGAAAATTTGACCAGCGATTGAGAGGCGACGAACGATACGGAAAGACTTAGTGGATCTTGAGGCGAAGATTACGTTTGGGATTGACGGCGATTTCTTTCCTGGAGCGGTAGTGGTTCGTAGATTAGATAACCGAAAGCGGCGAGTTAAGAAAAGACCGAATTGAAGGGCGAAATGAAGACGGCAATCGATCCGTTGCGGAACAGTTCATCGAATGTATGCCGTGCTAGTGGCGAAGGTACGTAGCAAAATAATTAGTTTTAGCGTAGGATCTAAGAATGCTTGTAAATAATAGATAAGTGTAATTTCTTTCAATTCGCGGCACCATGTAGGTTTTGTTGAGGAAGTCAATTATCATATAGTAGATTTTGAGTCCGATTTATTGTATTAAAATCGAGGTACGGTTTTATAACGCGGTGTTTCTCATAGTGGAGGTGTCTAACGTGAAGAACATAGTAAAACAGACTATCTGGCTGACTTCTCGTTTGGCGGCCCGGATATTAGAGGCAGCCAAGGGCAAGAAACGAGTGGCGCCCGGACTCACCACTTTCTCTTCAAGTGAGCCAGCCACCCGAGGCTGCCGCCCTGGTCTTCTGGAGTAGAAGACTGGGTTGATTACGTAACGACGTAGGTTGTACGGTATCAACATTTTAACAGTATATTTAAGCACTGCAAATTTGCTGAAAGATATATATATTATCTCAGGAACGGCGCGCTGACCCAAAAATTATTCTATGCATTGGCTCAGAAAAACTCTACTTAGCCAACACTTGAAAATATACGGTTCAGTGTTTCTCTTTCAAATTTTAGGCACATAGAAATCCGCCAAAAAAGAAAAAAACTTTGGGGACCTGAACCGCTAGAAACACTAATGTTCGAAGAACAGTAGAAGAATCGTGCAGGTTTTGAGTGCATATTCCACCACATGTGCTGCTTATTACGGCCAAACTGTTTCAAATGCCACGTTTTACTTTCGTCTTAAGAATGCATTATAACTCATATGGTAGAAGGTTTCAGATATTACCACTGGCATGGGTTTCACAGTTTATGAAAGAAAAACACTTGTTAATTATATTCGATATCAGTTGCTTATTTCACCAAACTTTGAAAGCAGCATCTCATATAACATCAATGAAGAAAATGCTCAGTGCCTGCAGCACTGTAACTGAAGTTGGTGTTTGGGCCAGCGATCCGAAAAATTTGCAGAACTTAGGGAATTGAAACATCGGTTATTTATTTTCATTGTAAATGTTTCCGGTATGAATACTAACTGTAAGCATTTATTGATACAAAAGTAGCACTACCGACTCGTGCTGGCAACCTTTCGCCAGTATCAAAGCCAAGAATATATCACATCAGCTTCACGTTGTTAAATTACATTCAAAGTTATAGCATTATAAAGAAAATTAGGGCTACCTGCAGCGAGTTTTTTCAAATAATCGAAAGCTTAATATTTGCTGTTTATTGTCACTACAATATCATTACCATTTGAACATTCTACGATAAAACTGCTTAATAAAGATATTGCAATTAAACACAAAACCAACAATAGCTGGCAACCCTATCGAGGTTTTTCAATCAAATTTGGCCTGAATAATGCTTATAATAGGTTCCATTAATTGTATGAAATTCGTATTGATTTCATGACTGCACTGGAAGTTATAGGGCAAAAAGTTTTATTTTCCTGAGAGAATTTTCAAAACCAAAGACACATAAATTACCATAACTGGCAGCACCAATCGAATTTTTCAACCAAATTTCTATCAAATAGAGCTTATAGTAAGGTGCAGCTACTGTGTCAATTTCATGAAAATCTGGTTACTAATTCACATTTCATAGGGCAAAAAGTAGTTTTTTTTTCTATGTAATTTTTCAAGATGGCACCACTGGCACAGAGTTGCCAACAATTCAAAATCGCTTCTATCAGACCTGGTTCTACTTAAGTCCAATGCATTATGTAAATTTCAGTGGTATCTGATTATTGGTTCGTGAATCCCCGTGAACAGAAGTTTTTGATGCTAAAAATATAGGTTAACTGGGAAAGGGTTACCGTTCTTGTCCGACATGAAATTTCCAAAGTTTTACTTTGAACGTGTAGATAAAGCACAATATTTGTATACAGATTGGTTTTATTGTAAGAAACGGACGTTTTTAGGATATTCGATGATTTGAATGTTTTCACTTCGAAATTTTTATTTTTTCAAATTTAAGACACCAAAACTATCATAGCCGGCAGCTCCAACCGAATTTTTCAAATAAATTTCTACCACATGTGGTTTCAAAAAAGGTCTGGCTATTGTGTTAATTTCGTCAAAATCGAACGATTCAATCAGAATTTATAGGCCTAAAAGCAGTTATCATTTTTAGTAATTTTTCAAGATGGCACCACTGGCACAGAATCGCCCGCAGTTCAAAATTACTTCTATCAGACTTGGTCCTATTTAAGACCAATACAGTCTGCAAATTTCAATTAATTCTGCTCATTGGATCGTGAGTTTCCGTGAACAGAAGTTTTTGATGCTAAAAATATAGGTAAACTGGGCAAGGGTTACCAGGCGTGCCCGTTATACCATATCAAATTTTTTTTTTTGGTCTATGTAAAAAAAGCACGAAGTTTACATATAAGTGGGTTTTTTTTGAAGGAGCGGCATTTTTTCAAGAGAGACGATGATTTGGAGGTTTTCACTTTCAGTGCCTGCCCTAGCTTTAGGGTTGCCAGCACACTCATCAAAAGCTAAACAAATTTACAACTAAATAATACCAATATGTCCTGAAAATTTGGTAATGGTTGAGTAGCTCTGTCAAAAGTTACCGCAATTTAAAAATTTTCAATTTTTCCCGTTCTCTTTTTAGGCACCCAGCGCACACATAGGGTTAAAAAATTCCAAAAAATTATCCGATTCCCATGTAAAACACGTTCGAAATTTATTTTGTTAACTTTATTTTTGCAAAACTTATTTGTGTACGGAATAATAGGTATATTAAAAATATCACTAAAATGGCCGCTGGCGCCAAAGTGTTAAAGACTTTTAACTTTTTCTGAAACCTGGCACTATTCTGCATATACACCAATGTGTCCTAAAAATTTCAGTTCAATCGGATGGCGCGTTCCTGAGATTTTTTCACTGAAATTTTTTGATGATATATATATATATATATATATATATATATATATATATATATATATATATATATATATATATATATATATATATATATATATATATATATATATATATATATATATATATATATATATATATATATGGATGCCTCACTTGCCAAATCGATTAACTCCATTTTCTGAATTTCATTAAATTTTTACTATCAAAGCACTTAAGAAGCCCCTAACTGTATATATTCAAAACAAATTTCTCTAATAATAAGTATTTAGTGGTGTTAATACCTATTATTAGAGAAATTTGTTTTGAATATATACAGTTAGGAGCTTCTTAAGTGCTTTGATAGTAAAAGTTAATGAAATCAGAAAATGGAGTTAATCGATTTGGCAAGTGAGGCATCCATATATATATATATATATATATATATATATATATAGAAATATGAATTTTTGGCCAAAATGATTTTAATACTAATGTTCTTCTTCGAACATTAGTAAAAAAAATCAGTTTGTGAATCAGGTTTCCTAGAAAATTAACAATAGATTCAGAATATCCGGACACTTGCACTGTCTGAAGACTAGTGCGTTTACTCACTTATAGATATAAATATACTAGTACAAAATTTAAACAGGTTTTTCTCCGGACTGCCTGATTCGATCCGCTGAAATTTTCAGAAGATGGTGTATCTGAGTTGTAGGGCGGTTAAATTTTATAATAAAATTTTTAAGGCATTAGCCGGCACCGGGTGTTTTAGTCACTTTAGAGGGGCTGGTTAATTTTTGTCATAGAAAATATATGTATATCAAAAACCAAGGAAGCATGTTTTGCTATTTGAAAATTATATACCTAAATGTGATCACAGAATGTTTGCATTTTCAAAATTGTGGTTTGTTTGCAAACATACATCAGATCATTAAGCAATTCGCAGAACATTTTTATGCGTATTAGGTATAAGTTTTTATGGATTTTGGTGGATGTGTGGTAAAATTATTCAATCGCTACAGCACCTATGTATACATAAATCCTTCGAATCACTGACCTTGGTGCTTTTTTTCAAAAAATGCAAAAGATTCATTGATTCACTGATTTGTGTAGTCAAGTCACCAAATAACTTTTACTTCACCAAATAACTTGTATTTTCTGTAAGTGGTATTGGTGCTCGTGAGATCTTTCAGATTTAAATCAGATGAATATGAAATTCACAGTATGTATAAGCTTTGAGTAGGAGCAGATATACTAAACATTTAACGAATGTAACAATGGTGCGATCTTCAAAAATGCTCAGCAAACTTAATGGTTTGTGGCATACAAACAGCAAAATATAATGATATTATAGTAAAACTAAAGCAAAAACCTTTGAATGTAAAAAACTTTAACATTTTTGAGCGTAGAAATGCAAGAAAAAAATTTCACTATAACTTCCAACACAGTCATTGGACGGAAACAAAACCCATCGTCTTAGTTGGTCCTGACGTAAAACTGTATACAAACGTATCATATAACGAGAAGAGTATATTTTCGGCTATGCAGCAGGCATGCTTGTCACTCAATGACAATTCGACGGGCTAGAGTTTTTAAGTGTTAGTCCATAGTGCACAAAGACTTAGTCCAGGGTATAACTGTCAAAAATAAACACATCCATTAGTGAATGGCTTGCTAGTGGTTAAAAAAGATAGAGCAATAAAAAACTACAGTGCTAACGAATCACTTGAAAGACTGATTTTCAAATGTGAGTGGAGTAAATTAGTACACTTATCATGACCAGCCTGTTTTGAAGGCAATGCATCACTTTGGTCTGATGTCAATATTTTAGGTCTTAGGGTACAATGATTTCCAAAATTTACACTAACAGGAGTCAAGGTCTTCATCCTTCATAATGAAGGGAATTAAAAAGCTTTGTCCAAAGTATCTGGTAGTGCAAATGCGATGAAAATGCGAAGTAGTGACAACGCATTGCTAACTTGGCTCAAGAACAATCGATGCTGTGCATTTATTTTTTATTAAATGAGTCTATCGAAGGTTGAGGGAAAAGAAATAATTTTTGGTTGCCTGCCATGAACGAAATCCTCATTTGTAACTTTTTTTTTGAAAGATGTCTTTCATATGAAAGTTTGAAGGTAGTATTGTTGGTAGGAAAAGAACAAGCATGCCTGCTGCACAATCAAAAATAGATGTTGGTACTGTTCCTGTTGTAAATACATTAGTATACAACTTCACGTTATGACTAACTTAGCCGATGAGTTCTGTTTCTGTCCAATGACTGTGTTGGAAGTTGTCACCGTTATCAACAACGCGCACTAAAACCCCTTTGTCCCAAGTTGGAATGCAGGCGCGGCCGTTTCGGGCGGTTTTTACTCGCGAGAAAAAAGGTCGTGGGTGGGCACCACTCGCTTCTGTTCCGAATAACTGCCTCGCTACCGTCGCCCTGAAGCGAGAAGAGGATGACGGTTTAGTAAGAACAACCCCCGTATCGAGGTGCACAATTATACCCCGGCGCAATGTACGACTACAAGCTTTATTGCTCTTAACTTGCACTACATATCCATCACTATTAATTTTACCGTGCAACCATTCAATGGTAATCTCACTTATATTAGTCGCATCCCAATTTTATCTAAATAATATTACAAATTGTAAACTATATGTTATCTGACCTGATTCAAATGGAACCGAAGATTCTGGATCGCCGAGATGAAATATTCTACTTCGATGGGGCCCTTTTTCGCTGATTGATGTTCGCCCCAAAAGAAATCAAATCTTAATATGTCCTCCGTAATTCGTTCTTCTTGTCCGACTTGCACCTCCCGGCTTCGCCTAAATCTCCTTGAGACAAAATATCTTTCTGCGTGGTTTCCCAGCACATCAAATAAACGATACGTTTTTCCTTTCTGCTGTTGCTTACAAGTTTCGAAAACCCCCGTCGTCGGGCGAAAGTTCCTCTACATCAATCGAATAGTCCAGATCGGAAAAACATAGGAAAAAAATATGTATGATCGTCCAGCACCAGCAATTCAACACGTCCGTTCACTTACCGTGTTCAAACCAAAAAAAAAAGTTTTTTTCGTCAATTCCGCTCACAGGAAAATTTTCCTGGCGGCAGCGGGATTTTCAAATTCCGTTTGGTGCGCTCACCCGATATTGATTTCACTCATCTGAGTGTTGGGCTTACTATTCACCTCACAATCCAATTTGGGACAGCCTAAACTCACCATCAACTCATCTGTCATTTGTACTAATGTTCGAAGAACAATAGTATTAAACTCGTTTCGCCGAAAATTCATATTTCTTTATATATATATATATATATATATATATATATATATATATATATATATATATATATATATATATATATATATATATATATATATATATATATATATATATATATGTATATACCTGTATATCAGCAAAATGATTAAGGGAGATAATCTCTGGAGTGGCCGATCCGATTGAGCTGAAATTTTCGGAGAACGTAGATGTATATAGTAAGTAGGTCCACAACTTTCTCAAATTCAGATATTGTTTAGAATTGTAGTTTTGCTAAGAATAATAATGTAATATGTTATACAAATAAGATAAGGCGTTAAATATCCTTCGCAAAGCTGCCCAGATTGACGCGTTAGCTGCTACGTCAGCAACGGTTTGCAGCATATGTGGAAAGGACCACTATATCAACCAGTGTGATAAATTTAGGCCGATGGACATGCAACAACGGAGAAACGAAGCAAAGAAGCAAAATTTATGCTACAATTGCTTAAAGAAAGGCATCAACCAATGTCCATAGAGTAGTAGGTGTCGGACGTGTTCCAAAAAACACCATTCGCTACTACACAGCAATGGAACCGCAAACGAGACAAAAAAATTGACAGCCGATGCTAAGGCTTTCATCCCGAGTGCTCAGTCACTATTAGGATGGAACACATGACCGAACGATACTATTAGCAACCGCTCGCGTTAACGTAAAGAATATCTCAGGCAAATGTATGACACTAAGAGCTCTGATAGACTCCGGGTCGCAACGGAGTTTCATTACGGAGTCAGCAGTTCAGTTACTTGGTCTAAAAAGGCGATTCGCGAAGATTCAGGTATGCGGAGTAGTAGCAGTCAGCAACGTTCAGACTAAAGGTTGTGTGACTTTGATGATTAGAGCGAAATATGGAAATCCCATGATCAGCGCATCAGCTTTAGTGTTGCCGAGCATAACAAACTTGTGTCCATCAATCAAGATGCCAATCAAGCTTCCAATGGGACTGTCAGTAGATAATCTAGCTGACCCAAAATGCGGAACACCCAGACGAATCGACATAATGCTTGGAGCGGACATGTACAGTGAAATCCTGCTACCAGGATTCAAGAAAGGGTCTCCATGTGCGGTAAATACCAGATTTGGCTGGATTTTACTTGGTCCGACCGCTTCTTCGAATAATCAAGGGGCCATACTATCATTGATTGCTACTAAAGACACAACGGATAAACTGGTCAAAAAATTTTGGGAAATAAATGAAGCACCAGCGAAGCAACCAGTAACGAGGGACGAGCAAGCAGCTATGGAATGGTATCAGCAGACAACCAGGCGAGACGAGTCTGGCAGGTACATTGTACGGCTTCCGTTTATGCAGGACGCTGAGTCCCAGAACACTTTGTGCAACTCCCAGGAAAAGGCACATATTCGGTTCTCACAATTGGAGAAACGATTGCACAATGACGAAATCTTAAGGAACTAATATATATCATTTATGGAGGACTATATAAGGTTAGGCCACATGGTAGAAGTGCCAAAAGCAGATAAATTTTCAAAGCAAACATACTATTTGCCGCATCACGCCGTACGCAAGGAGGACAGTACCACTACGAAACTTCGAGTTGTGTTCAATGCGTCCCAAGTAAACATTTCAAATTAGCAACAGTTACTTATGGTACTGCCAGCGCACCTTACCTAGCTATGCGCACTTTGCATCAACTGGCGAACGATGAAAAGTTACATCACCCAGAAGCGTGTCGAGTTATTAAAGAAGACTTCTACGTGGATGATGTTTTAACCGGCGGAGATACGATCATGACAGTGCAGGCCCTACAACAGGACCTTATCAAGACACTGCAAAAAGGAGGGTTCAAATTGCGGAAATGGGCAGCTAATCACGATAGTTTATTAGAATCTGTTCCTGTTTCCGATAGAGAGACCAAATCACCATTTAACATTGATGAGGATGACCATGTCAAGACGTTAGGACTACGATGGCATCCTGCGAAGGATTGCTTTTTCTTCAAGGTCACAATAGAGGAGATTACGGATACTGTGCTTACAAAACGACAACTGCTTTCCTAAATAGCACGGTTATTCGACCCAATGGGATGGTTGCAGCCTTGTATTGTTATAGGAAAGATAATGATCCAGCAGCTGTGGCTACAACAAACTAACTGGAATGAACCTATTTCAGAAGAGCTTGACGCGAAGTGGCGTAACTTTCGCTTGCAGTTGCCAGTCCTCCAGGAGATTTTGATTCCAAGGTGGTTACTCTGGAGTCATACAGCAACCGTTCAAGTCCATGGATTTTGTGACGCCTCTGAGGCAGCATATACGGCAGTCATTTACGTACGCATTGAGGAACGTGACGGTTCCACAACTGTTCGACTCGTAACGTCAAAATCCAAGGTCGCACCGTTGAAGGTCCAATCGATTCCACGATTAGAGCTGTGCAGCGCTATGCTTCTGTGCAACTTGATGTCAAGTACACTAGAAGCACATGGCTGGAAGAATGTCAGTCCCTATTATTGGACAGATTCGATGTTCGTTCTACAGTGGCTCCAGAGTCCAGCAGACAGATGGAAGGTGTTTGTCCCTAATAGAGTTAGCCACATTCATTCAACATCCGACACCAAACAATGGCGACATATAAACAGTAAAGCGAACCCAGCAGATGTCGCTTCCCGTGGAATCTTTCCAAGCCTCTTGAAGAATCATGACCTGTGGTGGAATGGTCCAGACTGGCTAAAGGAACATCAAGACAGATGGCCAAAATCGAAATTCATATGCAACGAGGCTGTCGCAAATCTAGAAGTACGGCCCAGAACAACATGCCTGTCAACCGTACAAGTAAGAGAAAAGGAGAACATAACTAAACGATTCTCGTCATTTACGAAACCCGTCAGGGTCGTCGCTTACTGCAGAAGATGGAGGTCTAGCTCTCGTAGCCCATTCTTAAGGTCAGATGAGTTACAGCAAGCTGAGAACACACTCATTCGCATAATCCAGCTCGAGGCGTTTGCAAACGAGATCAACTCACTTAAAAGCAACAAAACTGTGGATAAATCGAGTTCACTAATTAGACTAACGCCGTTTCTGGATACTGACCAGATTCTGCGGGTGGGGGGAAGAATACAGCAGAGTGCTGTAAAGGTCGACACGAAGCACCCAATATTGCTACCCCGAGGACATATGGCTAACCTAATCATAAAACATTACCACCATGTGTTGTTGCATGGTCCTTCACAGCTAGTACATTCGACAGTTCGGACAAAGTACTGGATCATAGATGAACTCACTGCTGTGAAACAGTTTGGGAGGAAATGTACCCATTGTTTCAAATTGAACGCCAAACCAAGTCAACAACTGATGGGTGTGCTGCCTCACGAACGAGTTCGACCAGGAAAACCCTTTGCTAGAACCGGTATTGATTTCGCTGGGCCAATCATAATAAAGTGGAGCAATGGTAGAGGAACGAAGACCACCAAAGCATACATAGTGGTGTTTGTATGCTTATCGACAAAGGCGGTACATCTTGAACTAGCTAGCGACTTAACATCGAAAACTTGTATCGCAGCTATTCGAAGATTCATAGCAAGGAGAGGTCTGTGTCATACTTTGGTTAGTGACAACGGCACCAATTTCGTAGGGGCTGACAAATTGTTGCGCGAGGCTGCGAAGATGATGATTGAAGAAACTCAAGAAAACCTTGCTGTCATCAACATCAATTGGAAGTTTATACCTTCGGGAAGTCCTCATTTCGGAGGAATTTGGGAGGCAGCAGTGAAAAACATGAAGCGGCACTTGATCAAGACTCTCGGTTCGCACTTGCTAAACGTGGAAGAGATGTTCACGTTGCTGGCCCAAATCGAAGCCTGCATGAATTCGAGATCATTAACAGCACTGAGTACCGATCCACACGACCTTAGTGCGCTGACTCCTGGTCACTTTTTGACAGGAGAACATCTTTTTGAGTTACCAGATGGACATATGGAAGACAACGTTATCAGGAAATGGCAACAAGTGCAGAGACTCAAGCAACATCTTTGGCAGCGATGGGGTCTTGAATATTTAACTCAGCTGCAACAGCGTGCGAAATGATTCACTGAGAACAAACAAATTAAAGTGGATGATTTAGTTCTGATCAAGTATGAGAATCAGGCATCTTGTCGGTGACCTTTGGGAAGAATTTTAGCAATACATCCCGGAACCGATGGTCTGCCTAGGGTAGTGACATTGAAAACGAAGGATAATATCATCAAGCGGCCGGTCACGAAAATCTGTCCATTACCAAGCAATGAGGAATGTGGAGTTGAACGGCCAACAGAAGACATTGTCATCAATCCGAATGAACTCAAACGCAAGCAAGAGGCTAGAAATTCAAAGCGAGCATCCAAAATGTCCAAACTAATGGTGTACTTAGTTGCGTGTCTAGTTTGTGTCACGAGTGCCAGAGGCAACTTTACTATCAAGCATCCCGAACCAGGAGATATGTTGAGCACGTGGGGCAAGTACGGCTGATTAAGGGACAATTTCGATTGAATGTTAATGTCTCGAATAAAGAAATTATCGCAGACCTGGAGAATACCATAGCAAATATACATTAACATATCAAACATCTGTAAGGAAGGACTCCGACTGCACCCAGATATACGCTGTACAGAACTTGTCAACCAATTAGAACAAGAAGTTAATAGGACTATAGAAGCGATCAAGCCGTGAATTCAAGTGAGACGACGACGTGGGATTCTAGGAAACATACGGCAAGGAATCTTTGGTGTGAATGGCGAAGTCTACACAGATATCGACAAGTTAGACGAGAATCAAAGACGGGTTATCAAGACCATGGAACATCACGGTAACCTATTGCTAGCCACTACCAAATTGGTAAATGAGACCCGAGGAGCGCTAACCGCTAAATTGAATCTTCTTGCCGGAAAGGTTGATCAGGTCTCCAAAACAATAGCAGAAATGACTTCCTGACATATCGATCAAAATCGTATCAATATACAGTTTTTGGCAGCGTATCAACTGGCATTCGGTTGGTTGGTACACATTCAGACCCACTACGAAATGTTCCACAAAATCAAGTCAGGAGTGGGGACTATTGTGGAAGCACTATCCGGAGCAACCGTAACGAATACCCTGTCACGAGCACAAGGTAAACTAGGAGGCTCGCTAACCATAGTACCGAAGGAAGTGGGCAAAACGCGCATTGCCATCTTAACAAATGGAATTCCAATATTCGGCAATTTTCACATCATTGAGCAAAAGAGGTTTGAGCTAATGCATTTCACTGGCATACCTCGTCACTTAGGAAACGGAAATTACGCATTTCTCGACATCACACAGGACTACCTTGGAGTACGATATGACGATCAGTTGTACTTCACATTAACTCCCGAACAGCTCAACCAGTGCGAGAGGATTGAAAGCATCGAACTTCATTAATCAGTTAACATCATATTGAGTATTAGTGATCACCCAAATTGTATTCTGGACGAAATTTACGACCGATTCAACAAGGTACCCTGTCCACACCACATTATGCACGTGAAGAGTATATTGTGGAAACAACTAATCCGGTCTAACACGTGGCTGTTTCTTGCATCCACCACGAACCCTGTTGCACTGACATGCAGCAGGCATGTCCTTAAAATTGAAGGCGTCGGTATCTTGGAAATGGATCCTTTTTGAAGCCTTACAAGCTCCACCGCTATTTTGAGAACGAATCTAGCAACTCTTAACAGCGTTACAGCTCAATACACTTATGTCAAACCGCTGATCCAACAAGAACTCAACACTACCAACACAACGTTTGTATACCTACCATCGAAGTTAATTCTTGAACAAGATGATAGCTACATTCAGAGCATACAACATCAGGAAGCCGAAATTCGAATGGATATGACAACTACTTCCTGGCATCATTTAAGGCAACATACCATAATGATTGGGTCTAGCTTTGCTCTCGGATTTCTGGTTATAAGCACCATAGTCGGTGCGCTGGTCTGCAGAATTTACCAGCCGAAAAGCTGCCGGTCGATACCTCCAGCAACAGCCGCTTCTGAATCCACCGTTCAGTGGTACGAGCACACCGAACGATAACCCACCTAAACATTTTGGAAGAACCGTTGGTTCTTGGCGGGCAGAATGTTTAGAATTGTAGTTTTGCTAAGAATAATAATGTAATATGTTATACAAATAAGATAAAATATCATGTATAGTTAAAAAACCCTAGCGCATCAGAACCGCTAGAAATACTAATGTTCGAAGAACAGTAGAGGATTTGTGCAGATTTTGAGTGTATTGTTATATATTGTTGTTATACTGTTGTTATTGTCTTATATATTATATATTGTACGTATTGTCATATATATTGTTATATATTGTATATTCGCGATGTGAATACTTAATGCAAGCATTTATTGGTACCAAAATAACAAAAACACCTCGTGCTAGCAGTCCTATCTGCCTCACGTTGAAGTCAACCTGCTCTGCGAATTTCGTGTTGATCCGATCACTGCACTGGAAGTAATAAAGATACAAAGAAATTTAAGGATACCATTCGCAAGAGCTTTCAAATTTTCTAGATCTTAGTATTTGGTGTGTATTTTCACTACAAGACCACTACGATTTGAAAATTTTATGATAAAATCGCTTACTGAAGCTATTTCAAAAAATACAAAAACAATCATAGCTGGCAACCCTATCATTGTTTTTCAAAATAGATTTATACTGAATATTGTCTACAATAATTTAAATTTGTCATATGAATTTCGTTATGATACCATGACTGTACTGGAAGCTATAGGGCAAAAAGCTTTATTCAAATAAAATAACATTATATAAACAACTTGGTGCAGTTGCACCAATTTTTGACGATTCTAAAAGCATATAGATTAGTTCTTTTATATCATCGAAGTCGTTTGTCATAAATTATGCTTACCATAGAAGGGGGATGATGCAGATGAATAAGCTAATAAACTCGGTTATAGGTTCAAGTAACAAACAATAAAATTTCCAAAGCTCGGAATATTTGAATATCGGTTGCTTATTTTATTGTAAATAGTTTGCTTATGAATAGAAAATGGAAGCATCTGTTGGTGCGATATTTACGAAATTGTCCGGTGCTGGCAATCATGTGCTGGCACCATAGCTGCTTCACGTTGTGTTAAACCCACCCTATGAATTTCGTTTCTACTGAATGTCTGCGCTGTAAGTTATAGTAGTGAATTAAATTTTAGGGTTACCATCGTCCAAACATTTTAAATTTTTGAAACGTAGATATTTGATGTTATTTGTCATTGCAGGATCATTCCCACTTGGAAATTTTATGACAACATCGCTCGATAAAGAAATGTCAATAAATTACAAAATTCATCATAGCTGGCAACCCTTTCACGGCTTTTCAACAAAATTTCTACAGAATTAGAAACGCAACAAGATATCCTTTTCACATTAATTTCGGTTTGATTTCATCACTGCCTCGGAAGTTATAGGGATAAACCTTTATTTTCCTGAGCAAATTTACAATATTTAAGAGACAAAAATTGCCGTAGCTAGCGTCCATATACTAATTTTTCAACCAAATTTCTATGAAATCTATCTTAGAGCAAGGTTCACCTACTGCGTGGATTTTGTTAAAATCTGGTGGCTAAATCGGAAGCTATAGGTCAAAAACCAGTTTTTTTCTCAGTGATTTTTCCAAATGGCACCACTACCACAGTATTGCCCGTATTTAAAAATCGGTTCTATCAGACCTTGTCCTAGTTTATGCCAACATGTTCTGAACATTTCATATTGATCGCATTATCCGATTGTCAGTTCTCGTGAACAGAAGTTTTGGGTGCTGAAAATAGAGGTAATTTGATCACGGGTTGCCGTTTTCGTTTACCGCGGAATTTTTGAAATTTTTATTTGACTTGGTGGACAAAAGTCAAAATTTATCAATAGTTTGAATTTATTTTCAAAAATCAAAAATTTTTCTGGAGACTCGATGATTTGAAGGATTTGTTTTCAGGACCCTGCTGTAGCTACAGAGTTGCCTGCAAAGTCGTGAAAGTCCATGTGTGTTAAATTCTAGTTTACATCAATACGCTGTGCAAGTTTCACGATGATCCATTGTTTTTCTTAGAAGTTATGACAAATCGAAAGTTGAAAAAAAATCCTTGCCTACTTTTAGGCACTCAGCGCCTACACCTGGCTAAAAATTTTCAATTCTTTATCATAAACAAACTACAAACATAATAAGTTTTTATTCCTAGTACTTTTTTTTACCAAAAATTTACACTGCTTGGAAATATAGGTGTACCTGAAAATTCACTTAAATGCCCGCCGCTGCCAAAATGTTTAAGATATCTGAATTCTAGCAAGTTATGGACCTACCTGTTATATACATCTATGTTCTCCGAAAGTTGCAGCTCAATCGGATTAGCCACTCCAGAGATTATCTCTCTTAACCATTTTGCTGATATATATATTATATATATATATATATATATATATATATATATATATATATATATATATATATATATATATATATATATATATATATATATATATATATATATATATATGTATATGACGAATTTTCGGCGAAGCGATTTTAATACTAACGTTCTTCGAATATTAGTAAAAAAACAAAACCATCATCATACAAAATAACAATAACATCGTAGTAAATAATTGTCCGTAATATCCAATATAATCAGCTACAATCGTAGCTCATAAGATATAACTGTAAATGCTGAATCATCATCACAAGGTCGTTTCAGTGTAAGAGAAATTGCATTGCGTTATTTGTCGATTTGACTATTTTGCATTTAATTTTTAATTGGCACATATGATGACTCCTAGGGGTATATGGGCCATCAAGGTCGTACGTTTCCAGGATGTAAAATCAGCATTGTTCGTTTAACTTGTTTGATTGTAAATATACAATTGTAAAATACAATTGTAAAATACAAATAAGTATGATGACGAGTACACTTTTGTTTATAATCAATACGTATAAAAACACCAGTAGCAAATAAACAAATGTCACTCGCCAAACATTTGTGTTTCAGTAAGTCATCTTGGCACTTGAAAATTGAAGTTGAGTAACTTAACAAGTGTAACTCTAGTCATCTGTATCAGATACAGATACAGATATCCTAAACCTTTTGGCGGCGGCGAGCGTTTTAGTGAATTTTGAGGAACTCCTATATTTCCAAGCAGTGTAAATATTTGTTAAAGAAAAGTATTGGGAATGAAAACTAATTATGTTCTTAGCTTGTCTATGATTAAGAATTGGAAATTTTGAGCCATGTGTGGGTGCAGGGTGCCTAAAAGTAGGCAAGGATTTTTTTTCTAATTTTGATTTGTCATTACTTGTAAGAAAAACAATGGATCATCGTGAAAATTACAGAGCGTATTGATGTTGACTCAAATTTGGCACATATAGATTTTCAGTATAAAGCGGGTAACCCTGTAGCTGTGGCAGGCTGCTGAAAAAAAATCCTTCAAATCATTGACCTTCCTGAAAAATTTTTGATTTTCGAATAAAATTTCAAATCTTTGAAAAAATTTATCTTTTGTCCTTCATCTCAAGATAAAATTTTCAAAATTCCGATTTGCATAAGAACGGCAACCCATCACCAAAGTACCTTTATTTTCAGCACTCGAAAGTTCTGTTCACGAGAACTGACGACCGGATAATCCGATCATAACGAAATTTACAGGATATGTTGGTATTAGCTAGGACCAGGTTTGATAGAAGTGATTTTGAAATGCGGGCAACCCTGTGGTAGTGGTACCATCTTGAAAAACTACTGAGAAAAAAACATCTTTTTGGCCTATAACTTCCGATTCAGCCATCAGATTTTAACAAAATTTACACAATACTTGGATGTTAGTCTATGTAATATTTGTTGAAAATTTGATTGAAAAATTAGTATAGGGCTGGCAGCTGTGGTGATTTTTGTCTCATAAATCTTGCAAATTTGCTCAGCAAAATAAAGCTTTTTTCCCTATAACATCCGGTCCAGTGTAGAAATCAAAACAAAGTTCATGCAGTAAATGGACCTTAATGTGAAGTAAATATCGTAGGAATTTCGTACAAAGATCATGAAAGGGCTGCCAGCTATGACCATTTTTGTAATTTTGTGGAATTCTTTTACTGAGCGATTATGTCGTTAGATTTCCAATTGAGAATGATCCTGCAATGAAAATTAACAACAAATATTAACTTTTTATAAATTTTAAAAGTTTTGAGGGTGGTAACCCTAAAATTCTTTTCACCCGTATACCTTCCTGCGCAGTGATTCAATCGAAACGAAATTTACTGGCTGGGTTTAACTTAACGTGAAGCAGATTTGGTATGTATTTTGCTTTGCTGCTGACACAGGCTAACCAGCAATGTGCCATTTCCGTTAATATTGCACCAACAGATGCTTCAAATTACGTTCTCATATGCAAAGCATTTGCAATAAAAATAAAGAATCAATTTTTAAATTTTCCGAGTTTTGAACATTTTTCGGATGGCGGCCTCAAAGAACGTTTAACCGCTGAAACTTTCGATGAAATCCTGCGATGAGAACGAAATTCAAAGGATAAGTTGATTTAAGTATGAGTTTGTTATGGTAAACTTATTGCTGCTTCGTTCGGAAAGTGTTAGCAGTACTGAACATTTTCATCATTTGTTTTATAAGGAATGGTTGATATGATTCTACAAAACAGTGTATTACGTCTTTCGACACTTTTTTGTCACTCAAAGACAATTTCTTCGAAAATTAGTTTTCTAGCGGTTCAGGTGCGCTAGAGTTTTTTCCTTCCGTAACGTGTCCGAATGTCAACATTCCATAATCAATTTCATCGCACTGTGATGTCGGCACATTAATTCAGTGGTGCTCCCGGGCTTGCGAAATCAAATTTCATATTTCTTCGCATTTAACTTCGATCACTCGGACTGAAAATCGCTTCGCAATCCTCACGGTATTGCTTCATCTGATCGGTTCATTTTGACAGTGAATACCCTCAATCGTGGTTTCGTGCGTGTCGAGGTTTTTGGTTGCTTAATATTTCCCTTTGCGTATGTAGATTATCCTCTTCATCTAGGGTCGATTCCCTTAACATTTCATCTCTGGTTTTCGTCGCTCCTCAATAAGTGGTTTTGTTTTCGGCACTCAGTAGTTCGGGCATCCACTCAGCATCAGCCGTATGTACGTCGATTGTTGGCCTAGGTCTGGTGGCGTCGACATTGACGGCTCGGCCCATACGTTGCTCCGCCTTGTCTGTTGATTTGTGCCAGAACAATTTGACTCGTGATATCTTATGCCTGGTTTACAAATTTGGTGAACGTTTTGTCGAGAAATTTGTGAAATTACCTTCCTCCATATTTTCGTATGTAAAAAAACCAGCCGAGAATAAACAAGGTGACCATTTACACACTCGGCTCGCCAACATTTGCCATGTGTGTAAACGCGGCATTATAGATATTGCTGTGTTTTGACAGTGTCAAGCTCAGGATCTTGATGTTGATTGTAATGGTGTTGTTTGTGCATACAGTTTGTTTGTAGTGACTTGGTGCTCATTGTTTTCATGTTCGTCTGACTGAGATACAATCAAAAGGCGTTCATTTGAGTGAGTTTGTGTCATTCAGTGCTTACTCTATTTTGATGACTAGTGTTGTCTTGTTGTAGATTTTTAGGTAAAACTAACATCTTACATCTTACTAACATCTTACTCAATCTTAACTAAAACTAACTCGTTAGTTGTGATTGTTGCCTAAAAGAAAGAACGATGGAGGAAAATTAGTATAAAACTCGTTTCGCCGAAAATTCATATTTTTATATATACAATATATATATATATATAATATTATATATATATATATATATATATATATATATATATATATATATATATATATATATATATATATATATGTAGTTATATATATATATATATATATATATATATATATATATATATATATATATATATATATATATATATATATATATCGGCAAAATGATTAAGGGAGATAATCTCTGGAGTGGCCGATCCGATTGAGTTGAAATTTTCGGAGGATGTAGCTAAAAGTAGGTCTATTATTTGCTAAAATTCAGATATCCCAAACCTTTTGGAGGTGGCGAGCGATTTAGTGAATTTGGAGGTACTTCTATATTTCCAAGCTGTGTAAATTTTTTTTAAAATAAATGTTTGGGAATCAAGAATTATTATGTTCTAAGCTTGTCTGTGTTAAAAACTTGGAAATTTTGAGCCGTGTGTGGGTGCAGTTTGCCTAAAAGTAGGCATTAATTTTTTTTTCAAAAATTGATTAATCAATACTTCTGACAAGAAAATTGGATCTTCATGAAATTTGCAGACCGTATTGACGTTGCCTAAAATTTAACACACATGCATTTTCAAGAAAGTGCGAGTAACCCTGTAGTTACGATAGGCTCCTGAAAAAAAATCCCTCAAATCATTGACCCTCCTGAAAATGTTTGTGAAAATGTTTGACACAAAATTCAAGTCATTGATAAATCTTTACTTTTGTTACTCACGTCAAAATGAAATTTTCAAAATTCCGATTTGCACAAGAACGGCAACCCATCACCAAATTACCTCTATTTTCAGCACTCGAAAGTGCTGTTTACGAGAACTGACGACTGGATTATCCGATCATAATGAAAAGTACAGGACATGTTGGTTTTGTCTAGGACCAGGTCTGATAGAAGTGATTTTGAAATGCAGGCAATCCTGTGGCAGTGGTACTATCTTGAAAAATCACTGGAAAAAAAACCTGCTTTTGCTATAGCTTCTGATTCAGCCATCAAATTTAAGCCAGGTTCACATAGTACTTGGCTGAAAAGTTAGAATAGAGTTGCCAGCTATAGTGATTTTTGTCCACTAAATCCTCCAAATTTCCTCAGCAAAATAAAACTTCCTTATAACTTCTGGTCCAGTCATAAAATCAAAACAAACTTCTTGCAGTAAATGGACCTTAACGTGAACCAAATGAAGCAGGAATTTGGTACAAAAATTATGAAAGGGCTGCCAGCTATGATCATTTTTGTAATTTTAAGGAATTTCTTTACTGAGCGATTGTGTCATTTGATTTGCAAATGGGATTGATCCTGCAATGAATATTAACAACAATTATTAACGCTTTAAAAATTTGAAAAGTTTTGAGGGTGGTAACCCTAAAATTCTTTTCACCCGTAGAATTTCCAGCGCAGTGATTCAATCGAAACGAAATTTACTGGTTTGGTTTAACTTAACGTGAAGCAGATTTGGTATGTATGATACTTTGCTTTGCTGGTGACACAGGCTAACCAGCATTAGCCATTTTCGTAAATATTGCACCAACAGATGCTTCAAATTACGTTCTCATATGCAAAGCATTTGCAATAAAAATAAGCAACTCATTTTTAAATTTTCCGAGTTTTGAAAATATTTCGGATGGCAACCTCAAACGACGTTTAACCGTTGATGCTTTCGATGAAATCCTCCGGTGAGAACGAAATCCAAAGGATACCTTAGTTGATTTAATATGAGCTTGTTTTGGTGAACTTATTGCTGCCTCGTTGGGAAAGTGTTGCCAGCACTGAACATTTTCATCATTTGTGTTATTGCAGAGTTTTGTTGCTTTGGATAAGGAATGGTTGAGATGATTCTACAAAAAAGTGTATTTTGTCTTTCCACACTGTCACTTAGAGACATTTTCTTCAAAAATTTGTTTTCTAGTGGTTCTGATGCGCTAAACTTTTTTCTCTATTATAATGTTAAAGATTAAACAACCGTGACAACGTAAATTTGAAAATGTTTTTTGCATTTCTACACTAAACAACGTAAAAGTTTTTTAAATTCCAACTAATTCCTCTTATTTTCTAATTTCTTTCTTCTGTTAATGTAGCTGTTACACGAACCACTTTCAAATCAATTCATTGCACGACGACTATTGCCAAAACTAATGGAGTAATTAGTGGAGCAACACAGAGCAACATAATGCAAATTTGGCAATATCTCGGTAATGTGGGAACGTTTTCAAAGATTATTTGGATTGCTCGTCTTAAAGCTGCCGTCACTTCACTAAACTTGAAAATCTCGGAGCAATTGTTATCGTTCGGTGAATGTTAGAAATTTCAGTTAGAGCTACTAAAAACGTTTACACTAATTTATGAAATAAAGAACTTAATGAAGTTTTGTTTAATCAATTGATTTTTCAACATTTGCTGTGTTATGAGGACCTTCTTTTAATTGCATAATGAGATCCACATTATTAAGTTAATCAATTTAGCTAATGCACACAACTTCTTACTTTTATATACTTAAGTAGGGCATTAATAATTAATTCGCATACTTTCGGGAGGAAGCGTGAAATGCAGTATTGGGCACTCAAAAGTGGCACATTAAACATCTTTACGAATCACCTGTAGCTAAAAACCTGCCAGCTATCGCAAATTTTGTCGGCACAGAAATCGGAACTTGCAATTTCGAATGTTTTTTTGCAATCATTGGGCCCATTTTATTTACAATTCTTTCAAAGTTACTACGTAACAGTTTATGAACATTTCTGAATAAAAAACCTTTCAAACTTAATTTACCACTGAAATTGAATTTGAATTCACGTTTGGCGAGATATGATCGCACTCAAATTAACTTGTTTAATAATTCCTGGCACTGAAGTGTACGTGTATGAAGTCGTTGTCGAATCGCTGAATTTTGCTCAACATTAACCGCTGTTGAGCAATGAGTTGACCAACAAGTGATCCTGCTGATGTTCGCTTCGTATCAGCACGTACGTGTGGTCGAATTTCCAATATGGTTGCATCTGGCGTGTGCTGTTCAAATTTACGAACGTGTACATGCAGGAAGATTTCCGCCAGCGGCTTCTGATGATTGGTGCTCATTTTGTATGGACGTTCCCATGCAAGGAAATTTCCAATATGGCAACTTCTGAAGAACGCTGCTAATTTTGCAGGAGCGTGTACAAACAGGGAAATTTCAAATGTGGTGGCTTCTGGCAACTGAAATTCATTTCTTAGGAGCGTATCCATGGAAGGAAATTTCCAATACGACGGCTTCTGAGATTCGCTGTTTAATATTAGGGCTTCCGGCTAGTGCTGTTCACATCGTTGGTGCGTGTCTCGTGAATTGTGACATCACCACCTTATGCATGAGCTTTAAATGAACCATTTGCAATTATGGTTATGTGGTGTAGGCATTTAATGACAGCGGGTGCTTGATTCAATTTCTAAATGATTCTTTGAGAGAAAATATATGTCGAAGATCCACGCAAGTACGTTAGGCTAATTTAAAATTACATACATAAAAGTGATAGTAGAATGTGAACTATTTCGAATTGTGGTATATTCGCAGACATACATCAGGTCACCAATTAATTAAGGTGGTGACTCTACCAGACAGAAAATCTAGCATAACATAAATAGTGATAGAAACTATCATCATCATCGGGGCACTACAGCCCGAAAAGAGCCTTAGCCTCCTTTATTATTTGCCTCCATTCGTCTCGGTTCAGTGACCGCGCCCTCCAGTTTGGTGCTCCCAGAAGTGACTTGCTGTCAGCAGCTATCGAATTCTCCCAGCGCTTGCGTGTTTAACTGACTGTCCTGGCTCTGCTCGGTCGCGCCTTGAGAGACCGTTTGGGGGTTCGATTGTCGCTCATTTGTTCGACGTGGCCAGCCCATTGTAATTTTTGTAGCCTTATGACGGTAGAGACTTCCGCTTCGTCATATATGGTTTACAGCTTGTTGTTGTATTGAATTCACCATCCATCCTCTTCCCGTATTGGACCGTGGAACCTTGACAATTCCCTTCTCTCGAACGTATTCAATGCTTTTTCAGACGCCGGGTCATTGTCCAGGTTTCGCTTTCGTAGCATACCACAGGTCTAATAATTGTTTTATAGATACGAAGCTTCATATTCCTGTGTAGGCATCGAGATTTCAAAGCGGGAAGCACCGAAAAAAATGTTATATTGGCTAATTGAATCTGTCGTTTGATTTCATCAAGCTCATTCCCATCCTTCGAGAGGTTCATCCCTAGGTACACGAAGTTGTCAACATTTTCAAGGTTATAGCCCCCTATCGTTATGTTTTTACTAATGTTCGAACAAGGACATATTGGTATTGTTTAGTTGTAGATTTGTGTAGCTTTTGATGAGTGTGCTGGCAACCCTGTAGCTAGGGCAGGCACTGAAAGTGAAAACTTCCAAATCATCGTCTCTCTTGAAAAACTGCCGCTTCTTCAAAAAAAAGCCACTCATTTGTAAATTTTGTGCTTTGTTTACATAAACAAAAAATAAAATTTGATATGGTATAACGGGCACACCTGGTAACCCTTGCCCAATTAACCTATATTTTTAGCATCAAAAACTTCTGTTCACGGAAACTCACGATCCAATGAGCAGAATTAATTGAAATTTGCAGAATGTATTGGTCTTAAAAAGGACCAGGTCTGATAGAAGTGATTTTGAAATGCGGGCGATTCTGTGCCAGTGGTGCCATCTTGAAAAATCACTAAAAAAGATAACTGCTTTTAGCCCTATAAATTCTGATTGAATCGTTCGATATTTACGAAATTCGCACAATAGCTGAACCTTATTTAAAACCACGTTTGGTAGAAATTTGGTCGAAAAATTCGGTTGGAGTTGCCAGCTATGATAATTTTGGTGTCTTCATTTTGAAAAAATAAAAATTTTGAAGTGAAAACATTAAACCATCGAAATTCCGAAAACTGTCCGTTTCTTACAATAAAACCAATCTGTTTACAAATCTTATGCTTTATCTACACGTTCAAAGAAAAACTTTGGAAATTTCATGTCGGACAAGAACGGTAACCCTTTCCCAGTCAACCTATATTTTTAGCATCAAAAACTTCTGTTCACGGGAACTCACGAATCAATAATCAGATACCATTGAAATTTACAGAATGCATTGGACTTAAGTAGGACCAGGTCTGATAGAAGCGATTTTGAATTGGGGGCAACTCCGTGCCAGTGGTGCCATCTTGAAAAATTACAAAGAAAAAAAAACTGCTTTTTGCCCTATGAAATGTGAACAAGTTACCAGATTTTCATGAAATTGACAAAGTAGCTGAACCTTACTTTAAACTCTGTTTGATAGAAATTTGGTTGAAAAATTCGATTGGTGCTGCCAGCCATGGTAATTTTTGTGTCTTTGGATTTGAAAATTCGCTCAGGAAAATAAAACTTTTTGCCCTATAAGTTCCAGTGCAGTCATGAAATCAATACGAATTTCATACAATTAATGGAACCTACTATAAACATTATTCAGGCCAAATTTGGTTGAAAAGCCATGATAGGTTTGCCAGCTATTGTTGGTTTTGTGTTTGTTTGCAATATCTTTATAAAGCGGTTTTATCGTAGAATTTTCAATTGGTAATGATATTGTAGTGACAATAAACAGCAAATATTAAGCTTTCGATTATTTGAAAAAACTCGCTGCAGGTAACCCTAAATTTCTTTATACTCCTATAACTTCGAATGTAATATAACAACGTGAAGCAGATGTGATATATTTTTGGCTTTGATACTGGCGAAAGGTTGCCAGCACGAGTCGGTAGTGCTACTTTTGTATCAATAAATGCTTACAGTTAGAATTCATACCGGAAACATTTACAATGAAAATAAATAACCGATGTTTCAATTCCGAAAGTTCTGCAAATTTTTTCGGATCGCAGCCCCAAACACCAACTTCAGTTACAGTGCTGCAGGCACTGAGCATTTTCTTCATTGATGTTATATGAGATGCGGCTTTCGAAATTTTGTGAAATAAGCAACTGATAACGAATATAATTAACCCGTGGTTTGCTCTAATAAACGTTGAAATTCATGCCAGTGGTAATATCTGAAACCTTCCACCATGAGTTATAATGTATTCTTGAGACCAAAGTAGAACGTGGCGTTTGAAACAGTTTGGCCGTAATAAACAGCTCATGTGGTGGAATATGCACTCAAAACCTGCACGATTCTTCTACTGTTCTTCGAACATTAGTGTTTCTAGCGGTTCAGGTGCGCTAGAGTTTTTCTTATTGGCGTCCTTTTCTTTGATTGAGTCATAACTTTCGTTTTTTGTTCGTTAATTTGAAGACTTGGTTCCCTGGCGGTTTCGTCTAGAGCTACAAATACTTCCTTGGCGTCGTTCAACGAACGTCACATAATGTTGATGTCATCAGCGTAAGCTACTAGCTGTGTTGACTTAAATAATAAAGTTCTTTTCGTGTCAACGGTGATTTTTCTGACGACATACTCCAGCGCTAAGTTAAAGAGTACCGGAGCTAATCCATCCCCTTGTTTTAGCCCTGTATTCGTCGTATTTGATGGACATCAACGTTGGATTCCCAGCATTTTTCCAAAGTTTGTTAAACCGTAAATATTTGGTCAGTTGTCGATCTTCTGCGTCTGAAACACCCTCGATATTCACCAAGAATTTTCTGAGCGTGATGGGAAATCCTAAACTATAAAATCTTGGTTAAGAGTTTGTACGACGTACAAAGTAGTGAAATGCCCCTGTAGTTTTCGCATAGCAGTTTATCTCTTTTCCTGTGAATGGAGCATATAACACTTTTTCACCACTCACCCGGCATCGTATCTTGTTGCCATATGTCTGTCATCAATCCATGGATATTCCTTAAAACGGAAATCCCGCCGGTCTTCAGGAGCTCCGTGGGGATCCCATCCACGCCCGGTGCTTTGTTGGGTTTCAAGCGGTCCATGGCCTGTCGGACTTCATCTAGTGTAGGAGGGTGAGTTGTCAAGGTATGTATCAATTAGTGATGGCGATTCGTTGGGTGTGGGGACATTTCCGTTCATTGATTGCTGGAAATAGGACGCCCATCTTTCCTTCACCTTTTCTAAGTCATTTATGATGGTTCCATCGGCAGCCCTACATAGGCTAGTTTATGGTTTAAAGCCTTGTTTTAAGTGCCTCACTACTTTGTACGCTTGTCGAGTGTTGTTAGCCATAAAGTTGTCATTCATGTTATTCAGCATGCTGCCAAAATGCGCTCGTTTCTTATGTTTAATTATTCTTTTAGCTACTCTTCGAAGATAGTCGTATTTTTCTTTCTTGGCTCTAAACTACATCTCGACAAACATTTTGAAGTGGGCATTTAATGGTTTGATAGTATTTTGAAGTCGAAGTTTAGTTTGACAAGAAGCAATAAAACAAAATGATATCCCTCAAATTAACGATAGATTTCGACTTCAAATTGAATTTTATGAGAGAAAATTAGGCGGTCATTCCATTATTGATAACATTTCATTCATTTCATCGTTAAATATTTCGGAATTTGATCAAATTCTTACACCTAAGCTAAGTTGGTGCCGTTTTGAAAATCAATGTGTCAAAATTATGTCTGAACAGTACT
>OZ022265.1:59527167-59532167 GCA_963978885.1 Nemotelus pantherinus
GTTGAAATGCATGCCAGTGGTATTATCTGAAACCTTCCACCATATGAGTTATAATGCATTCTTGAGACCAAAGTAAAACGTGGCATTTGAAACAGTTTGGCCGTAATAAGCAGCACATGTGGTGGAATATGCACTTAAAACCTGCACAATTCTTCTACTGTTCTTCGAACATTAGTATATCTAGCGGTTCAGGTGCGCTTGAGTTTTTTTTTTTGTAAGACCGATCTAGACACTGTCTAATTCAAATGTCCGATATATATAGGAGAAATTCGTTTGAATAAAGCAGTCTGTTTAGGTTAGCCAAATCGGTCTACCAAATAATTATAGTAATACACATAGGAATAATAATTATAGCCAAAACCAATTTAATAATAACAGAAATAATAACAGGAGTAATAAAAGCAATTATACTGCCAGAAATAATACAAATCAAAACAATCACAGAAATAATTATAGAAATAATTACAACCACAGATATGATGAAGTCATTAATCAAAGGTACAGAAACACATATCACTGCTCTTACATAAATAATAGAACCAACAGGGGAACAAGTAGAAATTACGAAAATAATAGGCAACGCAGAGTAAATATAATACCTGGAAAACGCCATCGGCCCGGAGGCCAGCAGCAATGAGGAATAAAAGTTGACTCCGGGATCCAGATAGAAAACATATACTTATTAAATTCACAATTCAAGAATTACATTACTCTTTATTGTAGAAAGTCAAGAAAATGTTTGAAATTACTAATAGATACAGAAGCAGATATATCAATCTGCAAGATAAATGCAATTTTAGAAGATGAAAACATAGAAAAAGACAAACGATGCAGATCCTCTGGCATAACAGACCAGGAAATATACTCAATTGGTATTGCGAATCTAGACTTGAACATTGGGGAAAAACCCATAGTCTACTCTTTCCAAATTGTGGAACCTGATTTCCCTATCCATACAGATGGAATACTAAGAAGAGACTTCCTTGTACAGAAACTAGCAAAAATTTATTACGAAACATATACGTTAACAATTAATATCGACAGTGAAGATTATACAATACCAATCAGTACAGATTCCAAAATATACAAATTAACGATACCCGCACGATGTGAATTTATTTGTCCAGTTGACTTTACCAGTGAAGAAGACAGTGTGATAGTTAATTAAAAAATCACACCGGGAGTCTACATAGCTGGTACAATAATACAAGCAGAACGCATTAAAAATATAAAACTACTTTAAATTGAAATAAAAATTGTAAATAAAAATTTTGAAATAGAAACAGAACCATTATCTAGATACAAAACACATAAAAAGAATACTTCAGTAAATAAAGACATAAGAGATAAGCAAAGATTTAAAGATTTAATAAAACATATCAACATAAACCACTTGAACTCAGAAGAAAAAAAATCGATACTAGAGATTATTCAACATTATCAGCATATCTTTCACTTAGAGCACGACCCCTTTACAGCAAATAATTTTTATAAAAAAGAAATACAAGTCACAGATAACACTCCAACATATATCAAAAACTATAGATTGCCCCAAACACACATTGATGAAATAAATAAACAAGTAAATCCATTACTAAATGACAACATTATCGAAAACTCCACGAGCCCATACAACTCACCATTGCTGTTGACACCAAAGAGAAGTGAGTCAGGCCTAACCAAACGGAGACTTGTTGTGGATTACAGGGCACTCAACAAAAAAATTGTCAATGACAAGTTTCCTTTAACAAGATAAGAAGATGTCTTAAACAGGCTAGGGAAAGCGAAATACTTCTCCACTTTTGACATGACAAGTTCCTTTCACCAAATCGAACTGACAAGAGAATCAAGACCATCAACAGCCTTTTCGACAAACAAAGGACAATATCAGTTCAAATGATTACCTTTCGGTCTTACTATTTCATCGACTAGCTTCCAACGCATGCTAACAATAGCTCTAAGTGGATTAGATTCAGCAGCATTTTTATCTGTTGATGACATAATTGTCTTTGGTTGCATAATATCAATTTAATAAAAATATTTGATGGGCTAGAAAAATACAACCTTAAGCTCAAGCCTGAAAAATGCAATGTTTTGAGAAGTGAAGTAGTGTATTTGGGACACTTAGTCACAAAAGACGAAGTCCGCACAAACCCTGCAAAATTTAATACAATAAGAAACTATCCGGTACCTTTAAGTGCAGACGAAGTCCGAAGATTCGCTGCATTCGCTAATTATTACTGCCGATTTATCTCAGGCTTTGCCAAAACCACCAAATGACTAAACGATGTGTTAAAAATGAATACGAAATTCCTATGGACGGCAAAGTGTCAATCACCATTTGAAATACTGAAAAATAAACTGATGAATGCACCAATATTACAATGCCCAGATTTCAATGAACCATTTATTGTCACAACCGATGCTTCAGACTACGCATTGGGTGCAGTACTCTCAAAAGGCGAAATAGGACATGACTCACCCATTTCTTACGCAATTAAAACCCTAGTGAAACATGAAATAAACAAACCGATCATCGTAAAAGAATTATAAGCAATCCCTTGGGCGATTAATTTGTTTAGACCCTTTTTATTTGGAAACAAATTTACAGTCATTACAGACCACAGACCACTTATATTATTGTTTACACATAAAAACCCATCATCAAAGATGACACGCATAAGACTAGATTTATGCGATTACGACTTCGATATAAAATATCGAAAGGGCAAAATGAATGTAAATGCTGATGCATTATCACGCATCGAATTAAATTCAGACACGTTAAAAGATATGATACCAAAGCAGAAAAATATTACCAAAGATAAGAAAGTATTGCCCCTAACAAGAAATATGGTTAAAAACTAAGAAAACACTAAAAAAGCGCAAACAAGAAGACTAATCAAACCAAAACGCAACCTCATGGCTAATGGAATCTACATATGGAAGAGCGATTTCCCAGCTGATATAAAAATCTAAAAAACTAAAATTCGAAAGAAGGAGCATTTAAAAATAATATTTGCAAGCAATCAGATCTTAGTTCAATACAGCGATAATCTATCGGAATTAGTTCCAACATTGGAGAAACTGACATCACAAGCAACTAGAAGAAATATTACGCAAATATACACAGAAGAAAGAGATGAGATATATAACATGATAAATAAAGAAGAATTTAAAAAAACTCTAGCGCACCTGAACCGCTAGAAACACTAATGTTCGAAGAACAGTAGAAGAATCGTGCAGGTTTTGAGTGCATATTCCACTGCATGTGCTGCTTATTACGGCCAAACTGTTTTAAATGCCACGTTTTACTTTCGTCTTAAGAATGCATTATAACTCATATGGTGGAAGGTTTCAGATATTACCACTGGCATGAATTTCAACGTTTATGAGAGCAAAACACGGGTTAATTATATTCGTTATCAGTTGCTTATTTCACATAATTTTGAAAGCAGCATCTCATATAACATCAATGAAGAAAATGCTCAGTGCCTGCAGCACTGTAACTGAAGTTGGTGTTTGGGGCTGCGATCCGAAAAATTTGCAGAACTTTGCGAATTGAAACATCGGTTATTTATTTTCATTGTAAATGTTTCCGGTATGTATACTAACTGTAAGCATTTATTGATACAAAAGTAGCACAACCGACTCGTGCTGGCAACCTTTCGCCAGTATCAAAGCCAAGAATATATCAAATCTGCTTCACGTTGTTTAATTACATTCGAAGTTATAGGAGTATAAAGAAATTTAGGGTTACCTGCAGCGAATTTTTTTCAAATGATCGAAAGCTTAATATTTGCTGTTTATTGGCACTACAATATCATTACCATTTGAAAATTCTACGATAAAATCGCTTAATAAAGATATTGCAATTAAACACAAAACCAACAATAGCTGGCAACCCTATCATGGCTTTTCAACCAAATTTGGCCTGAATAATGTTTATTATAGGTTCCATTGATTGTATGAAATTCGTATTGATTTCATGACTGCACTGGAAGTTATAGTGCAAAAAGTTTTATTTTCCTGAGAGAATTTTCAAGACCAAAGACACAAAAATTACCATAGCTGGCAGCACCAATCAAATTTTTCAACCAAATTTCCATCAAACAGAGATTAGAGTTAGGTTTAGCTACTGTGTCAATTTCATGAAAATCTGGTAACTTATTCACATTTCATAGGGCAAAAAGCAATTTTTTTTCTTTGTAATTTTTCAAGATGGCACCACTGGCACAGACTTGCCCACAATTCAAAATCGCTTCTATCAAATCTGGTCTTACTTAAGTCCAATGCATTCTGTAAATTTTACCTGTATCTGATTATGGGTTCGTGAGTTTCCGTGAACATAAGTTTTTGATGCTAAAAATATAGGTTAACTGGGAGAGGATTACCGTTCTTGTCCGACATGAAATTTCCAAAGTTTTACTTTGAACGTGTAGATAAAACATAAGATTTATATACAGATTGGTTTTATTGTAAGAAACGGACATTTATTTGAATATTCGATGGTTTGAATGTTTTCACTTCCAAATTTTTTTTTTTTTCAAAATGAAGACACCAAAATTATCATAGCTGGCAACTCCAACCGAATTTTTCGACCGAATTTCTACCAAACGTGGCTTAGGTCCAGCAATTGTGTGAGTTTCGTCAAAATCGAACGATTCAATCAGAATTTATAGGGCTAAAAACAGTTATCTTTTTTAGTGGTTTTTCAAGATGGCACCACTAGCACAGAATCACCCGCATTTCAAAATCACTTCTATCAGACCTGGTCCTATTTAAGGCCAATACATTCTGTGAATTTCAAATAATTCTGCGAATCGGATCGTGAGTTTCCGTGAACAGAAGTTTTTGATGCTAAAAATATAGGTAAATTGGGCAAGGGTTACCAGGCGTGCCCGTTATACCATATCTTTTTTCTGTTTTTGTTTATGTAAACAAAGCACAAAATTTACATATGAGTGGCTTTTTTTTGAAGAAACGGCATTTTTTCAAGA
>OZ022265.1:59534667-59544667 GCA_963978885.1 Nemotelus pantherinus
TATATATATATATATATAATATATAAATATATATATATATATATATATATATATATATATATATATATAGATATATTTATATATATATATATATATATATATATATATATATATATATATATATATATATATATATATATATATATATATATATATATATATATATATATATATATATATATATATATATATATATATATAAAGAAATATGAATTTTCGGTGAAACGAGTTTAATACTATTGTTCTTCGAAAATTAGTAACAAATTCAATCAACTACAGAAAAGTATCCTAACAAATATTATAGGGTAAGGTTAGGTTAGGTTGTACTGGCTGGTTGGTCTGGTTTTCCCCAGTGCCGGGCAGTGACACAGGAGATGCTGGATAGTTTCTAACACCCCCGGCTCTTGACACCTTCTACAGGTGTCGCTCGTTAGGAGTCCCATTTTCATAGCTTGTGCTGCTACAAGACAGTGACCAGTAATGATACCAACGAGTCGTTTGCAGTCAATCCGCACTAACTCGAGGAGGTACTTGGTCGATGCGAGATTGTATGACCGCCACATGATTTTGGTTACTTTGCAGGTCTGAGTCGCACCCCATCTGCGCGTCGCTCCCTGCATCATTTTGGAGTCGATGGAGTACTTAATCGCCTGGATAGGAGTAAGGATGTTAACCGCTTCCAAAAGGGGAAGACTAGCCCCAAACTTGGCTAACGCGTCCGCCTTTTCATTCCCATCAATACCCTTATGACCGGAACCCAGAAGATTCTGACTCTTCTGCTGTTACCCAGTCTGTTCAGGGCCTGAATGCAATCGAATAAACACTTCGATTTTTATGTGTGAGACAGCAGTGCTTTTACCACCGCTTGACTGTCCGTAAAGATGTTTAGTACCGTGCTAGTAGTATCTTTATCGTATATGAGGCCTGCGGCTTTACGTATCGCAAACACCTCCGCCTGGAAAATACTACTGTGATTCGGAAGCCTGAAAGCTGCTTCCATAGCTGCATCTGCAGAATATACTGTAGCACCCACTCCTGCAGCTGTCTTCGAGCCGTCAGTGTAGATGCTAAGAGCTGCAGGACACATTTGTCGATTCCATTCTTGCCCATCTCCCACAGTCGCTCGATATCCCCACTCAAAGCACAGAGTGGGAACCAGGTAGTCAGTGCTTCCTGCGTAACCCCGTTCAATACTGCTGTGGCCAAACGATCCTGGCTCGAAGTGCCCTGATTCCCTAAGCCTGACAGCAGCCTTTGCGGCAGTGCCTCTAATAAAGAGATCAAGCGGTGATTCTACAAGAGAGGAGAAAGGACCTCTCCCTGCGGAGTGCTTCTGCAGACTTTTCTTGTAATCTGCGCACCTGACCACTCCGCTGATATGAGCCTGTGGTTAAGCATGCTGCCTATGAAGCTACAAATAGCGGGGTGAGTGTTGTGTGCGTGGAGGCTCTCCATAATGGCTGTTGTGTGCACATTATTGAAGGCGCCTTCAATATCTAGAAAGGCTCCCAAGGCGTATTCTTTGTAATGGAGTGCCCTTTCAATTTTGAGGACTTCCCTATGGAGAGCCGTTTCAACAGATTTTCCTTTCATATACGCATTTTGGGCTCTCGATAGAGTTTGAGTACCAAGTCTTTGTTTGATGTGAAGATCAAGTAATCTTTCGAAAACTTTAAAGAGAAAGGAAGTCAAGCTAATTGGTCTGTAGTCCTTCGGATACGCATGGTTGACTTTACCTGCCTTGGGTATAAATACAACCTTAGCGGTCTTCCAGGCTGCAGGTACATGGCTTAGCACTAGGCAATTTTTGTAAATTTGTGTTAGCCAGGAAACAGCAAGCATACATATTTTTTGAAGCATGACCGGCAGAATTCCATCTGGACCTGGAGACTTGAAAGGCTTGAAGGTGTCAATTGCCCAGACAAGCCTCTGCCTGGTGACAACTTCGCCAATGCCTTCGATGTCATGCAGATCAGACGCCTGCACACAAGTTAAAGGGGTGGAGTCATCCAAACAGCCCGGAAAGTGAGTATCTACGAGGATCGTCAACGTTTCCGAGGTGCTGCTCGTCCACTCCACATCAGACCTGCATAACAGGCTAGGCGCGACAGGGCGTTTAGTCAGCAAATTTTTTAGTCTTGCCGTCTCGGAGGTGGATTCAATCTTACCGCACAGCTCTTTCCAGGAGCTTCATTTGGCTTTCCTTATTTCCGTTTTATAGAGCCTGAGTACGTCTTGTATTCGTTCCAGCATTCCCTACAGTCAGCTTCCTTGGCTTACCTAAAGAGTTCTCGTACCTGTCTTCTGTGACAACCCAGGTCTTTGTTCCACCAGGGTGGCTTAGGTTTGCGCTTCGGACAGACTTTGGGACAGGATCGTTCATAAGCTTTTACCAGTTTACCAGTAAGAGTGTTGACCGCAGATTCCAGGCCAGCTTCAGAGCTTATCCTGGGAGGAGGGCCTAAGTCGTTGGTCACTTCCCGTTTGAAGTTCTCCCAGTTTGTTTTCCTGGGGTTGCGAAACGACCGAGAAGTGCGAGTTAGATTGAGATTTAAGCTATAACTAATGTGACAGTGGTCAGAGAATGATGGACTTCCAAGAATCCTCCAATTCTTTATAAATTGTTCATAAGGATCATTGTGAAGAGTTATATCTAGAACGTTAGCACTTCGCGGTCCTTTATAAGTGGGGGTGTTTCCTCGATTTGCCACGACTAGATTATAATCAATAATAAAACTGGGTAAAGACTCACCTCTATCGTTAATGTCGCTGCTGTCCCAGACAGTGTGGTGTGCATTGGCATCCGCTCCCACGAGCAGCAACTGGTGCTTTCTGAGCGCCTCCGCGGTGACTTGCTTGACCTCATCCGGTGGAGCGGGTCGATCGTGTGCCATGTGGGCAGATGCTCGGAGCACCTGCTCCTCTTTGTCCCCCTTACATGCCACCACCGTCAAATCGTCTGAGCTGAATTTAGACATAAGATAAGCATGAATAACCTTCCTCACCAGCAAAGCAGTTCTTATTTTTACTACTGCGGTGGGGAAGAAAATATTAAAATCCGGTGACGCCAGTCCCGCAACCCGACCCCACGCAGAGATCCAAGGTTCCTGAACCAGCGCCACATCAAACTTACCTTCGTCAAGTGTTAGCAGCAGTTCGGCCGAGGCCAACTTACTGCGGTGCAGATTGATCTGCAGCAATTTGAGTGCTGACCACGGCATCGTCCTTGACCGGCGCCTCATCTTTCCGGGGATCGGCCGTTGTACTTTCCCGGTCAACGGTGCCCAGATTCCTCTCAGTCTCGCCAGCCTCCAGGGTGTTCTTATTTCCATCCTGCGGGTGACATTTCCTCAGGCGCAGGTAGACACTACCTACACCCCAAGCCATCTTACCGAAGCACGGGTAGAGCAGGTCGTCAGCCTCCTTGTTTATTTGGAGAATGTACACCTGCCCTTCGTCCTGAGCAACCGGTTTCCTTACATTCAAGATTTTTCAATCCTATGTTGGAATGTCCGGGTTCTGCCTTTGTAGCAACTTTAGGGCCACATCTGGTTCCACTACCCGCGGTATGGTTACCTTCGCTCTAGGTAGTGTCGGAATGCTCCCTCTGTCAACAATCGCCAGCCGGGCTCCTTCCCATAGTCCCGGTAAGTCCGGGACTACGGCCGTACACCAGCGCAGCGAGAGCTCATCGTTACATTTAATGATTTTCACACCCTTGAACCAGCCCGCCCCGTCGAACGAAGGCATAGCTTGTTCAGGGTGGTTCTCCATTCAGTCAAACATCGCGTTGAGCAGGCCTGACTCTACGATGTTCCACTTCTCAAGTGACAGTTGAACCAACGGGTTGCTTTGATCTATCAAAGCCACGATGAGGTGCTGTTTAGCCACATCACTGGCCTTTGTGACCTTCTTTGGCTTTGAGGTAGAGGGTTGTTGAACCACTTGCCGACTGGTCTCATTTTTAAGCCTCTTGGACGCCGGTTTTTCCTCCTCAGCGGACCTCTGCCTTTTATCACCCAGCTTCTTTGAGAAGCTCTGCTCCACCTTGTTATGGAAAACAGAGTCCTTAAGCGCCAGCCCTTCTTTGCCAGCGAAATACTCGCGGCTTTTTGCCACCGTCGTCCGAGCCCAGCACAACCAATCCTTCTCCTCCGCAGAGAGGGAAGTACTGTCACCGAGCCTGTCAACAATGCGCAAAGCCGCTTTATAGTTAGCTAGCGCTTTCTTGCCCTCCTTGCTCGGCTTGGACCTGTTCCTCTTCTGGGGACCAGCACCTTCACCTCGCTCAGGCGATTTGAGGTGTTCCTCCTCCGCTTCGGTCGAAACCATGCTCTCCGAGTCCGAGTCTGCTAGTACTCTGGCACCCGAACGCATTAGCTTCGCGCGACATGAATGGCGGCCAGCGGAGGTGCTAGCTTCCTCAAGCTTTGTTTCTCGAAGTGGGAATCGTTGTAGCTTGGAGCTCCTCCGCCACCGATTCCACCACCTCTGCGTTAATAGTAGGACCACTTGTAATTGAATCTGCCACAGTGGCCAAGTGGTCAACCTCCATAGCATTGCAGTCGATGGATGACGACGACCCGGGGCCGACTCGCTCACCCCTGACGGCCGCCGGTACTGGGTATCCGACTCCCTGTACCGTAACTTTATCTCCTTTATCTTCGTCCATGTTTGGTTTTCTGTTCGGGGTCACCTTCCCCTAGGGTCACTTTAGCAAGACAGCCACCCATCTGGCTGGTGAGTCACTGCCCTGAGCCTCCTCACCGCGGCAAGGTCGGACCGTTTAGGGGGAACAAATAATAAAGAACCCCTAAAAATAATATTATACAAACCACCAAAACGAATAACTGATAAAATAATACAATTCAAACTAATAAATAATTACCACATAACAGCGATAGGAGGACACTTGGGTGTAAGAAAGACATTACTTAAACTAAAGCAAAAATTTATATGGAAAGATATGAACAAGATTATAAAGATATTTATTAAAAACTGTGAAACTTGTACGAAAAATAAATAAACAAAGCATGTAAAAGAGAAGCAAACAATAGCTGACACACCGAAAAACACTTTCGAAACAATTGCTATAGATAGAGTAGGACCACTTAGAATATCCAACGGTTATATATTTCCTTACAATGCAATGCGAATTATCTAAATCCTTTATTGCCTGCCCAATAGAAACAAAAGACGCTAAAACCAAAACCAAAACAAAACACTAGTAACTAATATTAAAGCATTGTATTTTCAGAAAATTGAAATCAGACAATGGAACTGAATTCGTCAATGAGCTTATGGAAAACATTTGTAATTTATTAAAAATTCAACAAACCTTCTCAGCACCATATCATCACGAAACACTCGGCATTGCGGAACGTAATCACAGAGTATTAAATTAATATTTGCTTAATTTTGCTAATGACTACGAATGGGACAAATGGATACTGTACTATACTTTCACGTATAATACAACCCCACATGTGGACACGCAATATTCTCCATATGAACTTATCTATGGAAGATTACCCCAATTACCCGACGATATTGTAGAAGAAAAGGAACCAATAAACAATTTAGACAATTTCGCTAATGATCTGAAAATTAGACTCAAAAATAGCATTAGTTTGGCTCGAAAATGGATTGAGAACGTAAAAATGAAAAGAAAAAACACTAGCGCACCTGAACCGCTAGAAAACTAATTTTCGAAGAAATTGTCTTTGAGTGACAATGTGGAAAGACGTAATACACTTTTTTGTAGAATCATATTAACCATTACTTGTTCAAAGCAACTGAACTCAACTATAACACAAATTATGAAAATGTTCAGTGCTGGCAACATTTTCCCAACGAAGCAGCAATAAGTTAACTTTCACAAGCTCATACTTAAATCAACTTTTCCTTTGAATTTCGTTCTCATCGGAGGATTTCGTCGAAAGCTTTAGCGGTTAACGTTGTTTGAAGCTCCCATCCAAAAAATGTTCAAAACTCGAAAAATTGAAAAATTGGTTTCTTAGTTTTATTGCAAATGTATTGCATATGTGTTTGTAGTTTGAAGCATCTGTTGATGCAATAGTTACGAAAATGGCTAAAGCTCGTTACCCTGTGTGAGCAGCAAAGCAAAATATATACCAAATCTGCTTCACGTTAAACTAAACCCAACCAATAAATTTCGTTTCGATTGAATCACTGCGCTAGAAGTTATACGGGTGAAAAAATTTTTTAGGATAACCACCCTCAAAACTTTTCAAATTTTTAAAGTGTTAATATTTGTTGTTAATATTCATAACAGGACCGTTCCCATTTGCAACTCTAATGGCATAATCGCGCAGTAAAGAAATTCCAAAAAATTACAAAAATGGTCATAGCTGGCAGCCCTTTCACGATTTTTGTACGAAATCCCTATGACAAAAAAGCTTTATTTTGCTGAGCAAATTTGCAAGACTTAGGAGACAAAAATCACCATAGCTGGCTATCCTATTCTAATTTTTCAGCCAAATTTCCATCAAATGTTACCTTAAGCAAGATCCAAGTATTGTGTGAATTTTGTTTAAATCTGATGGCTGAATCGGAAGTTATAGGCCAAAAAGATGGCACCACTGCCATAGGATTGCCTGCATTTCAAAATCACTTCTATCAGACCTGGTCCTAGTTGATACCAACACGTTCTGTGAACTTCATTATGATCGGATAATCCGGTCGTCAGTTCTCGTGAACAGAACTTTCGAGTGCTGAAAATAGCGGTAATTTAGTGATGGGTTGCCGTTCTTGTGCAAATTGAAATTTTAAAAATTTCAAATTGACATGTTGCACAAACGTTAAAATTTATCAATGATTTGAACTTTTTGTCAAAAATCAAAAATTTTTCAGGAGGTTGAATGATTTGAAGGATTTTTTTTCAAGAGCCTGCCGCAGCTACAGGGTTTTCCGGACTACCTTGGAAATCCATGTGTATTAAACTTTAGTCAACATAAATACGCTCTACAAATTTCACGATGATCCAATGTTTTTGTCAGAAGTAATGACAAATCAAAATTTGAAAAAAAATCCTTGCCTACTTTTAGGCATGCTGCTCTTACACACGGCTCAAAATTTCCAATTCTTTACCAGAAACAAGCTTAGAACATAATAAATTTTCATTCCCAATACTTTTGTTGAACAAAAATTCACGCTGCTTGGAAATATAGGAGTACCTCAAAAGTCACTAAAACGCTCGCTGCCGCCAAAAGGTTTAGGATATCTGAATTTTAGCCCACTAAATGCGTCTACGTTCTCCGAAAGTATCAGTTTAATCGGATCGGCCACTCCAGAGATTATCTCCCTTAACCATTTTGATGAGATATATATATATATATATATATATATCTCTATATATATATATATATATATATATATATATATATATATATATATATATATATATATATATATATATATATATTTATATATATATATATATATATATATATATATATATATATATGTATCTATTTATATATATTTATGTATATCTATATATATATATATATGTATATATTTATATATATATATATATATATATATATATATATATATATATATATATATATATATATATATATATATATATATATATATATATATATATATATATATATATATATATATATATATATATATATATATATATATATATATATATATATATATATATTAAGAAATATGAATTTTCGGCGAAACGAGTTTAATACTTCTTTTCTTAGTAAAAATAGATAAAATACTCATAGTAACATATATTCAGCAAACTTCAAAGTAGGAGATCTAGTTTTAGTCAGAAACATTAACAGAAACAAACTCTACCGCCTCAGAACCGCTAGAAACACTAATGTTCGAAGAACAGTAGAAGAATCGTGCAGGTTTTGAGTGCACAATTTACCACACGAGCTGCTTTTTCCGGCCAAGCTGTCTCAAACACCACGTTTAACTTTTGTCTCAAGAATTCATTATAACTCATATGGTAAAAAGGTTTCAGATATTACCACTGGCATGATTTTCAAAGTTTATCAGAGCAAAACACTTGTTAATTATGTTTGTTATCAGCTGCTTATTTCACAAAATTTTGAAAGCAGCATCTCATATAACATCAATGAAGAAAATGCTTAGTGCTAACTGAAGTTGGTGTTTGTGGCTGCGAACCGAAAAATTTGCAGAACTTTGGGAACTGAAATATTGGTTATTTATTTTCATTGTAAATGTTTCCGGTATGAATACTAACTTTAAGCATTCATAAATACAAAAATAGCACAACCGACTCGTGCTTTCGCCAGCATCAAAGCCAAAAATATATCACATCTGCTTCACGATGAACATAACCTACCATGCGAATTTCGTCTCGATCCGATGATTGCATTCGAAGTTATAGGAGTATAAAGATATTTAGGGTTACCAGCTGCGATTTTTTTAAGATAATCGAAAACTTTATATTATCTGTATAATGTCACTACAATATCATTACCATTTGAACGTTTTACGATAAAATCGCTTAATAAAGATATTGCAAATAAACAGAAAACCAACAATAGCTGGCAACCCTATTTTGGCTTTTCAACCAGATTCGGCCTGAATAATGCCTATAATAAGTTCCACTAATTGTATGACATTCGTATTGGTTTCATGACTGCATTGGAAGCTATAGGGCAAAAAGTTTTATTTTTCAGAGCGAATTTTCAAAACCAAAGACACGAAAATTACCATAGCTGGCCGCACCAATCGAATTTTTCTACCGAATTTTTATTAAACATGGTTTAGGTTAAGGTTCAACTACTGTGTTAATTTCATGAAAATCTGGTAGCTGAATCAGAATTGATAGGGCAAAAAGCAGTTTTTTTTCTTTGTTATTTTTCAAGATGGCACCACTGGCGTAGAGTTAAACACAATTAAAAATTGCTTCGACCAGGCCTGGTGCTACTCAATTCCAATGTATTGTTTCCAATGTATTTCATTCTAAGAAACGGACATATTTTCGGAGATTCATTGGTTTGAATGTTTTCACTTTCAGTGCCTGCGGTAGCTACAGGATTGCCAGCACGTTCATGAAAAACTTTGCAATAGTGCAACTTATTAACATAAATATGTTCATCAAGTTTAATAATGATCTAAAAATAGAGTAAAAAGTAATCGCAAATCAAAAATTGTTCCAATATCCCAATCTTATTTTAGGCACCTAGCGCACACATAGGGTTAAAAACTTCAAAAACATTACCTAATTCACATTTGAAACACGTTCAGAATTCATTTCAGAAACTTTGTTTTCGCAAAAGTTATTTTTTGACAGAATAATAGGTATATTTAAAATATCACTAAAATGGCCGGCGGCGCCAAAGGGTTCACGAATATTAGCACTATTAGTACTATTCTGCACACACACCAATGTATTCTGAAAATTTCAGTTCAATCGGACCGCTCGTTCCTGAGAATTTCCCACTGAAATTTTTTGGTGATATAGATATGACTGACTGTTAAGACAACACAAGACGAACAAATACAGCCATGGGCACGGCGGGATTCAAACCCGCGGCCAGTAGATCGCTGCTTCGAACTGACGCGTGAGCCAGCTAAGCTACCGACCCCCACCAAATATGTAACAAAAAAGTATACGTGTCAAAAAAATATGCAAAAAAATGCATATTGTTATCCTAACAAATGAAATGTGTTCAAATCATCAAAAACAAAAACAACATGTACTCCAAATTATATTTAAGTAAGAGTTATCATGAATTGAATACCAAAAACTCTAGCGCACCTGAACCGCTAGAAACACTAATGTTCGAAGAACAATAGAAGAATCGTGCAGGATTTGAGTGCATATTCTACCACATGAGCTGCTTATTACGGCCAAACTGTTTCAAATGCCACGTTTTACTTTGGTCTCAAGAATGCATTATAACTCATATGGTAGAAGGTTTCAGATATAACCACTAGCATGGGTTTCAAAGTTTATGAAAGAAAAACACTTGTT
>OZ022265.1:59549667-59634667 GCA_963978885.1 Nemotelus pantherinus
CTTTCAGTGCTTGCCCTAGCTTCAGGGTTGCCAGCACGCTCATCAAAAGCTACACAAACTTACAACTAAATAATACCAATATGTTCTGAAAATTTGGTAATGATTGAAAAGCTCTGTCAAAAGTTATCGCAATTTAAAAATTTTCAATTTTTTCCGATCTCTTTTTAGGCACCCAGCGCACACATGGGGTTAAAAAATTCCAAAAAATTATCCGATTCACATGTAAAACACGTTCGAAATTTATTTTGTTAACTTTATTTTTGCAAAACTTATTTGTGTACGGAATAATAGGTATAATAAAAATATCACTAAAATGGCCGCCGGCGCCAAAGGGTTAAAGATTTTTAACTTTTTGTGAGACCTGGCACTATTCTGCATATACATCAATGTGTCCTGAAAATTTCAGCTCAATCAGATGGCGCGTTCCTGAGATTTTTTCACTGAAATTTTTTGATGATATATATATATATATATATATATAGAAATATGAATTTTTGGCCAAAGTGATTTTAATACTAATGTTCTTCTTCGAACATTAGTAAAAAGCTTTATTTTGCTGAGCATATTTGCAAGATTTATAAGACAAAAATCACCACAGCTGCCAGCCCTATACTGATTTTTCAATCAAATTTTCACCAAATGTTACATAGAGTAACATCCAAGTACTGTGTGAATTTTGTTAAAATCTGATGGCTGAATCGGAAATTATTTTATTTAGGTCAGGTCGCTTAAAATCGTGGACCGACCTAAATTTAGGTCGGTCCGTCAGTGTTTACACCACGTGGACTAAAAAATTTAGGTGGAATTTGGTGTTTAGTCCGCGGACTAAATGTGCGGTATAAACGCTACCATAGTAAAATAATTTTTATTTTTAAAAGACCGATCCACACATTGTCTAATTCAAATGTACGATATATATAGAAGAAATTCGTTTGAATAAAGCAGTCTGTTTTGGTAAGTCAGATTGGTCGTCGACCAAACAGATGTTAAATATCAAAAACAAATAATCGTCACATTTATTTGAGTAAAAAAAATCGTTTCATTTATTTCACAAGTGTATTTCAAGCTGAAGCAAGTAGGGGCGGTTAGATTCGCCACGCTGAAGCTTAGATCACTTGCGTTTTTAAAAACGATATTTATTTTTACTAATGTTCGAAGAACATTAGTATTAAACTCGTTTCGCCGAAAATTCATATTTCTATATATATATATATATATATATATATATATATATATATATATATACACATATATATCAGCAAAATGATTTTCCGAGATAATCTCTGGAGTGGTCGATTCGATTGAGCTGAAACTTTCGTTGAATGTAGATGTATACAGTAGGTAGGTCCACGACTTTCTCAAATTCAGATATCCTAAACCTTTTGGCGGCGGCGAGCGTTTTAGTGAATTTTGAGGTACTCCTATATTTCCAAGCAATGTAAATTTTCGTTGAAAAAAAGTATTGGGAATGCAAACAAATTATGTTCTTAGCTTGTCTATGATAAAGAATTGAAATTTTTGAGCCGTGTGTGGGTGCAGGGTGCCTAAAAGTAGGCAAGGAATTTTTTTCAAATTTTGATTTGTCATTACCTGTAAGAAAAACAATGGATCATCGTGAAAATTGCAGAGCGTATTGATGTTGACTAGGACTTAGCATATATGGGTTTTCAAGTTTGTACGGGTAAACCTGTAGCTGTGGCAGGCTCCTGAAAAAAAATCCTTCAAATCATTGACCCTCCTCAAAAATTTTTGATTTTTGGCAAAAGTTTCTAATCATTGATAAATTTTTGACTTTTGTCCATCATGTCAAATTAAAGTTTTGAAAATTCCGATTTGCACAAGAACGGCAACCCATCATCAAATTACCTCTATTTTCAGCACTCGAAACTTCTGTTCACGAGAACTGACGACCGGATTGTTCGATCATAATGAAATTTACAGGACATGTTGGTATTAACAAGGACCAAGTCCGATAGAAGTAATTTTGAAATGCAAGCAACCCTGTGGCAGTGGTACCATCTTGAAAAATCACTGAGAAAAAAAACAGCTTTTTGGCCTATAACTTCCGATTCAGCCATCAGATTTTAACAAAACTCACACAGTACTTGAATCTTATTCTATATAACATTTGATAAAAGTTTGGTTGAAAAATTAAAATAGGGCTGCCAGCTATGGTGATTTTTGTCTCCTAAGTCTTGCAAATCTGCTCAGCAAAATAAAGCTTTTTTCCCTATAGCTTCCGGTCCAGTGCAGAAATCAAAACGAAGTTCATGCAGTAAATGGACCTTAATGTGAAGTAAATGTCGTAGGAATTTCGTACGAAAATCATGAAAGGGCTGCCAGCTATGACCATTTTTGTATTTTTGTGGAATTTCTTTACTGAGCGATTATGTCATTAGGTTTGCAAATGGGAATAATCCTGCAATGAAAATTAACAACAAATATTAAACGCTTTAAAAATTTGAAAAGTTTTGAGGGTGGTAACCCTAAAACTCTTTGCACCCGTAAAGCTTCCAGCGCAGTGATTCAATCGAAACGAAATTAACTGGTTGGGTGTAACTTAACGTGAAGCAGATTTGGTATATATTTTGCTCTGCTGCTGATATAGGGTAACCAGCATTAGCCATTTTCGTAAATATTGCACCAACAGATGCTTCAAATTACGTTCTCATATGCAAAGCATTTGCGATAATAAGAAGAAACCAATTTTTAAATTTTCCGAGTTTTGAACATTTTTCGGATGGCAGTCTCAAACAACGTTTAACCGCTGAAACTTTCGATGAAATCCTCCGATGAGAACGAAATTCAAAGGATAGGTTGATTAAGCACGATCGTTTTATGGTAGATTTATTGCTGCATCGTTGGGAAAGTTTTGCCAGCACAGAACATTTTCATCATTTGTGTTATAGTTGAGTTTTGTTGCTTGAGATAAGGAATGGTTGATTTGATTCTACAAAAAAGTGTATTACGTCGTTCCAAATTTGTTGGTCACTCAAAGACAATTTCTTCGAAAATTAGATTTCTAGCAGTTCTGATGCGCTAGAGTTTTTTTTTATTCTCTACCTCGTCTTTGACTTGTGGTAGTAATTTGATAAAAGAATCTTAGAAGATTGAAGAGTAAAATTGACTAAAGAATCTTCTTACAAAAAAGAACGACATAGCGTAACTTTTCAGTATGCTACCCAATTGCTGCAGGACGTACGTTTACAAAAATCGTTCACACCATTTACTCTGTTGTTTTGTTTTGCAAGAGTGCAAATTATTCATTGATTCACTGATTTCGATAGTCAAATAAACATTTAGAAATTTCCTTATCTCATAAGAGCGGTAGTCCTTCATCAAATTAATTTTATGTTCAATAACTGATATGGGTGTTCGTGCAATCTGTCACATCAGATGAATATGAATTTCACAGAGTGTATAGGCCTTGAGATATTATAAAAATTTGATGAATGTGGCAATGGTGCGATCTTGAAAAATGCTCTGCGAAATTAATGTCTTCTGGCATACAAATAGCAAATAACATTGATATTGATCATTGATCAACGTGAAAATTAGAAGTTAAAAATTAGAAAATCAGAAGAATTTGTTAGAATTCAGAAAACTTTTACGTTGTTAAGGGTAGTAATTAAGGGTAAAAAAAACATATCTTTTTCTTCCAACACAGTCATTGGACAGAAACAGAACTCATCGTCTAAGTTAGTCATTATATATACAAATGTGTTTATAACAAGAAGAGTATACTTTTGGTTGTGTAGCAGGCATGCTTGTTATTTCCTACCAACAATGCTACCTTCAAACGTTAATATTATAGACAATTTAGAAAAAAAAAGTTACAAATGAGGACTTTGTTCATGGCAGACAACCAAAAACTATTTCTTTTTCTGTAATTTTCGATGAACTAATAAAAATCTAATAAAAAATAAATGCACAGCATCGATTGTTCTTGAGCCAAGTTAGCAATACGTTGTCATTATTTTGCATTTTCATCACATTTGCACTACCAGATACTTTGAACAAAGCGTTTTAGTTCCCTTCATTGTGAAGGATGAAGACCTTGTACTTGTACGAGAGTAAATCCTGGAAATGATTGCACCTTATGACTTCAAATGTTGACAAAACAGGTTGGTCGTGATAAATCTACTAAATCACACCACTCTCATTTGAAAATCAGTCTTTCAAGTGATTCATAAGCACTGTAGTTTTTTATTGCTCTATCTTCTATGAACCGATGAGAAATAAAAAACTACTAGAAAGCCATTCACTACTGTGAGGTGTTTATTATTGACAATTATGTATACCTTGGACTAGGTCGTTGTGTACAATGGACTAACACTTAAAAACTCTAGCGCGTCAAATTGTCTTTGAGTGACAAGCATGCCTGCTGCATAGCCAATAATATACTCTTCTTATTATATGGTACGTTAGTATACAGCTTTACGTTAGGACTAATTTTTACTAATGTTCGAAGAAGAACATTAATATTAAAATCACTTTGGCCAAAAATTCATATTTCTATATATATATATATATATATATATATATATATATATATATATATATATATATATATATATATATATATATATATATATATATATATCATCAAAAAATTTCAGTGAAAAAATCTCAGGAACACGCCATCCGATTGAGCTGAAATTTTCAGGAGACATTGGTGTTAATGCAGAATAGTGCCAGGTCTCAGAAAAAGTTACAAATCGTTAACTCTTTGGCGCCGGCGGCGATTTTAGTGATTTTTTTAATATACCTATTATTCCGTACACAAATAAGTTTTGCAAAAATAAAGTTGACGAAATAAATTTTGAACGTGTTTTACATGTGAATTGGATAATGTTTTGGAATTTTTAAACCCCATGTGTGCGCTGGGTGCCTAAAAACAGACCGGGAAAACTTGAAAATTTTTAAATTGCGATAACTTTTGACAGAGTTATTCAATCACTACGAAATTTTTAACACATATTGGTATTATTTAGTTGTAGATTCGTGTAGCTTTTGATGAGTGTGCTGGCAACCCTGTAGCAAGGGCTGGCACTGAAAACGGAAACCTCCAAATCATCGTCTCTCTTGAAAAACTGCCGCTTCTTCAAAACCAAGCAACTCATATGTAAATCTTGTGCTTTGTTTACATAAACAAAAAATAAAATTTGATATGGTATAACGGGCACGCCTGGTAACCCTTGCCCAATTAACCTATATTTTTAGCATCAAAAACTTCTGTTCACCGAAACTCACGATCCAATGAGCAGAATTCTTTGAAATTTGCACTATGTATTGGTCTTAAATAAGACCAGGTCTGATAAAAGTGATTTTGAAATGCGGGTGATTCTGTGCCAGTGTTGCCATCTTGAAAAATCACTAAAAAAGATGACTGCTTTTAGCCCTATAAATTCTGATTGAATCGTTCGATTTTGACGAAATTCACACAATAGCTGGACCTTATTACAAACAACGTTTAGTAGAAATTTGGTCGAAAAAGTCGGTTGGAACTGCCAGCTATGATAATTTTGGTGTCTTAAATTTGAAAAAATAAAAATTTGGAAGTGAAAACATTAAACCATCGAATTTCCGAAAACTGTCCGTATCTTACAATAAAACCAATCTGTTTACAAATCTTATGCTTTATCTACACGTTCAAAGAAAAACTTTGGAAATTTCATGTCGGACAAGAACGGTAACCCTTTCCAAGTAAACCTATATTTTTAGCATCAAAAATTTCTGTTCACGGGAACTCACGAATCAATAATCAGATACCATTGAAATTTACAGAATGCATTGGACTTAAGTAGGACCAGGTCTGATAGAAGCGATTTTGAATTGTGGGCAGCTCCGTGCCAGTGGTGCCATCTTGAAAAATTACAAAGAAAAAAAAACTGCTTTTTGCCCTATGAAATGTGAATAAGTTACCAGATTTTCATGAAATTGACACAGTAGCTGCACCTTACTCTAAAGTTTGTTTGATAGAAATTTAGTGGAAAAATTCGATTGATGCTGCAAGCTATGGTAATTTTTGTGTCTTTGGATTTGAAAATTCGCTCAGGAAAATAAAACTTTTTGCCCTATAACTTCCAGTGCAGTCATGAAATCAATACGAATTTCATACAATTAATGGAACCTACTATAAACATTCTTCAGGCCAAATTTGGTTGAAAAGCCACGATAGGGTTGCCAGCTATTGTTGGTTTTGTGTTTGATTGCTATATCTTTATAAAGTGGATTTATCGTAGAATTTTCAATTGGTAATGATATTGTAGTGACAATAAACAGCAAATATTAAGCTTTCGATTATTTGAAAAAACTCGCTGCAGGTAATCCTAAATTTCTTTATACTCCTATAACTTCGAATGTAATATAACAACGTGAAGCAGATGTGATATATTTTTGGCTTTGATACTGGCGAAAGGTTGCCAGCACGAGTCAGTTGTGCTACTTTTGTATCAATAAATGCTTACAGTTAGTATTCATACCGGAAACATTTACAATGAAAATAAATAAGCGCTGTTTCAATTCCGAAAGTTCAGCAAATTTTTCGGATCGCAGCCATAAACACCAACTTCAGTTACAGTGCTGCAGGCACTGAGCATTTTCTTCATTGTTGTTATATGAGATGCTGCTTTCGAAATTTTGTGAAATAAGCAACTGATAACGAATATAATTAACCCGTGTTTTGCTCTAATAAACGTTGAAATTCATGCCAGTGGTAATATATGAAACCTTCCACCATGAGTTATAATGCATTCTTGAGACCAAAGTAGAACGTGGCGTTGGAAACAGTTTGGCCGTAATAAGTAGCTCATGTGGTGGAATATGCACTCGAAACCTACACGATTCTTCTACTGTTCTTCGAACATTAGTGTTTCTAGCGGTTCAGGTGCGCTATAGTTTTTTTTAAATTTAAACGATGGATTTTGTTTCCGTCCAATGACTGTGTTGGAAATTATAGTGAATTTTCTTTTCTAGCATCTCTACGCTCAAAAATGTTAAAGTTTTTTACATTCAAAGATTTTCGCTTTATTTTCACTACAATGTCATATTTTTGCTGTTTGTATGCCAGAAAGCATTAATTTTGCTGAGCAGTTTTCAAGATCGCACCATTGCCACATTCGTCAAGTTTTTATAATATTTGCTCGTACTCAAAGCCTATACATACTGTGAATTTCATATTCATCTGATTTCAAATCTGAAAGATCTCACGAGCACCAATATCAGCTACAGAAAATAAAGGTTATATGGTGAAGGACCTCCACTCCTATGAAATTGGAAAGTTTTTAGATATTGATTTGACCATAAAAACCATTGAATCAATGAACCTTTTGCATGAAATAGCACCATGGTCAATGGTTAAGTTCTAAAGCGACTGGGCTGCAAACAGGTCAACCAAAACCCATACAAACTTTTATTTAAGACACATCAATATGTCTTTTTTTTCATCGTAGGAAGGTGAAAATCTTCTAGAAGATCTTCAAGGGTCCTACTCCAAAACATGCCAGATTTTCATCGACTAATACCACTTCCTTCGTTCGTACTTCCCACGGGACGACTTATTGAGCATTTCATCGCGGGAATGGGTCAGGTCTAAGCTGTTTTGCTTAGCATCCTCTCTTCTTTCTTCCTTCTGTCCCTATCCACGACACGCAGTTTGCGGTGCATATTTTAAGTGCTGTTTTGGATTTTAGCAAGCAGTTTAAGATATTTACCGCTGATACTCTGGTCTCTAGTACCATCTCTAGGCTACTTCAACAATGCTTCAAAGTGCGGACAGCTGAAGATAACGTGTTCCACATCATTGGGTACATTTTTGCCGACTGTAGAGTCCGGTGAAGTGTCGTGTTCAAAGGGATGCAGATAATAACGACAACCACTATGTCCGCTTCAAAATTGGATTAGGTCATAGTTTGTTTCTCCGCGGCTTCTTGAAGGCCATTGCACAGCGTTAGGGATAAGTTTGTTCGTCCAACGCCCGTTTTGCGTCTCTTTCCAGCTACTCTGCCATGAGCGCATTGACACTAGCCCTTGAATCTCCAACGTGCTTGCTGTTTGTTTTTCGTTTTTATAGAGTCAAAATGCTTCATCCGCAATAGCTTCGATGGACAGCACACTGGCTATAACACTCGTTGCCTCATAAGACGTTGTTCGAAAGGAGCAGCAAGCTCAAAGTGCAATCAGTTGGTTGACTGCTTGCATTTTTTTGTGATTTTATTTTATTTGCAGCGCTGGTGCTCACACTGGTGCCGCGTACATTAGAGTAGAGCTCTCCACTTTTAAGACCAATAACCATCGGCTTTGCTTCGGGTCACCAATTTTGGGTAGCATTCTAGCAAGTGAGAGTGGATGCATTCTTGTCTACTTTCTCTAGATGAGGTTTCAAGTTCAGTTTACTATCGATAGTTGCACCTAGGTATTTTATAGCAGGCTGCGGGGTTATTATGCAGTCACCAACTTTTTTCCGTACTGCTTGTAGTTTCCTCCGCTTTGTGATAAGTACCATTTCCGTCTTATGGTCGGCTACTTTAATTAAGCCCAGTGCAATCAAGCCATGATTTAACCGCCCAGATTGCTTCGCTTGCGTAAATTTCGACTTCTTCGAGATGACGGGTTGGAATCACGATGCTAATATCGTCTGCAAAACCTACAACCGCCACATTTCTAGGTACTCATAGCCCTAGTATTCCGTCGTACATTATATTTTAAAGTAGATGGTCACAAACAGATCCCTGTGGTACTCCCACCGTTAATAGGTAGAGTTCTGGTCCTTCTTCTGAGTCGTAGCAATAGGGTCTTTCCTTGAAGTAGTTGACAATTATAGATGCCAGATAGCGTGACAGTCCATTATCGACCAGCAAGCCTAAAATACGGCTCCACTTCGCGGAGTTAAAGGCGTTCTTTACGTCTAACGCATCCTTTATCTCTCGCATTCATTGCCATGTCCAACATTATTCTGACACCGTCTTTTTCAAAAATCGAACTACTGGTCCGATTTGCTTTCAATTTGCGACAGAAGTCGTTCGTATATCACTCGCTCGAAAATCTTCCTCATCGTATTTAGTAAGCATATTTTAAGGTGATGCCTCTTCAATAGGATTATCCTTTTCGGGCAAAAGAACCAGTTTTTTTTGTTTCTTTTGCTTGGGAAAACGTGCCCGTAGGCACGTTGTGAACGTATCACCAAAGAAATCGCATCCAATCCGTGTGCTTTTTTGTCACCGATTTTCCGTATTGTAAAGGTGCTTGGAGTCTTCTTGGAAGAATAATCCTATTCCGATAATCCTCTAAAGAGATGTGCTTACTAAATAACGGATGTTAGTTGATACGTATTTCGTAGACTACCAATATGTATATTTATACCTAAGGCAACCCGTGAATTGCCGTATATTTTGGCGCTGAGTAAAGACTCGTGCAGCCGATATGTTATTTAATAGCCGATGTAAGGCTAGACTTGTGTTTGCTTTCAGAATAAAACAAACTAACTGAGTTATTCTTGATCAGTGTTTAATTATCAATAACAATTATACAACTATCTCTTGATGTTTTTTACACACTCTTTTTATGCTAAAATTTTACTTACTCTATCCCTACCTATCAATCATGCATATTCAATATTCAATTGGTTCCCATGCATAAGCTAATTACCTAATTCCAGTGGGCTGCTCACTTTGTTTTTCCCAGTAATCTATTTTGCTAAATGCCACTATTATTCATGACCAATTGTTCATACGTTTTCATCACGTACACCATGCATGTTATAAACCAAAACAACAAATACTAAGCTTAGACAACATACCTTACATACACAAATCAAATAGAGCATGCTTAAGCCCGGACAACACCTTCCACGCTCAAATACTGTAGTGGAATAGGGACGTAGTCCAAAATAAGCTACGGTGATTGTATTTAGAACTCAATTAACTATCGCCTTGCCTTACAATATGGCTGCCAATATTTCTTCTCCGCTTATCGCCGGAACGTTTTGAGGGTTTACCTGTATTACGCCTCGATTCTGTGAAAATAGCTTTGTGACTATTTCCTGGAGCATCATTGGATACATTATTGGAGGATTACACTCCACCCTCTGGGTAGGAATCGGCTTGTTACACAGCTTTCTTAAGTGATTCCTCTTGCTTTTAGCTGATAGCAAGTTGTAGATTCTTCCGGGCATATATGTACTGGTTCTGCAAGTCCTCGTAATCTGAAGTATTCCTGCGGCACTTGATACATCTTCTAGTTTTAAGCCAATTTTTCTGAAGCTCGTGGATCTCTGCATTCCACCAAAAATTTGCCTTCGTGTTCTAGAAGAGAGAACGTTGTGACATGGAAGCATCACACACCCGTTGTATTTCGTTGATGATTTGCGTGGCCTTCGTCGACGTAGTTTCATCCAGTCCCATATCAAAAGATAGAATTTCACGGAACGTTTCTTCGTCTGGCCTTTTTGATGACCAGCCAAACATGTTTTCCCTGTGAACTCGAACACATTGTGTAGCTATAATGGCCTGAAGGTCACTGTGCGAGAAGTGCTTCCTGACCAGCCACTGCAAGTCTTTGACTAGACCGTCGCTCCCCAAATGAGGTCAACGATGGAATAAAGTTCTCGCCTACTGAAATTGTTGGCATTCTCATTGTTTGCAAGGACGATATTTAAGCACAAAAAGCCTCCAATAAAACTTTTTGCTTAGCCCAAGCGTTTAAGTCGCTGGCTACGAGCTTCGGATTGTGCCATTTTGCCTCCATTGCTATGCTGTCCAACATCTGTTCATATTCTGTCAATGTCAAAGTTAGTGCTGCGTAACAACTATATATGCCACCAATTTAAGCCCAAACATATCCATTCACCACTTGTTGCATTACGGAACTGGAAGGCTCGATTCCCACACGATCAAACTGTTGCTTTACCGCTTGCGTCCATCGCCCAGACGTAAATGAAGATTTCGATGTTGCTCGCAAACTATGGCAACGTCGGCTTTGAGCGGCTAACGAGCGATATGTATATATATATATATATATATATATATATATATATATATATATATATATATATATATATATATATATATATATATATATATATATATATATATGTATATATATATATATATATATATATATATATATATATATATATATATATATATATATATATATATATATATATATATATATATATATGTATATATATATATATATATATATATATATATATATATATATACATATATATATATATATATATATATATATATATATATATATATATATATATAAGATTTGAGCTCGTTAGCCGCTCAAAGCCGACGTTGCCATAGTTTGCGAGCAACATCGAAATCTTCATTTATGTCTGGGCGATGGACGCAAGCGGTAAAGCAACTGTTTGATCGTGTGGGAATCGAGCTTTCCAGTTCCGTAATGCAACAAGTGGTGAATGGATATGTTTGGGCTTAAATTGGTGGCATATATAGTTGTTACGCAGCACTAACTTTGACATTGACAGAATATGAACAGATGTTGGACAGCATAGCAATGGAGGCAAAATGGCACAATCCGAAGCTCGTAGCCAGCGACTTAAACGCTTGGGCTAAGCAAAAAGTTTTATTGGAGGCTTTTTGTGCTTAAATATCGTCCTTGCAAACAATGAGAATGCCAACAATTTCAGTAGGCGAGAACTTTATTCCATCGTTGACCTCATTTGGGGAGCGACGGTCTAGTCAAAGACTTGCAGTGGCTGGTCAGGAAGCACCTCTCGCACAGTGACCTTCAGGCCATTATAGCTACACAATGTGTTCGAGTTCACAGGGAAAACATGTTTGGCTGGTCATCAAAAAGGCCAGACGAAGAAACGTTCCGTGAAATTCTATCTTTTGATATGGGACTGGATGAAACTACGTCGACGAAGGCCACGCAAATCATCAACGAAATACAACGGGTGTGTGATGCTTCCATGTCACAACGTTCTCTCTTCTAGAACACGAAGGCAAATTTTTGGTGGAATGCAGAGATCCACGAGCTTCAGAAAAATTGGCTTAAAACTAGAAGATGTATCAAGTGCCGCAGGAATACTTCAGATTACGAGGACTTGCAGAACCAGTACATATATGCCCGGAAGAATCTACAACTTGCTATCAGCTAAAAGCAAGAGGAATCACTTAAGAAAGCTGTGTAACAAGCCGATTCCTACCCAGAGGGTGGAGTGTAATCCTCCAATAATGTATCCAATGATGCTCCAGGAAATAGTCACAAAGCTATTTTCACAGAATCGAGGCGTAATACAGGTAAACCCTCAAAACGTTCCGGCGATAAGCGGAGAAGAAATATTGGCAGCCATATTGTAAGGCAAGGCGATAGTTAATTGAGTTCTAAATACAATCACCGTAGCTTATTTTGGACTACGTCCCTATTCCACTACAGTATTTGTGCGTGGAAGGTGTTGTCCGGGCTTAAGCATGCTCTATTTGATTTGTGTATGTAAGGTATGTTGTCTAAGCTTAGTATTTGTTGTTTTGGTTTATAACATGCATGGTGTACGTGATGAAAACGTATGAACAATTGGTCATGAATAATAGTGGCATTTAGCAAAATAGATTACTGGGAAAAACAAAGTAAGCAGCCCACTGGAATTAGGTAATTAGCTTATGCATGGGAACCAATTGAATATTGAATATGCATGATTGATAGGTAGGGATAGAGTAAGTAAAATTTTAGCATAAAAAGAGTGTGTAAAAAACATCAAGAGATAGTTGTATAATTGTTATTGATAATTAAACACTGATCAAGAATAACTCAGTTAGTTTGTTTTATTCTGAAAGCAAACACAAGTCTAGCCTTACATCGGCTATTAAATAACATATCGGCTGCACGAGTCTTTACTCAGCGCCAAAATATACGGCAATTCACGGGTTGCCTTAGGTATAAATATACATATTGGTAGTCTACGAAATACGTATCAACTAACATCCGTTATTTAGTAAGCACATCTCTTTAGAGGATTATCGGAATAGAATTATTCTTCCAAGAAGACTCCAAGCACCTTTACAATACGGAAAATCGGTGACAAAAAAGCACACGGATTGGATGCGATTTCTTTGCTGATACGTTCACAACGTGCCTACGGGCACGTTTTCCCAAGCAAAAGAAACAAAAAAAAATGGTTCTTTTGCCCGAACAGGATAATCCTATTGAAGAGGCATCACCTTAAAATATGCTTACTAAATACGATGAGGAAGATTTTCGAGCGAGTGATATACGAACGACTTCTGTCACAAATGGAAAGCAAATCGGACCAGTAGTTCGATTTTTGAAAAAGACGGTGTCAGAATAATGTTGGACATGGCAATGAATGCGAGAGATAAAGGATGCGTTAGACGTAAAGAACGCCTTTAACTCCGCGAAGTGGAGCCGTATTTTAGGCGTGCTGGTCGATAATGGACTGTCACGCTATCTGGCATCTATAATTGTCAACTACTTCAAGGAAAGACCCTATTGCTACGACTCAGAAGAAGGACCAGAACTCTACCTATTAACGGTGGGAGTACCACAGGGATCTGTTTGTGACCATCTACTTTAAAATATAATGTACGACGGAATACTAGGGCTATGAGTACCTAGAAATGTGGCGGTTGTAGGTTTTGCAAACGATATTAGCATCGTGATTCCAACCCGTCATCTCGAAGAAGTCGAAATTTACGCAAGCGAAGCAATCTGGGCGGTTAAATCATGGCTTGATTGCACTGGGCTTAATTAAAGTAGCCGACCATAAGACGGAAATGGTACTTATCACAAAGCGGAGGAAACTACAAGCAGTACGGAAAAAAGTTGGTGACTGCATAATAACCCCGCAGCCTGCTATAAAATACCTAGGTGCAACTATCGATAGTAAACTGAACTTGAAACCTCATCTAGAGAAAGTAGACAAGAATGCATCCACTCTCACTTGCTAGAATGCTACCCAAAATTGGTGACCCGAAGCAAAGCCGATGGTTATTGATCTTAAAAGTGGAGAGCTCTACTCTAATGTACGCGGCACCAGTGTGAGCACCAGCGCTGCAAATAAAATAAAATCACTAAAAAATGGAAGCAGTCAACCAACTGAATGCACTTTGAGCTTGCTGCTCCTTTCGAACAACGTCTTATGAGGCAACGAGTGTTATAGCCAGTGTGCTGTCCATCGAAGCTATTGCGGATGAAGCATTTTGACTCTATAAAAACGAAAAACAAACAGCAAGCACGTGGGAGATTCAAGGGCTAGTGTCAATGCGCTCATGGCAGAGTAGCTGGAAAGAGACGCAAAACGGGCGTTGGACGAACAAACTTATCCCTAACGCTGTGCAATGGCCTTCAAGAAGCCGCGGAGAAACAAACTATGACCTAATCCAATTTTGAAGCGGACATAGTGGTTGTCGTTATTATCTGCATCCCTTTGAACACGACACTTCACCGGACTCTACAGTCGGCAAAAATGTACCCAATGATGTGGAACACGTTATCTTCAGCTGTCCGCACTTTGAAGCATTGTTGAAGTAGCCTAGAGATGGTACTAGAGACCAGAGTATCAGCGGTAAATATCTTAAACTGCTTGCTAAAATCCAAAACAGCACTTAAAATATGCACCGCAAACTGCGTGTCGTGGATAGGGACAGAAGGAAGAAAGAAGAGAGGATGCTAAGCAACAGCTTAGACCTGACCCATTCCCGCGAGGAAATGCTCAATAAGTCGTCCCGTGTGAAGTACGAACGAAGGAAGTGGTATTAGTCGATGAAAATCTGGCATGTTTTGGAGTAGGACCCTTGAAGATCTTCTAGAAGATTTTCACCTTCCTACGATGAAAAAAAAGACATATTGATGTGTCTTAAATAAAAGTTTGTATGGGTTTTGGTTGACCTGTTTGCAGCCCAGTCGCTTTAGAACTTAACCATTGACCATGGTGCTATTTCATGCAAAAGGTTCATTGATTCAATGGTTTTTATGGTCAAATCAATATCTAAAAACTTTCCAATTTCATAGGAGTGGAAGTCCTTCACCATATAACCTTTATTTTCTGTAGCTGATATTGGTGCTCGTGAGATCTTTCAGATTTGAAATCAGATGAATATGAAATTCACAGTATGTATAGGCTTTGAGTACGAGCAAATATTATAAAAACTTGACGAATGTGGCAATGGTGCGATCTTGAAAACTGCTCAGCAAAATTAATGCTTTCTGGCATACAAACAGCAAAAATATGACATTGTAGTGAAAATAAAGCGAAAATCTTTGAATGTAAAAAACTTTAACATTTTTGAGCGTAGAGATGCTAGAAAAGAAAATTCACTATAATTTCCAACACAGTCATTGGACGGAAACAAAATCCATCGTTTAAATTTAAAAAAAATTATTCCTAACGTAAAGCTGTATACTAACGTACCATATAATAAGAAGAGTATATTATTGGCTATGCAGCATTCATGCTTGTCACTCAAAGACAATTTGACGCGCTAGAGTTTTTAAGTGTTAGTCCATTGTACACAACGACCTAGTCCAAGGTGTAATTGTCAATAATAAACACCTCACAGTAGTGAATGGCTTTCTAGTAGTTTCTTATTTCTCATCGGTTCATAGAAGATAGAGCAATAAAAAACTACAGTGCTTATGAATCACTTGAAAGACTGACGACGACGATCAAACTGTTGCTTTACCGCTTGCGTCCATCGCCCAGACGTAAATGAAGATTTCGATGTTGCTCGCAAACTATGGCAACGTCGGCTTTGAGCGGCTAACGAGCTCAAATCTTATTTATATATATGTATATATATATATATATATATATATATATATATATATATATATATATGTGTATACATATATATATATATATATATATATATATATATATATATATATATATATATATATATATATATATATATAGATATATATATATATATATATATATATATATATATATATATATATATATATATATATATATATATATATATATATATATATATATTTATATTATTACCGACTGCATTGGTCGATATAAAGACCCACTTTTCCTCGACTGGGAGTAGGGGACGACAGCCGCGGATGGCTTGTTCACGAGGGGAAAAGATGGGTCCTGGTGCTGTCCGCGCTGTCTAAGCAATCGTTAGAGCGAAACAAAAATTCGATGCGGTTGTATCTTGATTCACACGGAAACTGATTCTTCAGTAATGAAACGATACAACCGCGTTTACATTGTCTCATACACTTCGATTTTTATTCACTATGGTTCGCCTATTTAGTTTTTTTACTTAACAGAATTCAATCTTTGCGGTGTCGCGATCTAGCGTGAATTTATTCTTATTTATCTAAGGTGACTCGACACAATTCCAAACTTAAACTATTAATTGTACAATTTACAATAATTCCCTAGCTATTCCTACCTGGTATTTCTATTTTCTTAAACCCCACGCCGTTTGGCTGCCACTCGCTGGACTCCCGATGGTGCAACGGTCCTCGCTGCTGCAACCACCGTCTTAGAAGAAACTCGTGCGTCTTGGGTATCTGTTACTCGACCCAATACAACTTCACTTCAATCGTTCTCGCTCCAAGTCAAAGCTTCGCCTCATTCTTTCAATTATCTCACGCAACAAGTTCCCGATATTTCCTTCATTCGGCCGTAGGATTTTGCGCCCAGGAAATCCGATCATCTAAATGTATCGAGTTTCACTTCGGTAATAGTTTTTTTGCCTCTCGTTCACAGGGGCACCCCAGTAGTCGGTATCCGATGGCAAGAAAAGAAAAAAATTCAAATAATTTTTCCGCCGATCGGTCTCTACACGTTTTATTCTTACCGCAGCCAGATTAAAAGAGCCCAGGGCCTCCTGGCTCCAAGCAATGAAGCCTAGGATCTATCCACTTCAGCGGTACTTTTACCGCTTTATGCACCTGCTGCATTTCTTGCATGCAGTATTTATGCACTTTCGCTTGGGGCATTCACCTCGAGCATTCACCGTAGGTTGCTACTCTAAATTGACCATTTTCGAGCGGTCTTCGAGTCTTGAAACATTTCCAATATTCTCGACAGCCCAGCTGACTGAAATGTACGTGAAGGAAACAATTGTCTTTTTCTTTAGATAGTTTCCTTTCTACAAATCAAGTAGTCGTCGCTTCTGCGTGGTGGATTTAACCACCCCTTTAGCATCAGCTCTGACGCACTTGTACAAATAATAGCAATTACTTTTATTGGTTGTACAAAAGTCTGTTTGGTCGCCTACCAATTTGGCTTACCAAGCTAGACTGTCTTTATTAACTCATGTTTCGCTCATGAGAGTAGAAAACTAAGAGGAGCGGGCTACCTCACCCTTCTGGCCCTACATCCAAGTGTGTGTAATAGGCAGGGTTGCCAGGTGCCAGTCGAAGAATATCCCCATTACGATGTAGAAAATTCCCCAAAATCAACCTTTTTTCCTGAAAATTCCCCATTTTTCCATATGAATGTCAAAAGATATTTTGCGCTAAATTATGCTTCTTTTAACAATAAAATCATTAATTTTGATTCTTGTTGAAAAAAGTAATGCGTTCAATCATGCAAAAAAAAACTTTTTAATCACTTTTGATGCTATTACATACTTCTTATATATTATATTCTAACTCAACGGATTGATGGCTTTTGAATTTCAATACATATGTGTAATTATGTCTTTAGGAAAGTAGAAAAATATAATTGAAGGTAATACTCTTAACAAATATTTTATCCATGCGCAGAAAAACGAATTACGTCAAAAGTGTTGATTAGATTTGAAAGTAAGCACCTTAAATAAGATACCTAAGTTATTTTAAGATCAGACCAAAAGACACTGAAGAAGAGGGCAGATTACCCTCGAAGTATCGATATATGTCAAAAATCAAAAATAAATCTAGCTTCTAAAGAAAAACCGGTTTAAATTAAATTTATTTTTACAAGCTAGGAAAAAAAAATTGGTACATAATAAAAACAATGGTAGCAGGTCGTTTTTTACTTTGGCTGATAGGAAATGCAGCCAATTTGAGCTTGGAATCTTCGGGGATTTCCCAGATTTTGACATATACAAATTTACATTAAAAATCCCCAGAAAATCCCCTATAAGTGAACAATGTGGGTTTTCCCTAAAATATCCCCTGGTTTTTTAAATTTCCCCATTTTGGGGACAGAATTCCCCAACCTGGCATCCCTGGTAATAGGACAAAAACACTCTCTTCGATTCTCTCTGGCTTGGGCCTGCTTGGCCTTAGCAGTCAAAATCGTTGTCAATCGTACGCGGTGTCGGTAGTGTTTTCGAATAAAATGAATTTCAAACGTAATCAATTGTGTTGTGCGGTGGTGATTTTTCTTAAAAAACTAATTTTGTGAGCATTAAAGACCCTTAGTTTCATATAACAACGTGAAATTACATAAACACTTCGTAAAGTTTAAGTTATAATGAGTCAAAAGTGTGTTGTCGGTTCATGCCGAAATTGGCTAGGATTTGGTGTCTTAGCAGTTTTTTTTCACAGGTAAGTGAGTGTTAATATATGTATATAATCCGGGCTCAATTTATCGTCGCGTGTAAAATATTTGTCAGGCATTGTGCGTGTTTTTCAGAAAATGAACGAAAAAGTAGCGAGTAGACCGTTTGTTTACGTGTTCGTGAATGACAATTGCACAGCCATGTTTGATTTGTCTTCGGTCAGTGGCGTAATCAAAAATTTCTATATCGGGCTAGAGAAACAGAACTTGATAAATTTCAATGAAAAAATTTTTGTGTCGAAATTAATTTTAGTTAAATATAAGTAAGAAATAATATTATAACAATTTTAAAAGTAAGTTTAAAGTAAGAAACATTGAAATAAAATTAAATGTTAGTAAAGGAAAAGATAATTGTCGACTGTTCTGAACTTAGAAAAGAAAGTAAACTACAAATATAGTGAGAACTAAGCAAGCCTTAATTCCGCCGAAGACGGTCTCAAGCCTGGTTGTAAAAGGAAGAGGGGGGGCTGAAAAATTTAAAATAAAACATAATAAATATGCTGCATATGTTTAGTTGGGTAAAGTTTTTTATGAAAACATGTGCTTAGTTTCACAAACATGCAGCTTACTTGCAATTCCGGAAACTCATTTCACTTTGTATTCTACTTGTTGTCTACTATCGTCCCAGAAGTAGACCACTACTGAATTTCAAGGCTTTTATACATTGCGAAAAATGTGACCCCGAAATATACTGCCTCCTTTAAAACACGCATATATTTCAGAAACTGGACATGGGGTTAAGCGATAAAATTTAATTTCACCTAAAAACATCAAAATGAAAATACAAATCTAAGATTGCATGATACCAAATTCAAAATTTTGCGCCATGCAATTGCCCCGTTCAAACCACAAAAACTCTTATTACCTACAGCTTAATCATTTTATGATGGTGTTTGAAATTTTTGTTCGTATGCGATTTTTGCCCTGTTGGCTTGACTGATGTTCCTCTCCCCATTAGTTCTCTACTCTCATTTTCGCTCTAATTTTAGTAAATGAAAAATATAGGTACTAAAATGTATGGATTTGGCTTTTAATGTTGTTTTTAAAATTAAGTGCAGTTGTTTGAGTCTCCGCTAAATCAAGTCTACTATAATTTTAATACTCACCACTTTCGTGGAATATCGCTAGAATCGCAAAGTGGACATATTTGATATGGTTTGAAATTTATGTGTGTTTACATATTATTATTCACAACATCACACAACACTCTCCTCTTTTGGGGGAAAACAATTTCTTTTCTGTACAAAGGAAATTTTTTGAACTCAAATCCATACTTTACAATTTTAATCACATTTTTTTTCCATCAACGTTTTTGTTTATGTACATAGAAAGCTTGATTTTAAATATTTAATTCATAAGTGTTTCGTTTAGTTTTAGCTTAAAATATATGTGTGATTTTCTTAAATCTTTTCTTATGTTATATTTGTAATTTGGTATTCTTGCTTGTAAAACTTAATAAGTTCCACAAATATTAATTAATGTGTGAATGTATGAAGGTTTTCATCAATTTCGTGTTGAATAACAATGTAATTACAATGCTTATGCATAAATATGCTTTTTTTCTGTTTATTTTTGTATATTTTCATATTTGTGGTACTTTAATGATATCTCTTTAATAAATAAGTGTGTCATTTTCTGTTCGCTAAAATAAATGAGCTAACAAAATTTCTTTATATTTAGAATGGTTTGTGGTATTCTTTTTGCTGTTTTTTGGTGTTTTTAACTAAAATTTCTAGAAAATTCAACGAATCCATTTATATATTTAAATATTTTGTTGTATTTGGTTGAATATACTTAGGTTTGGAAAAGTAAGTTCGATATACAGTCTGTCAAGAATGAGTTTACACATAGGGAAAAAATTCAAATTTTCATCTTTCTAATTATAAAATACTACTTTTTGTTTATGTAAATAATTTTTTTTTTCTTAATTATCGTTATTTGCATTATTTCCAACCGATATATACAAAAAAAGTACAACTTCAATGCAAAACAAGAACGAAAAGACCAACGAAAACAATTATTACAATTCTTGAAGTGTCAAGAAACTCTTTACACAAAAGTTTTTTTTTGCATTACTGCAACGATACGGTAAATTTACCGTAATTTTTGGTCTGTATTGTAAAGCTCTATAAATTTGATCATGAGTGTGTGATTAATTTTTGGCTAATACGCATAAATAAGTGGGATATTGTGTTTTAAAATGCCAGGCAAAAGATTATCCTTTGAGTTAGTTCAGATGATATACTATAATCACCAATTAGGTAAAAGTGTACATGAACTGTCGGAAATGTTTTGTGTAGCACGAATGGCAGTCTATAACGCTATAAATCGTGCTGAAAATGAGAATAGATTGGAGCCAAAGTGTGGAGGTGGCTCAAAACCAAAAATATCTAAACGTATAGAGCGCCTTATGATAAGGAAGGTTGATAAAAAAAACCCTGGATTTCAACCAGAACACTTGCTAGGGAACTCAAGGAAGAGTGTGATGCTGCTGTTTCCTATGAAACAGTACGACAGGCCATCCTACGAAATAAGTTCTCATCAAGAGCTGCACGAAAGAAACCACTGTTTTCTGCACTAAACATCGAAAAGCGTTTTTCTTTCGCTATGATGCACCTTTTTCAACCCGTTGACTTCTGGGACGACGTCATATTTTGCGATGAGACGAAAATGATGTTGTGCTATAATGATGGATCGGCTAGAGTGTGCCGCAAGCCTTTAATATCGTTGGAAAATCGTTCCGAAATATCATTCCGGCTGTAAAATTTGGTAAGTTGTCCGTTATGATTTGGGGTGCTTCTCAAGCAGAGGAGTGGCATTCATCGAGTCAACCATGGACGCCCAACCATATTTGCATATCCTTAAAACATATTTGGCAAGCAGTGCGCAGAAATTCGGGCTTATGCATAACAGCAAACCAAATTTTAAGCTTTACCAGGACAACGATCCCAAACATAAGGCGAACATGGTGCGAATGTGGCCCTTATACAACTGCGAACAAGTGATGGATACGCCAGCCAAGAGTCCGGACTTAAATCCCATCGAGAATTTATGGGCTTACTTAAAACAACAAGTCGCTAAAAGGCAACCCAAAAACCGAACTGCCTTAAAAATTGCGATTCTCGAAGAATGGCAAAAAATACCAACCACGTATGACCTGCAAAAGTTGGTTCATTCAATGAAAAATCGGTTGCGATGCGTGGTGGATGCCAAAGGTGGCCATACCAAATGTTAAATATACCAAATAATATTAAATATCCTGTAAATATGTAAATATTAAATACAATAATAATTTGTGTAAAGAGTTTCTTGACACTTCTAGAATTGCAATAATTGTTTTCGTTGGTCTTTTCGTTCTTGTTTTGCATTGAAGTTGTACTTTTTTTTGTATATATCGGTTGAAAATAATGTAAATAACTATAATTAAGAAAAAACATTCATTTACATAAATAAAAAGTAGTATTTTATAATTAGAAAGATGAAAAATGGAATTTTTTTCCTATGTGTAAACTCATTCTTGACAGACTGTATTACAGAAAAGTATAACGTATTTCAAAGTTCGAAAATTTATTTCAATTTCTGAGTTAGTTTTATTTTTTCTTTGATTTAATCTTTCATATTTTGCATTCTTTCATATTTTGCAAGCTTGATTTGCAGTTCATTAATGTAATTAAATTGAATTAAGCTTTCAATTATTCTCTTAGGTGTTTTGTAGATGATTATTTTCATCGGTTCGTTTTGTATTTGAATTTTTTGTAGCATTCTTTTAAGCATGTTTTTGAATTTCGCTATATAAGATGTGTTTGGAATTTTGTGGCTCTTGTTTCAGCACACATTTGATATATTCTTTTCAGTTGTTTTTGATGTTAGCTTCTCCAATGGCAAAACTAATTTTGATGAATTATCACAACATCGATCTGTGATTTTATTATTTTCCATTATCTTTCTTGGCATATTCTTTATTTCGAGTTTTGATTTCATCAAATTTTCTATATCAGCGTTCGAATCGCTGTTGCAAAGAAAAGTTTCTTTAGACTTCATATTGTGTTTCATCAATCTTTTTATATCAATAGTCGAGTCGCTGTTATATAAATCAGCTTTCATATGTTTTATGTTGTGGGTTTGTTTATGCACTTCTTCAGACTTTCTTTTATTTTTCTTCTGCCTAGTATTTTTACTAATTTTCGAAGAAAATTTGTATTAAACTCGTTTCGCCGAAATTCATATTTCTTTATATATATATATATATATATATTATATATATATATATATATATATATATATATATATATATATATATATATATATATATATATATATATATATATATATATATAGATATAGCTTATATATATATATATATATATATATATATATATATATATATATATATATATATATATATATCTATATATATACATATATATATACAATGAATTTAATGAAAAAAACTCCAGCGCACCTGAACCGCTAGAAACACTAATGTTCGAAGAACAGTAGAAGAATCGTGCTGGTTTTGAGTGCATATTCCACCACATGAGCTGCATATTACGGCCAAACTGTTTCAAATGCCACGTTTTACTTTGGTCTCAAGAAAGCATTATAGCTCATATGGTAGAAGGTTTCAGATATTACCACTAGCATGGGTTTCAAAGTTTATGACAGAAAAACAATTGTTAATTATATTCGTTATCAGTTGCTTATTTCACCAAACTTTGAAAGCAGCATCTCATATAACATCAATGAAGAAAATGCTCAGTGCCTTCAGCACTGTAACTGAAGTTGGTGTTTGGAGCTGCGATCCGAAAAATTTGCAGAACTTAAGGAATTGAAACATCGGTTATTTATTTTCATTGTAAATGTTTCCGGTATGAATACTAACTGTAAGCATTTATTGATACAAAAGTAGCACAACCGACTCGTGCTGGCAACCTTTCGCCAGTATCAAAGCCAAGAATATATCACATCTGCTTCACGTTGTTATATTATATTCGAAGTTATAGGAGTATAAAGAAATTTAGGGTTACCTGCAGCGAGTTTTTTCAAAAAATCGAAAGCTTAATATTTGCTGTTTATTGTCACTACAATATCATTACCACTTGAAAATTCTACGATAAAACCGCTTAATAAAGATATTACAAACAAACACAAAACCAACAATAGCTGGCATTCCTATCGAGGCTTTTCAACCAAATTTGGCTTGAATAATGCTTATAATAAGTTCCATTAATTGTATGAAATTCGTATTGATTTCATGACTGCACTGGAAGTTATAGAGCAAAAATTTTTATTTTCCTGAGAGAATTTTCAAAACCAAAGACACAAAAATTACTATAGCTGGCAGCACCAACCGAATTTTTCAACCAAATTTCTATCAAACAGAGTCTAGGGTAAGGTGCAGCTACTGTGTCAATTTCATGAAAATCTGGTAACTAATTCACATTTCATAGGGCAAAAAGCAGTTTTTTTCTCTTTGTAATTTTTAAAGATGGCACCACTGAAACAGAGTTGCCCACAATTCATAATCGCTTCTTTCAGACCTGGTTCTACTTAAGTCCAATGCATTCTGTAGATTTCAATGGTATCTGATTATTGGTTCGTGAATTCCCGTGAACATATGTTTTTGATGCTAAAAATATAGGTTAACTGGGACAGGATTACCGTTCTTGTCCGACATGAAATTTCCAAAGTTTTACTTTGAACGTGTAGATAAAGCACAAGGTTTGTATACCAATTGGTTTTATTGTAAGAGACGGACATTTTTAGGATATTCGATGATATGAATGTTTTCACTTCCAAATTTTTATTTTTTCAAATTTAAGACACCAAAATTATCATAGCTGGCAGCTCCAATCGAATTTTTCAACCAAATTTCTACCAAACTTGACTTTAAGTAAGGCTCAGCTACTGTGTGAAAAGTCATAAAAGAACGATTCAGTCAGAATTTATAGGGCTAAAAGAAGTTATCTTTTTTTAGTGATTTTTCAAGATGGCACCACTCGCACAGAATCGCCCGCATTTGAAAATCACTTCTATCAGACTTGGTCCTATTTAAGACCAATACAGTCTGCAAATTTCAATTAATTTTGCTCATTGGATCGTGAGTTTCCGTGAACAGAAGTTTTTGATGCTAAAAATATAGGTAAATTGGACAAGGGTTGCTAGGCGTGCCCTTTATACCATTATCAAATATTTTTTTTGGTCTATGCAAAAAAAGCACGAAATTTACATATGAGTGGTTTTTTTTAAAAAACGGCATTTTTTCAAGAGAGACGATAATTTGGAGGTTTTCACTTTCAGTACTTTCCCTAGCTTCAGTGTTGCCAGCATGCTCATCAAAAGCTACACAAATTTACAACTAAATAATACCAATATGTTCTGAAAATTTGGTAATGATTGAATAGCTCTGTCAAAAGTTATCGCAATTTAAAAATTTTCAATTTTTTCCGTTCTCTTTTTAGGCACCCAGCGCACACATGGGGTTAAAAAATTCCAAAAGATTATCCGATTCACATGTAAAACACGTTCGAAATTTATTTTGTTAACTTTATTTTTGCAAAACTTATTTGTGTACGGAATAAAAGATATATTAAAAATATCACTTAAATGGCCGCCGGCGCCAAAGGGTTAAAGATTTTTTCTGAGACCTGGCACTATCCTGCATGTACACCAATGTGTCCTTAAAATTTCAGTTCAATCGGATGGCGCGTTCCTGAGATTTTTTCACTGAAATTTTTTGATGATATATATATATATATATATATATATATATATATATATATATATATATATATATATATATATATATATATATATATATATATATATATATATATATATGTATATATATATATATATATATATATATATATATATATATTTATACATATATATATAGATAGATATATATATATATATATATATATATATATATATATATATATATATATATATATATATATATATATATATATATATATATATATATATATATATATATATATAGAAATATGAATATTTGGCCAAAGTGATTTTAATACTAATATTCTTCTTCGAACATTAGTAAAAATGATTAAGGGGGATAATCTCTGGAGTGGCCAATCCGATTGAGCTGAAACTTTTGGAGAACGTAGATGTATTTAGGGGGTAGGTCCACAACTTGCTAAAATTTAGATATCTTAAATTTTTTGGCGGCGGCGAGCGTTTTAGTAAATTTTGAGGTACTCCTATATTTCCAAGCAGCGTGAATTGATGTTCAAAAAAAGTATTGGAAATGAATACATATAATGTTCTCAGCTTACCTATGACAACAAATTTCAAATTTTGAGCCGTGTGTGGATGCGGCGTGCCTAAAAGTATGCAAGGATTTTTTTCAAATTTTGATTTGTCATTACTTTTGACGAAAACATTGGATCATCGTGAAATTTGCAGAGCGTATTTATGTTGACTAAAGTTTAATACACATGGATTTCCAAGGTAGTGCGGGTAACCCTGTAGCTGCGGCAGGCTCTTGAAAAAAAATCTTTCAAATCATTGAACCTCCTGAAAATTTTTTTTATTTTTGACAAAAAGTTCAAATCATTGATAAATTTTGACGTTTTTGCATCATGTCAATTAAAAATTTTCAAAATTCCGATTTGCACAAGAACGGCAACCCATCACCAAATTACCTCTACTTTCAGCACTCAAAAATTCTGTTCACGAGAACTGACGACCGGAGTATCCGATCATAATGAAATTCAGAGGACATGTTGGTATTAACTAGGACCAAGTCTGATAGAATTAATTTTGAAATGCGGCAACCCTGTGGCAGTGGTGCCATCTTGAAAAATCACTGAGAAAAAAAACAGTTTTTTGGCCTATAACTTCCGATTCAGCCATCAGATTTAAACAAAATTCACACAATAATTGGATCATACTTCAACAGCATCCACTCCAACAGCAGGAATGGAGGCCCTTCTAAACCTTGAACCGCTGCACCTCAAAATTCAGGAGGAAGCAGCGAGACAAGCCGTTAGCCTACAACAAGCCTACAGGTATAAATCAGGGGACCTGACGGGCCATCTTAAAAATCCTGGAGGACGTCAGGCCCATAATGGAAATGTTAAACCTCAGCGACCAAATAAAAACTAAGGCAGCATTCGAGAAGAGGTTCAAGGTCACAATTTCATCAAGGGACAAATGGGAGGATGGACCACCTCCCTCGTACAAAGGAGCGTAAATGTGGTATACGGATGGTTCAAAGATGGATTGTGGAGTAGGAGCAGGGATCGTAGGTCCCAAGTGCAAAATGTATTTCCCTCTCCCAAAGGAAGCCACGATCTATTGAGCAGAACTATCTGCCATACTAAGAGCCTCACAAACAATAAAAATAAGGAATACAAAAAGGGTCACAATTAAGATCCTATCGGATAGTCAAGCGACTCTCATGGCTATAAATTGCGATCAAATAAATTCGGCTATTCGCCTAGAGGTGAGGAAGGCCCTAAATGAAATAGGGGCACAGAACAGCCTCGAGTTGATATGGATCCCCGGCCATGAGGGGCACCGAGGAAACGAGGAAGCTGATACCAGAGCCAAAAAAGGCGCAAAAATGCCCTTCATAGGTCCTTCTCCGTACTGGGGTTTTACAAAAGCAGATACGGAAAAGGAAATTAAAACATGGAGCAAGAAGAAGATCGAAGACTATTGGCTTAATATTGAGGGTTTAAAACACTCAAAAAAATACCTTGGCTTCGATAATAAAAGAGCAAAAGAAGCAGTGGCTCTCTGCAAAAGTGACATAAGAGCCCTATGCGGAGCATTGACAGGACACTTTCCATGCAAAAAGTACCTCCACAGGATAGGTGAGGAGCAGGACGACCGCTGCAGATACTGTGGGGAAACGACAGAGTGTGTAGAACATTTGCTCACAGTCTGTCCAGCACTAGCGAGAAGAAGATTCGAGCTACTTGGCTCTGCTCTTCCTTCCATCAGGGATATCACAAATGTCCCGTCAAGGAACATATCCAGGTTCATTAGAAGCCTGGACATCCTATAGGACATAACGCAAAGGAGGCACAATAGACCCAGGAGGTCGCAGTACTAGGGTCCCTCTGGACCCACTCCTGGCCATCATCATCATCATCATCATACTTAAGGTAATATTTGGTGAATTTGGCTGAAAAATTGGAATAGAGTTGCCAGCTATGGTGCTTTTTGTCTCCTAAATCTTGCAAATTTGCTCAGCAAAATAAAGCTTTTTTCTCTATAACTTCCGGTGCAGTCACGATATCAAAATGAAGTTTATACAATAAATAGATTTTCATTTGAGCCAAATGTCGTAGGAATTTCGTGCAAAAATCATGAAAGAGCTTCCACCTATGACAATTTTTGTAATTTTTTGGAATTTCTTTACTGAGCGATTATGTCATTAGATTTGCAAATGGGAACGATCCTGCAATGAAAATTAACAACAAATATTAACGTTTTAATAATTTGAAAAGTTTTGAGAGTGGTAACCCTAAAATTTTTTCACCCGTATAACTTCTGGCGCAGTGATTTAATCGAAACGAAATTTACTGGTTGGGTTTAGTTTAACGTGAAGCAGATTTGGTATTTATTTTGCTTTGCTGCTGACACAGGGTAACCAGTTTTAGCCATTTTCGTAACTATTGCATCAAAAGATGCTTCAAATTACATATTCATATGCAAAACATTTGCAATAAAACTAAGATACCAATTTTTAAATTTTCCGAGTTTTGAACATTTTTAGATGGCAGCCATAAACAACGTTAACCGCTAAATCTTTCGACGAAAATTTCCGAAGAGAACGAAATTCAAAGGATAAGTTGATTTAAGTATGAGCTTGTGAAGGTAAACTTATTGCTGCTTCGTTGGGAAAATGTTGCCAGCACTGAACATTTTCATCATTTGTGTTATAGCTGAGTTCTGTTGCTTTGAACAAGGAATGGTTGATATGATTCTACAGAAAAGTGGATTACGTCTTTCCACATTTTTTTGTCACTCAAAGACAATTTCTTCGAAAATTAGTTTTCTACCGGTTCAGGTGCGCTAGAGTCTTTTGGTTTATGATTATTTTTCTTGTACATGGTAATACTTTTTTGTCATCAGTTTTGTTTTTCTGTGTTGGTTTCATATTTTTTAATGCTTCTGAACTCATATGGTTCATGTCAATACTTTGCACTGCTTCTTTACTTATTTCTTTATCATTGAGTATATCGTTTATTGGACCTTCGCCTTCAATCGATCGGTATTCATTCAATGATTCAGTTTCTGTTTTAATATTATCTATCAGTTCACCTTTTTTGTTTGTGTTTTCGCTCTTTTCTTGAATTATTGAATAGCTTATATATGTTTCAGGTGTGATTTCGTTCTGAGTATTTCCATTTCTCTGGTTTATCAAAAAAATTTCCAATTCTTTCAGAATTGTTGTTATTTCTATAATAATAGGTTTGGTTTGTTACTTTTTTTCTGGAATTATAGTTGTTTCCATTATTCTTATTGTTATTTGTGTAATAATTATTTTGATTTTGACTATAATTATTATTGTTCTTATATGTGTTGTAATAGTTTCTTTGACAGCTATTGTTTGGGCAGTTTCTATAATTATAATTCAATTGTTGATTTAAACTGTTTCTACTATTTATATACGTAACATTTTTCGTTATATTTATGCTTGATTCAACCGCTATTTGAATTGCTTCTACAAATGTTTTGGGCTGTGCAGCAAAAATTGTAGGTTTGAGTGATTCGTCTAAACCATTTTTAAATATAGTAAGTGCATACGAGTCATTTGACTTTCGTATTGCTACTTTCTCTGCTGGAGATGGGTTCTGCTCTAAGCTATGAATTTGAACATTGCTCAATTCGTTAATAAGCTCAGATAATTTTTCGCCATATTTCTCAACTGTGCCGTACTGGCGTGATTGGGATAGTTGTGTTTGAATTTTTTGTTGGTTTTTATGATTTTTAAATCTATTTACTTGAGCATTTTCTAGTTCAACGTAGCTATTTATATCTAATTATAATATTTATGTTTTAACAATCGTTCCTAATTTTGGTTCCTTGTAAATTTCAATAATTTGTGTTTCCCGTCTTCATTAAAGTTCTCATTTAGTAAACTAACTATTGTAAGGAAAGCTTCAAGTTCTTTCGGATTGCCAGTAAAAATTGATATGCACTCCAATGCTACCTCAATATCGAAGTTACTCATCTTACTATAATCTTTCAATCTTCCAAGATTATAACAACTGTACATGTATATATATATATATATATATATATATATATATATATATATATATATATATATATATATATATATAAATATATATATATATATATATATATATATATATATATATATATAAATCGTTTTTACTAATGTTCGAAGAAGAATATTAATATTAAAATCACTTTGGCCAAAAATTTATATATATATATATATATATATATATATATATATATATATATATATATATATATATATACATATATATATGTATATATATATATATATATATATATATATTTATATGTATATATATATATATATATATATATATATATATATATATATATATATATATATATGTATATACATCATCATCAAAACATTTCAGTGAAAAAATCTCAGGAACGCGCCGTCTGATTGAGCTGAACACATTGGTGTATATGCAAAATAGTGCCAGGTCTCATAAAAAGTTAAAAATCTTTAACCCTTTGGCGCCGGCGGCCATTTTAGTGATATTTTTAATATACTTATTATTCCGTATACAAATAACTTTTGCAAAAATAAAGTTGACGAAATAAAGTTCGAACGTGTTTTACATGTGAATCAGATAATATTTTGGAATTTTCTAACTCCATGTGTGCGCTGGGCGCCTAAAAGGAGAACGGGAAACCTTGAAAATTTTTAAATTGCGATAACTCTTGACAGAGCTATTCAATCATTACGAAATTTTCAGGACATATGGTTTTATTTAGTTGTAGATTTGTGTAGCTTTTAATGAGCGTGCTGGCAATTCTGTGTCAAGGGCAGGCACTGAAAGTGAAAACTTCCAAATCATCGTCTCTCTTGAAAAAATGCCGCTTCTTAAAAAAAAAGCCACTCATATGTAAATCTTGTGCTTTGTTTACATAAACAAAAAAAAATTTGATATGGTATAACTGGTAACCCTTGCCCAATTTACCTATATTTTTAGCATCAAAAACTTCTGTTCACGGAAACTCACGATCCAATATACAGAATTAATTGAAATTTGCAGACTGTATTGGCCTTAAATAGGACCAGCTCTGATAGAAGTGATTTTGAAATGCGGGCGATTCTGTGCCAGTGGTGCCATCTTGAAAAATCACTAAAAAAGATAACTGTTTTTAGCCCTATAAATTCTGATTCAATCGTTCGACGAAATTCATACAGTAGCTGGACCTTATTTTAAACCACGTTTGGTAGAAATTTGGTTGAAAAATTCCTTTGGAGCTGCCAGCTATGATAATTTTGGTGCCTTAAATTTGAAAAAATAAAAATTTGGAAGTGAAAACATTCAAACCATCGAATCTCTTGAAACATGTCCGCTTCTTACAATAAAACCAATCTGTGTTCAAATCTTGTGCTTTATCTACACGTTCAAATGAAAGCTTTGGAAATTTCACGTCGGACAAGAACGGTAGCCCTTTCCCAGTTGACCTATATTTTTAGCATCAAAAACATCTGTTCACGAGAATTCACGAACCAATAATCAGATACCATTGAAATTTACAGAATGCATTGGACTTAAGTAGGACCAGATCTGATAGAAGCGATTTTGAATTGTGGGCAACTCTGTGCCAGTGGTGCCATCTTGAAAAATTACAAAGAAAAAAAACTGCTTTTTGCCCTATGAAATTTGAATATGTTATCACATTTTCATGAAATTGACACAGTAGCTGGACCTTACTCTAAAATCTGTTTGGTGGAAATTCGGTTGAAAGATTCGATTGGTGCTGTCAGCTTTGGTAATATTTGTGTCTTTGGTTTTGAAAATTCGCTCAGGAAAATAAAACTTTTTGCCCTATAACTTCCAGTGCAGTCATGAAATCAATACAAATTTCATTCAATGAATGGAACCTATTATAAACATTATTCAGGCCAAATTTTTTTGAACAACCGCGATAGGGTTGCCAGCTATTGTTGGTTTTGTGTTTGTTCGCAATATCTTTATTAAGCAGTTTAATCGTATGATGTTGTAGTGACAATAAACAGCAAATATGAAGCTTTCGATTATTTAAAAAAACTCGCTGCAGGTAACCTTAAATTTCTTTATACTCCTATAACTTCGAATGTAATTAAACAACGTGAAGCAGATGTGATATATTCTTGGCTTTGATACTGGCGAAAGGTTGCCAGCACGAGTCGGTTGTGCTACTTTTGTATCAATAAATGCTTACAGTTAGTATTCATACCGGAAACATTTACAATGAAAATAAATAACCGATGTTTCAATTTCCAAAGCTCTGCAAATTATTCGGATCGCAGCCCCAAACACCAACTTCAGTTACAGTCCTGCAGGCACTGAAAATTTTCTTCATTGATGTTAAATGAGATGCTGCTTTCAAAATTTTGTCAAATTAGCAACTGATAACGATTATAATTAACCCGTGTTTTGCTCTCATAACCGTTGAAATTCATGCCAGTGTTAATATCTGAAACCTTCTACCATAGGAGTTATAATGAGACCATAGTAAAACGTGGCATTTGAAACAGTTTGGCCGTAATAAGCAGCTCATGTGGTGGAATATGCATTCAAAACCTGCACGATTCTTCTACTGTTCTTCGAACATTAGTGTTTCTAGCGGTTCAAGTGCGCTAGAGTTTTTCTTTTGAAATGCGCTATTGGAACTAAGCATTTTTTTTTATCTTATTTACTTCTTCACAATCTTTTTTCCATACTACAGACCATGCATTTTTTTTTTGTCATTCTATTTGATTTGGTTTATTGCCAATCGTTCGGATTATTTTGTTTTTTTATGATTGTGTTTCATTAATCGAACAAATTTGAATTCCCTATTTTGTCTACGAAAAACATATTATATTTGTTTCGTGAAATCTATTCACTTTCATTCAATTTGCTTCCTATTTGAAGCATTACATCATTTGATACCATAACTTACGGTTCTAATTTTGATTCATATGCCTCCATCATGTAAATTTGTTTACATTTTCGTTTTTAATATTCTTGAAAATCCTATTTTCAATACTTGAAGTGTTTTATTTTGTTTGCAAAATTTAATTTTCATGTTTTGTATTTTTTTTTTCTATTTTATAGTTTTTCAGTATACATAGTATTGTTTTTCGCGCCGTTGTAGTTTAGGTTTTTTTTGTTTATAATTCATAATGATTTTATTAATATAAATTAATTTGTGATCTATGAGTTAGTTCCCGATGCTCAAAATTCATCGAATTTGGTATTCTTGTCGCTTGAAATACGTAATATCCGAAGTTTGTAAGTCCCATTATCTGCAGGTTTCGAAATTTGCAGAAACATCGCTCCGAGCTAAAAGCAGAATCTGCTGCATCCGACAATGACAGCATTGTTATTCTCAATGTCCAAAGATCATAGCTATCCATTATGAACCACAAGCTCCAAATATAAGTGCTTCTTAATGTTCGCAGGATCGTAAAATACAGGATCGCCATGAAATGTACTTATGTGCTGTTCGTGAAAGAAACAATTGTCTTTTTCTTTAGATAGTTTCCTTTCTACAAATCAAGTAGTCGTCGCTTCTGCGTGGCGAATTTAACCGCCCCTTTAGCATCAGCTCTGCCGTACTTGTTCAAATAATAACAATTACTTTTATTGGTTGTACAAAAGTCTGTTTGGTCGCCTACCAATTTGGCTTACCAAGCTAGACTGTCTTTATTATCATATTTCACTCTTAAGTAGTAAAATTTTAGTAAATGAAAAATATAGGTACTATAATGTATGGATTTGGCTTTTAATGTTGTTTTTAAAATTAAGTGCAATTGTTTGAGTCTCCGCTAAATCAAGTCTACTATAATTTTAGTGTTCACCACTTTCGTGGAATATCGCTAGAATCGCAAAGTGGACATATTTGATATGCTTTGTTTTATTAGTATTCACAACATCATTCGCGTGTTGGCTCTTGTGGTGGAAGGTTGTAGCCGGAGAATTGCTGAGAGATTTGCTTTTCTCCAAAGGACAGTCTTTCTATGGAATTGAAAATACGTGTTTCATCGTGTTTTAAGGTAGAACTATAATGCAATTAAGTGAGCTTTAAGTAGCTTAAGTGACAGTACGGCTGCATAGAAATCAAGCGGCATACCCATAATGTACTTATCTGCCGTTTCGTTAAGTTTCGTTCAATTCGGGCCACTTAAGTGGCCTACGACTGGGACCGTACAATGCCTCCTAGAAGTACGGGCCGTCAGGCTACGCAATCGTTTTAGCTATGACGTCAGCTATTCGGGGACTTTTGACATTTCAACGAGACAGTGCCAATGTACACGGAGATTTCAATTGCGGTTTTTTTACTTAAATATGAATAAAACGTTAGTTTTTTGTGCGTGGACGCGTTATAATAATAATATTTAGACATTAATTGCATTTTGTGTCAATCAATTGTATCGACAGTGAATCGACACAAAACGTCACATACCCTAACACCAACCGATAAACATTTCGTAGCGAATTTTTCCAATTATACCGCACGCACCGCATTAATTTGTATTTTAGCTGTTCACTAGCACTGTTCCGCGGATCTCACTTTGTTTTCACTTCAATCAGTTTAACACAACCTGTACAATTGACATTTTCCCGCGGACGTCCCATAAGACTATGTGTGTTTTTCGCGACATTGTTCCCGCAAACTCTGACGTCATCATTCTGCATTACGGCCCGTACTTCTAGGAGGCATTGGACCGTACATCAATTAAGTAAATTGGACAAGAGGTTTGCGTAACGACTACAACCAATAGAAGGCACGTAAAATATTTGAATATGTTTTCGTGGATCGCTTGGTATTTTTGCAGAAGGTAGAAATAATGATCGTTCGTATGCGGTATTGTAGACGCATTAATAGGTATGTGAAATATATTGAATATTTTAGGTCTGTTCGCGTACTTTCAGTCACTGAATTTTACTGAATTTTCCTGAATCATGTGGTGGGGGACATTCATGAAAAGTAAAAAACGCTCACATTGCATTTCCGGTTTTCAGGAGAACAATAATGATTATAAAGTCATCCTAAGCGGTGATAAATTATCGTCACAAAAATATTCGTCCTTCATAATGTTATAACATTAGGCCAAAAACCGTTTGACAGTTTTCAGTATTTTGAAGTAGCTCAGACCTTACTGAAAAAGGGGCATTTTTCCGTTTTCAGTAAAACGGAGTGCAAAAACGGCTTCATTGCAATTAATTGCAATAAATTGTAGTACGCAAACATACCTTTCATTGGTAAACGGTTCATTGACAGTTTACAATATAGGAAGTAGTAATTAGATGTCTCGAATATGATTCTGCGCGACATTGTAAACAGAATAACCGGTATCTAAAATATTTTTTCGTCGATCACATAAATGCTATTTTTACAGGAGGTAGAAATAATGAGTTTGAAACATAATTTCAAAGAGAAAACGCGTTGAACAACATATGAAATAATAAACTATATAGTAGTTTATTTACTTGTATCTTTAAATTACTTACTTTTAAAAATACAAGTACATAAAATACTTTAAATGCCGTCTCACGGCTTTTTTCATTCAAAGAATAACCACACACCATGCTTCAGCTGTCCACTATTGAATATTAAACTTCAGCAGTAAAGACCTTTTTGATTAAATATATTCCGGTCGCATACCAATAATAGGCGCGTTTTTTTGCTCCTCTATCCAGCGGAGAGTAGAGTCATTAGTAGAGTAGACGCATTGAAAACAACAACACTCCTACACTAGTGAATTCACTGGTGTAGGAGTGTTGTGGTTTTCAATGCGTCTACTCTACTCTCCGCTGGATAGAGGAGCAAAAAAACGCGCCTAATGTTCAACAAACATTTCTTTCGTACACTAATTTGAATATAAGTACAAATTAAGAGAATGCACCAAGCCCATCTTTATAGATCTAATAATCTACAGCAAAGTGCCGAGTTTCAGCTCAGCAACAATTTTCTACGATTTCTTGCAACAGAGCATGAGAGTAGAGAACTAATGAGGAGAGGAACATCAGTAAAGCCAACAGGGCAAAAATCGCATACAAACATAAAAACGTAAAAATGACTACGGCGTAGTTAATTTAATTTTCGTGATTTGAGAAGGGGCAAACACTTGGCGCAAAACTTTGAATACGACTATTGTGCCTGCATGTTTGCTTTTACGTGTTTGCTTGAAACAAAACATTCTCACATAAACTTGTCTGCTGATTCTGAAATACATGCGTGTTTTAACAGAGAGTAAAATTTCAACCTTACACATTTTATTGCTGTGTGAAGTCTTGAAATTCAACAGAATTTTCAAATGCCGGCACAATGCTCATTTGTTTGCTTTCAGGTAGCATAAGTGTTTCCCGAATTGCACATAAGCAACATGTTTTTGAAACCAAATACACATGTTTTCTTATTTGAAAATATACAGCATAAGTATAACGTTCAGAAATTATCAAATTTGTAGCCTTCTTATACCTTTTGCAATCGGACTTGGGACCGGCTTCAGTGGAATTTGGTCATTTTTGATTTCAACCTCGTTGGTTTTACATGAGAAGTAAAACCAACGTACATGAAAGACATGTGACAAGTCTATTAAATATCAAAACTACCGAAAGCTAATCAAACATTTTATATCATAGCTGTTTAATTTTGATTTATTTTAGCAACTTACATAATTTTCTCTAACTTCATAAAGATATAATGAGCTGCGCCACTGACCGAAACCATAGTAACCACGGCGATGCAAAAGTCACTTCCGACAATGTAAACAATTCATCGGTGCACAAACTTTTCTTTCACTTTACACGAAACCTGCAGAAGTCCCGCGGATTTTCTTGCGCACTGAGATAATATTAGACCGTATTACGTAGATATTGAATATTTTTTTTTTAAAAAGTCACTATAATCACGCTGAAACCTTGCTTATTTTAGGAAGAACTATCTACTCACTTTTACATGATTTTCTTGTTTATATTTATTGCTATTTCACGATTTACGCACTAAAACACAAAAATAGAATATGATTGTAAACTGAAACCAGTAATCAAGTTTAAAATCACTGCAGTACAACACAATTAATCATGTTTTAAATAGCTTCCACTGAAACCACAACCGGCGGCGCGTACATTTGACAGCAAAATTTGACAGCTAAGCTCAACCAGGCCCAAGCCAGAGAGAATAAAAGAGCGCGTTTTTGTCCTATTACACATGAGAGTAGAAAACTAAGAGGAGCGGCCTACCCCATCCTTCTGGCCCTACATTCCTGTCTGTGTAATAGGACAAAAACGCGCTCTTTTATTCTCTCTGGCTTGGGCCTGGTTGGGCTTAGCTGTCAAATTTTGCTGTCAAATGTACGCGCCGCCGGTTCTGGTTTCAGTGGAAGCTATTTAAAACACGATTAATTGTGTTGTACTGCAGTGATTTTAAACTTGATTAGTGGTTTCAGTTTACAATCATATTCGATTTTTGTGTTTTAGTGCGTAAATCGCGAAATAGCAATAGCTTAACACCAAAACTTAACGTATTGCTTGTCAAAATTAAATATCGTCATCCATTTCTCGAAATAAGTCCCATAACATCGTAATTAATACCGCAAATAACACAGTCTTTATGTTAGAAGTAGTGTGTATGCTTTGGTATAGGCTGAAACTACTGCACTACACAACTCTTGCTGTAACCACAAAAACCAAAGGGGCGAAAACTTAAGTGTCTGCTCTTGGAAATATTTATTTTTCTGGGAGGGGCCAACCTAGGGCCTGGGAAGGTCCCGGCCCCCCCTACCGCGCGCCTATGCATATCAACCATTCCTTATCCAAAGCAACAAAACTCAACTATAACACAATTGATGAAAATTTTCAGTGCTGGTAACACTTTTCCAACGAAGTAGTTATAAGTTCACCTTCACAAGCTCATACTTAAATCAACTTATCCTTTGAATTTCGTTCTAATCGGAGGATTTCATCGAAAGTTTTAGCGGTTTAACGTTGTCTGAAGCTGCCATCGGAAAATTTATAAATTGCTTTCTTATTTTGATTGCAAATGCTTTGCATATGAGTACGTAATTTGAAGCATCTGGTGGTTGCAATATTTACGAATATGGCTAAAGCTGGTTACCCTGTGTCAGCAGCAAAGCAAAATATAAACCAAATCTACTTCACGTTAAGTAAAGCCCAAACAAAAAATTTGGTTTCGATTGAATCACTGCGCTGGAAGTTATACGGGTAAAACAAATTTAAGGACTACCACCCTCAAAACTTTTCACATTTTCAAAGTGTCAATATTTATTGTTAATTTTAATTGCAGGATCATTCCCATTTGCAAATCTAATGAAGTAATTGCTCAGTAAAGAAATTCCACAAAATTACAAAAATGGTCAAAGCAGGCAGTCCTTTCATAATTTTTGTACGAAGTTGCTACGACAATTGGCTTACATTAGAGTCTATTTACTGCATGAATTTTGGTTTGATTTCATGACTGCACCAGAAGTTATAGGGAAATAGCTTTATTTTGCTGAGCAAGTTTGCAAGATTTGAGAGACAAAAATCACCATAGCTGGCAACTCTGTTCTTATTTTTCAGCCTAATTTTCACCAAATTTCATTAAAATAAGACCCAAATATTGTGTGAATTTCGTTTAAATGTGAAGGCTAAATCAGAAGTTATAGGCCAAAAAGCTGTTTTTACTAATGTTCGAAGAAGAACATTAGTATTAAAATCACTTTGGCCAAAAATTCATATTTCTATATATATATATATATATATATATCATCAAAAAATTTCAGTGAAAAAATCTCAGGAACGCGCCATCCGATTGAGCTGAAATTTTCAGGACACATTGGTGTATATGCAGAATAGTGCCAGGTCTCACAAAAAGTTAATAATCTTTAACCCTTTGGCGCCGGCGGCCATTTTAGTGATTTTTTTAATATACCTATTATTTCGTACACAAATAATTTTTGCAAAAATAAAGTTGACGAAATAAATTTCGAACGTGTTTTACATGTGAATCGGATAATGTTTTGGAATTTTTTAACCCCATGTGTGCGCTGGGTGCCTAAAAACAGAACGGGAAAAATTGAAAATTTTTAAATTGCGATAACTTTTGACCGAGTTATTCAATCATTACGAAATTTTTAATACATATTGGTATTATTTAGTTGTAGATTTTCGTAGCTTTCTATGAGTGTGCTGGCAACCCTGTAGCTAGGGCAGGCACCGAAAGTGAAAACCTTCAAATCATCGTCTCTCTTGAAAAACTGCCGTTTTTTTTAAAAAAAAGCCACTCATATGTAAATCTTGTGCTTTGTTTACACAAACAAAAAAAACAATTTTATATGGTATAACGGGCACGCCTGGTAACCCTTGCCCAATTTACCTATATTTTTAGCATCAAAAACTTCTGTTCACGGAAACTCACGACCCAATGAGCAGAATTAATTGAAATTTGCAGAATGTATTGGTCCTATATAGGACCAGGTCTGATAGAAGTGATTTTGAAATGCGGGTGATTCTGTGCCAGTGGTGCCATCTTGAAAAATCACTAAAAAAGATAACTGCTTTTAGCCCTATAAATTCTGATTGAATCGTTCGATTTTGACGAAATTCGCACAGTGGCTGAACCTTTTTTAGTATCACGTTTGGTAGAAATTTGGTTGAAAAATTCGGTTGGAGTTGCCAGCTATGATAATTTTGGTGTCTTAAATTTGAAAAAATAAAAATTTGGAAGTGAAAACATTAAACCAACGAATTTCCAAAAACTGTCCGTTTCTTACAATAAAACCAATCTGTATACAAATCTTATGCTTTATCTACACGTTCAAAGTAAAACTTTGGAAATTTCATGTCGGACAAGAACGGTAACCCTTTCCCAGTCAACCTATATTTTTAGCATCAAAAACTTCTGTTCACGGGAACTCACGAATCAATAACCAGATACCATTGAAATTTACAGAATGCATTGGAATTAAGTAGGACCAGGTCTGATAGAAGCGATTTTGAATTGTAGGCAACTCTGTGCCAGTGGTGCCATCTTGAAAAATTACAAAGAAAAAAACTGCTTTTTGCCCTATGAAATGTGAATAAGTAACCAGATTTTCATGAAATTGACACAGTAGCTGAACCTTTTTTTTAAGCTCTGTTTGATAGAAATTTGGTTGAAAAATTCGATTGGTGCTGCCAGCTACGGTAATTTTTGTGTCTTTGGTTTTGAAAATTTTCTCAGGAAAATAAAACTTTTTGCCCTATAACTTCCAGTGCAGTCATGAAATCAGTACGAATTTCATACAATTTATGGAACCTATTATAAACATTATTCAGGCCAAATTTGGTTGAAAAGCCACAATAGGGTTGCAAGCTGTTGTTGGTTTTGTGTTTGTTTGCAATATCTTTATTAAGCAGTTTAATCGTAGAATTTTCAATTGGTTATGATATTGTAGTGCCAATAAACAGCAAATATTAAGCTTTCGATTATTTGAAAAAACTCGCTGCAGGTAACCCTAAATTTCTTCATAGTCCTATAACTTCGAATGTAATATAACAACGTGAAGCAGATGTGATATATTCTTGGCTTTGATACTGGCAAAAAGTTGCCAGCACGAGTAGGTTGTGCTACTTTTGTATCAATAAAATTATACCGGAAACATTTACAATGAAAATAAATAACCGATGTTTCAATTCCCAAAGTTCTGCAAATTTTTCGGATCGCAGCCCCAAACACCAACTTCAGTTACAGTGCTACAGGCACTGAGCATTTTCTTCATTGATGTTATATGAGATGCTGCTTTCGAAATTTTGTGAAATAAGCAACTGATAACGAATATAATTAAACCGTGTTTTGCTCTCATAAACGTTGAAATTCATGCCAGTGGTAATATCTGAAACCTTCCACCATATGAGTTATAATGCATTCTTGAGACCAAAGTAGAACGTGGCGTTTGAAACAGTTTGGCCGTCATAAGCAGCTCATGTGGTGGAATATGCACTCAAAACCTGCACGATTCTTCTACTGTTCTTCGAACATTAGTATTTCTAGCGGTTCAGGTGCGCTAGAGTTTTTTTTTCTCAGTTAGTTTTCAATATCGTACCACTGCCACAGAGTTGCCCGAATTTCAAAATCACTTTTGTCAGACTTGGTCCAAGTTAATACCAACATGTCATGTAAATTTCATTATGATTTGATAATCTGGGCGTCAGTTCTCGTGAACAGAACTTTCGAGTGCTGAAAAGAGAGGTTATTTGGTGATGGATTGCCGTTCTTGTGAAAATCGGAGTTTTAAAAATTTCAATTTGACATGATGCACAAAGGTTAAAATTGATCAATGATTTGAAGTTTTTGACAAAAATCAAAAATTTTTCAGGAGGGTCAATGATTTGAAGGATTTTTTTTAGGAGCCTGCAGCAGCTTCGGGGTAACCGCCACTTCCTTAGAAATCCACGCGTGTTAAGTTTTTATCAAGGCCAATACGCTCTGAGAATTTTGGCACAACCCAATGTTTTTGTCAGAAGTAATGACAAATCAAAATTTGAAAAAAAATCCTTGCCTACTTTTAGGCACGCTGCACTAACACACGGCTCAAAATTTTCAATTCTTTATCATAGACAAGCTAGGTTAGGTTAGGTCAGTAAAGAAGGCTGCCGGAAACGCTGCTTGTATTAGGCCACCAATTTGGGCCCATTTGCCATCCTCGGCTGGCTTGTTAGGGCTGCCAAGTGACCGCTTCGCCAAACTGGATCAGCTGACTCAGCGTGACGGTGCTGGCCACCTCTGCTAACCCTTGAAAGTGGTAATAACCAAAAATCTTGAGGCGTTTATTATTTAGGGCCGAACAATCACAGAGTGTATGCTCGATGGTGTCCTTTTTCATCTCGCACCTCTTGCATAAATTGCTGGATGTCAGTCTCATTCTTTTCGCATGAGACACGGTAAGGCAGTGCCCTGTGAGCAAGACGACCGTGGCTCTCAAGCGGTTTCTGCTAAGCTTGAGCAGTTTCCTGCTTTTGCTTCGATCAGGTGAGGGCCAAAATGTCCTGGCCACCCTGCAGTCCAACCTGTTTTCCCATTTGGACTTCAGTTTGGCCCATATGGCGGCATCAAGTTTGCTTGTGGCGTCAGCGATTGACCGTGGTACAGTGATGCACGGACTATTGCTAGCTCCTGAACCTTTCCTCGCCAATTCATCGGCTTTTTCGGTGCCCATGACTATACTATGCCCTGGCACCCACATAATCCGGATATGAATATGCCTTGCCTTTTCATTGAGAGCCACTCTGTAAGTGTTTGCAGTTTTCGAAGAACATCGGTATGACACAAGAGCGAGAATGGCTGCTCTGCTGTCGACGCAAATTGTAATTGATCTGGTTGATATTCCGCTAATGGACTTAACTGCCATGCGTATAGCATGTAGTTCAGACTGAAAGACGGTAGCATGGTCCGACAGTCTACACCACAGGTTAAGGCTCAAATCCGTAGAAAACACGCCCGAGCCAACTCCTGTGTCCGTCTTTGATCCGTCCTTGTAAATCCAGACGCCCCCATCGGGGGTAGCTTCCTTTTTCTTACAGTCTGTTCTTGTGGGTCTTGACCTGGAAATTCCTGCCAAGATGTATTATTTTGCTCATGTGATCCGTGTCTTCTGCAACGAGCCAAAATCTTTTGTGGCATTTTGTAAGAATACCGATGTGGCCCCACTGATCTGAATCGTTCCACATGCCGGAATTTTTAGCGCGTATCGCCGCTAGGCTTACGCTTCTTAAAATGAATCGATCGAGGTGCATGAGTCCTAAAATCATTTCCAACCCATCCGTTGGGACGGTTCTTAAAGCGCCCGTAATACATATGCAAACTAATATTTGCAGTCTTTATAGCTCCTTGCTATTAGTTTTACTCTCCACTGCTTTCTACCACACGATCGCTACATACACCAAAATTGGCCTCACTACACATGTGAATATGTAATAGGCCGCACTAGGTCTAAGACCCCAGGTATTGGAGTAGGCGGACCGGCATGCAAAAAGTGATGCGCGAGCCTTACCAATTCTGTACTTCACGTTAGCCCCCAAGTTCAGTTTCCTGTCTTGTATAAGGCCCAAATATTGAACACTATCAGCAAGTTCCAATGTTATTCTGTTGAGATTAGGCGTGGCAATAGCCGGTACCCTGCGTCTCCTTGTGAAGAGTACAAGTTCAATTTTTGCTGGGTTTGCCCAAAGACCAACTTTTCTGGCCCAGGTTTGGACATGGTCCAGCGCTGATTGCATAAGGTCCGACAAAGTTTGTGGGAGCGCACCTCTCACAAGTACCACAATGTCATCGGCATACGCCACCAACTCAAAGTCACTGGCCCTTAAATTCTCCAGTATTTCGTTGACTGTCTGGACACACAAAAGGGGAGATATAATCCCTCTTTGTGGTGTTCCGGTTCCGATTATTCTTTCCGCTTTGGCCTCCAAAAAGGTAGCCTCAAGAAATGCTAAGAACACAATAAGTTTTCATTCCCAAACCTTTTTTTTAACAAAAAATTTCACTGCTTGGAAATATAGGAGTACCTCAAAACTCACTTAAAGAGGACTCTTTGATTTATAGAGCCGCAATCAAGAACCCTTTTAACAGTTCCCCCGTTATAAAAATGGATATTTCGTCGGAATTTGGCATTGACCTATCCTCAAGGACAATAAGACGACGGCTCAATGAAAAAAAATTGCGTGGATGCATAGCACAGCACAAGCCGGTTGTGTCACAAAAAACTAAAATCTCGAATTGCGTTTGCCCGTGAGCACTTGCAAAAACCGTTGATATTTTGGAAAAATGTGCTTTGAAGTGACGAGTCAAAGTTTTGTCGGTTCGGATCTGACAGTAAGCTGTACGTATAGCGTCCTTCGATCATGCAGCACCATCTAAAGTACACTTTGAAGACCGTTAAGCACGGCGGTGGAAGTGTGATGGTGTGGGCTGCCTTCTCTTGGTACGGCGTTGGCCCCATACAGATGTAAAAAGTGAAGCGGAGTCAATACGACCTCCTCTGCCCAAAATGAAAAGGGCAATAGTAGAAGCCTTTCAGCGAAGTACTTCATTACGTGGTCAGTATATTTAGCTAGCATTTGTTAGCTTCAGATTTTATAAGTAGATATATGCATTTTATATTTAAGAAGGAGGGCCGAAACATAATTGCACAACGCAGTGCATTCTGTTTTTCATCTGCAAGGACAATCGACCTTTCCATACGATCACTGGAGCTGGCTTTAAAAGGCTAATGAAAGAATTACCACCATTCTATGTTGTGCCTTGCCCCGACCCATTTAAAAGTCTTCTTGAAGAAAAATATGAAGTAGTTTCATCTTCATTTGTTCGAACACTTAAAAATGCCACAAATATTTGTTTGACATGTGACACCTGGTCAGAAATGGGGAGCACACAGAGCTACTTAGGTGTAACAGTGCATTTTTTAAGCAGCAGCTCAGATATCTAGAAATATAGCTGTTATGCCACTGACCGAATCCCATACAGCAGAAAATCTTGCTCAAACACTAGGGAAAATTTTATTGGAATGGAAAATAGATGAATCGAAAGTCGTTGGCATAGTAACGGATAATGGTGCTTACATTCTAAAGGCAGCACATGTTAAGTTTCGTGGACGTCATTTGCACTGTTGTGTAGTGATACCCTAAATTTAATTGCGATGGATGTTCTCCATAACGGGAAATGGCTCCTATCATTACCGAAATTCACAATAAAGTAAAGTGGGTAAAGAACAGCGTAAAAATTTCTGACCAGCTCCGAGAAAAGCAAAAAGCTAAAGATGGGAAATTAAAAAAAGTAGTCCTTGACGTTAAAACCAGATGGAATTCTGCATACTATATGATTGAAAGATTTCTTGCACTATCGGAAGATTTGCAACAATTGCTTCTAAGAGATGTCAATGGTCCAGAAATGGTCAATTCGAGGAAACTCGAAATCGTCAAACAACTTTGTACTCTAATGAAACCATTTGAAAACATAACAAGGGAAGTATGTGGTGAAAAGTACGTTACCCTAAGTAAAGTGATTCCACTCATCAACTGCCTTCAATCTTCACTTCAAAAACCTTTTAATCAAGATTATGAGCTTATAAGCTTCACCAAGATCACTGCAATTGAACAAATTAAGAAAAGATTTGGTTTCATAGAACAAAACTTTTCTGCAGCAGCAGCATGTATTTTGGATCCTAGATTCAAGACTTCAGATTTTCAGGATCTGGTATTATGGTATTATTTCCCACTTAACACAATATAAGCTACTTTTACCATCATAGCCTTGATACGAGGATACTGTTGCGTTCCTTTTCACGATATCCATGAATAATATATAATAATATATAAATATATGATATATAGTACATACGTCATCCCGTCAATGGTCGACTCATGAGGCATTCGTTTTGAATATGGCTCTATGTCGTCCAATATGCTTGTTTCAGCTATTGGTTATTTTTTTTTCTTGAAATGTTTTCCACAATTTTCTAGCATAAGCTCACATGTGTATGTCTGTGCTGTCGACATGTGGTTTGACATCATCATTCACTGCTAGGCTCAAAACATATTCGAAATATTTGCATTCGCTTTGGTTTCTTTCTTCCGACGAATGGTTTCTTCGCGACGCTTTTCCTCTGTCTCCTTTTTCCTGTTCCTTTTTCTTCAATACTTCTACAGCATTTTCACCTACTTTCCGGCATTCTCAAAAAAGCAGCTGGAATGTTTCCCTCAGTTCTACCGAATGTCCATAACCTCAACACTGAAGTATAGTAATTTACTTTTTCTTATTCTCCTTCCGCCGTCCGTGGCACCAACGAAGAAGTCTGTTTCACGAGCAAGGAAATTGGCAATGGTTTGCAAAAGCTGAAAAATTAAGACAAAGAATATTATATAATACAAAGGAGAACAAAGCATTCCTTCAGGGCTACAATATGAATATAATTTTATTTAATTACTACACCTGACACAAACATGACTTTCAAATACTTACTTTTCTTCATCAATTTCCTTCTTAATCTCCTACGCTTTCTCGTCTGTTACTCTACGGATAATCGAAACATTTGCTTTCACTTCGGTTTCTTTCTTCTGACGAATGGTTTCTTCGCGACGCTTTTCCTGTTGCTTTTTCTTGAGCACTTCTACAAGATTTTCACCTACTTTCCGGCATTCTAAATACAATAGCACGCACTTCACTTAGACAGCACACCACATGTGGTGATTATGTGGCTGGTTATACGAGGGTAAATCAAATATAAACGAGACTTTCGGCCGTTCGGGCACAATAGTGGTGGGAAAACGTTCCCGCTTCATTTGGCGATAGGTAGGTTTATCAGGAGTGGAGGAAGCACGTTAGCCCGGCCCCTCAATTCTCTTAGTGCCAACCGTGACGATGTCGGAGCAAGAGGTACATTCGTCGATTGCGCAACGTGTTGTAATCAAGTTTTTCGCTGCAGAAGGCGTAAAACCGGCCGAAATCTTGAGATTGACTGCCCAGTTCGGGGAAGAGACACTGTCGCGAGCCAGAGTGTTTGCATGGCATAAACAGTTTGTGGGTGGTCGTGATCATGTTGAAAATGAGAGCCATAATCGCAGACCCCGCACCAGCATTACAGCGAACAACATCAGCTGTGTTGGACGGCTTATTGAAGATGACAGGCGTCTTACCACTTCTGAAATTGCAAGTGAGGTCGGGATAAGTTATGGGAGCACTTACTCCATACTCACAGAGGAGCTTGGGTACCGTAAGGTGTGCGCCAGGTGGGTTCCTCGCCTTCTCACAGCAGAACAGAAATTGAATCGACTTGAGGTGTGTGAGCGTCTTCTGGCACGATTTCGGGAAGAAGGGGACCCATTTCTGACTCACATCATCACCTGTGATGAAACTTGGGTGCACCACTACACCCCTGAGTCCAAACAAGCGAGTATGGAGTGGAGACAAAAAGGAGAACGAGGACCAGTGAAAGCCAAGTCACGACTGTCAGCTGGCAAGGTTTTGGCTACGGTTTTTTTTGACCAGCGTGGTTTGCTGCACCTCGATTTTTCGCATGAGCGCAAGACAATCAATGCGGCCTACTATTGCGACATTTTGACTGAGGTCCGACTTGCATATCGCCGCAAAAGACGAGACCTACCGATGAGGAAAGTGGTTCTTCTCCATGACAATGCTCGCCCCCACACAGCAGCCTTGACCAGAGAAAAATTGGAGCAACTGGGGTGGGAGACACTGGACCACCCTCCTTACAGTCCAGACCTGTCACCCTGTGACTTTCATGTGTTTGGTCTTCTCAAGGAAGCATTGGGAGGCCAAAGATTCGACAGTGATGCTGAGGTGGAAACCTACGTGCGCAATTGGCTGCAGACACGACCTGCATCTTTCTATGTGCAAGGAATTGGGAAGCTGCCTATCCGCTGGGAAAAATGTGTTTCTAAAGCAAGAGATTACGTAGAAAAATAAGATATGTACTTTTTTGCATTTAAAATAAAAATAAATTTTCTAAAAATAAAGTCTCGTTTATATTTGATTTACCCTCGTATTATAACGCCACCGGCTATCAAATACCCATGTTTGTCGCGTCCCCTGAAAGTCCAGCTCCCTTAGACTTATCAATGCCTCCTAGAAGTACGGGCCGTAATGCAGAATGATGACGTCATAGCAATAGGTCGAAATGTCGCGAAAAACAGACGTAGTCTTATGGGACGTCCGCGGGAAATTGTTAATTGTAAAGGTTGTGGTAAAGTGAGTGAAGTGACAATAAAGTGAGATTTTCAAAACAGTGCTAGTAAACAGCTAAAACACAAATTAATGCGGTGCGTGTGGTATAATTGGAAAAATTCGCCACGAAATGTTTATCAGTTATTCTTAGGTTATGTGGTGTTTTATATCGATTCACTTTCGATACAATTTATTGACACAAAATGCCAGTTATGACCAAATATTAACACTACAACGCATCCACGCACAAAAAACTAATGTTTTATCCATATTTTAGCTACAAAACCGCAAGTGAAATCTCCGTGTGTGTCGGCACTGACTCGTGAAAATGTCAAAATGGCCTATCGCCATGACGTCACAGCGACAACGATTACGTAGCCTGACAGCCCGTACTTCTCGGAGGCATTGGACACTGCCTCCTAGAAGTACGGGCCGTCAGGCTACATAATCGTTGTTGCTGTGACGTAATGAGTTTAGGAAATTTTGACATTTCCACGTGGCAGTGCCGATGTACACGGAGATTTCATTTGCGGTTTTTTGGCTAAGATATGAATAAAACATTAGTTTTTTGTGCGTGGACGCGTTATAATAATGAAATTTAGTCATAACGTACATTTTGTACCAATTAATTGTATCGTGACAGTAAATCGACACGAAACATCACATAACCGAACACCAACCGATAAATATTTCGTAGCTAATTTTCCACATTATACCGCACGCACCGCATTAATTTGTGTTTTAGCTGTTCACTTGCACTGTTCCGCACATACCACTTTGTTTTCATTTCACTCACTTTAACACAACCCGTACAACTAACATTTTCCCGCGGACGTCCCATAAGACTACGTGTGTTTTTCGCAACATTTCTCCCGATGCTCTGACGTCATCATTCTGCACTACGGCCCATTGGAGTTCCAGTTAAAGCTCGATAACACGTCTGTACACGATACACGTCTGTATAACGTTCTTTAGTTAATTCGAATTTTATCGGTGCACGGTGATATCAGTGGATAGATTTTCCATCTAGACTGAAGTGCTTTTGCTGCTCTTTCATGCTGTGCTGGAGACTTTCTCATTCGAGGGTCATTTGGATGGTGTTTCTTGATTAATTCTTTTCATTGTGAGTGCATTTGTTCCTGAATATTTTTCATCAGCCGCTAATTTTCGGTACCTGGAAGCTTTAATCATACACTAGCACATCAAGCACAAAGCTTTTGTTTTTGTGCTCTTTAGTGTGGACACCATCCACTGTCAACCAGGGATTTCAACCACTTTAATCTCAGTGATCTCCCACATCGCAGTGTCATCTACTGGCATTTAGTTCATTGAACAAGCTTCATTTTGCCTGTCTCTTGTATTATTTATTACATCTTTTAACGACGCTCATCATCACACAACAGAAATGTCGGTAATCAATTTAAGCGCATGCTCGTCGTGTGATAAAGAATTGAAAAAAGACGATGATTTTTTTATATGTGATCGTTGCAAGAGGCCACAGCATACACTATGTGCGCAGTTATCAAGAACGGCAGTTTCGGCACTTAAGTCATCCTCACGAAAAGTATTATTTCTGTGCACCCATTGCACTAAGAAAGATCTAAATTGGGAAATGCTTATTGAATTCGTGAATAAGTTAAAGGATGAGGTAGACGCTCTCAAGTCCGAAATCAATGAGATAAAGTCAAACCAAGCCTCCAGTGTGGAAAATGCGATTATGGAGATGGAGGACCGGCGTCATAGGGCGGCGAATGTTATTATACATGGTATTCCGGACGTTGATCGTACCAATGACACAAACAAAACTTTAGAGGTAGTGAATCGATTGCTTGGTCCCACGCAGCTAAACGAAGCTAGTGTGAGAGTTATTCGACTGGGTAAACAAGATTCACAACGCACTTGTCCAATAAAACTTATCACTCCAAGCTCTGATATAGCTATGAGCATAATAAAGTCGAGAAACAATAATAGAAATTGGTTGGAAAATAATAAAATATCATTGTCACAGGATAGAACTCTAATGCAGAGAAACCACTATAAAAATCTGCGGGCACAACTAGCAGAAACTCAGAGGTCTGACCCAGGAGCAGTTCTTAAATATCGTAACGGCACTCCCACTATTATTCCTTCTCGGACTGTAAAAAACTAATAAATGACTTACATTTGTACTACCAAAACACTAGAGGACTTTCCACTAAGTTACTTGAATTTCGTGATACATTGGCTTCTTCGTGTTACGATATAATTATCATAACTGAAACTTGGTTAAAATCGCAACACTTCTCTGCAGAATTGGGACTTAATGGCTACACCATTTTTCGCTGTGATCGCAGTGTTTTGACATCATCTAAACAACGAGGGGGCGGTGTACTTATTGCCACGAAGAATAATTTGAAGTGCAGGCAACTAAGATGTATCAACCAGGATATCGAACAACTATTTGTACTGCTTGAATTTCGCTCAATAAAACTGGTTGTCTCTGCAGTATACTTACCACCCGATGCTCCAGCGGAGTTATATAAAAAATACACAGAAGATGTTGCAGCTTTTTCACACTCTTTCCCGAGCGCATATTTTGTTCTGACTGGCCACTTCAACTTGCGGAACGTAAACTGGCAATCAGCCCAATGGACAGCAAATAGTAATCTTGTTAAAAGTAGCTATATAATTGAATGCTTCTCTTTCTTAAACCTTTTTCAAATGAATCATGTAAAAAACTGTTCCGACAATACACTAGACTTAATTTTTTCAGGACTGAGTAGCATTATTGTTAAAAAAAATGATTGTCCACTGGTTCCTATAGATCCATACCACCCTGCTTTAGATGTTTTTATCGCATTTAATCAGCTCGGTATAGAGCGTACAGAAAAACAAGTAGAATATTTTTATAATTTCAATAAAGCTAATTTTGAATCCATTGATTGTGCATTGCATAATATCAACTGGTTTTCCGAATTGGATGGTATGGCTATTGAGGATGCAGTTAACTTTTTCTATAATATTATTTACATGTTAGTTGACCAATATGTTCCTAAGCAAAGTAAGTGCAGTAATATGTTTCCAAGTTGGTTTTCAAATGAATTAAAATCACTTATATCAAGGAAAAAAGCTGCACATCTTCAGTTTAAAACGTCAGGAGCTTTAGCCGATTATATGGTCTTCTCCAAATTAAGATCCGATTGTAAAGCGAAGCACACTGCTGATCGAAAACGCTTTATGGCCCAAACAGAGTCTAATATTAATAACAATCCCAAACAATTCTGGCGCTATGTGAATTCTTTTAGAAAAGATTGTTCGATACCTGTCACTATGTCCTTAGATAATTTTCATAGTTCTGATAACAAAAAGATTGCTAATATGTTTGCCAGTTACTTCCAGCAAGTGTATTCTAGTCAATCTAATAATTTTGACCCTCTGCCTTCAAACAGTCCTCTTAGTGTGTCTGATTTTTGTATCCACTCTAATGATCTATTAAAAAAGCTATCAACGTTAGACGTTAGAAAAAGCTCTGGCCCTGATAATATTCCACCTCTGTTTTTAAAAAACTGTGCTTTTTCCATCTCAATTCCTCTACTTATCATTTTCAATATGTCGCTTCGCACTGGCTCATTCCCTGAATTCTGGAAGGCAAGCCATGTAGTTCCCATTTTCAAATCCGGTGACAAATGTGATGTAAGTAATTACCGTCCTATTTGTATCTTGTCAACCATTCCTAAAGTGTTTGAGAGTTTAGTTTGCGACTTTGTCACTCCTCTTATAAGGCCTCTAATTATATGTAATCAGCATGGTTTTTGTAGTGGAAAATCCACCGCAACTAATTTTATTTCATACTATAACTTTATTTGTAATTCTCTGACATCGTCCGGCCAAGTTCATTCAATTTATACAGATTTCAGTAAAGCATTTGATAAAATCAACTTAACGCTTTTGTTAAAAAAACTGAAAAACATTGGATTCCATGGTACTATGTATGAATGGCTCTGTAGCTACGTAAGCAATCGATCATTATTTGTGAAATTTCATGATACATTCTCAAATCCCTCCTTTCCCACTTCTGGTGTACCTCAGGGCTCACATCTTGGTCCATTGTTGTTTTTACTAATGTTCGAAGAAGAACATTAGTATTAAAATCACTTTGGCCAAAAATTCATATTTCTATATATATATATATATATATATCATCAAAAAATTTCAGTGAAAAAATCTCAGGAACGCGCCATCCGATTGAGCTGAAATTTTCAGGACACATTGGTGTATATGCAGAATAGTGCCAGGTCTCAGAAAAAGTTAAAAATCTTTAACCCTTTGGCGCCGGCGGCCATTTTAGTGATATTTTTATTATACCTATTATTCCGTACACAAATAAGTTTTGCAAAAATAAAGTTAACAAAATAAATTTCGAACGTGTTTTACATGTGAATCGGATAATTTTTTGGAATTTTTTAACCCCATGTGTGCGCTGGGTGCCTAAAAAGAGATCGGCAAAAATTGAAAATTTTTAAATTGCGATATCTTTTGACAGAGCTTTTCAATCATTATTAAATTTTCAGAACATGTTGGTATTATTTAGTTGTAAATTTGTGTAGCTTTTGATGAGCGTGCTGGCAACCCTGAAGCTAGGGCAAGCACTGAAAGTGAAAACTTTCAAATTATCGTTTCTCTTGAAAAAATGCCGTTTCTTCAAAAAAAAGCCACTCATATGTAAATTTCGTGCTTTGTTAACATAGGCAAAAAATAAAATTTGATATGGTATAACGGGCACGCCTGGTAACCCTTGCCCAATTTACCTATGTTTTTAGCATCAAAAACTTCTGTTCACGGAAACTCACGATCCAATGAGCAGAATTATTGGAAATTTGCAGAATGTATTGGTCTTAACTAGGACCAGGTCTGATAGAAGTAATTTTGAAATGCAAGCGATTCTGTGCCAGTGGTGCCATCTTGAAAAATCACTAAAAAAGATAACTGTTTTTAGCCCTATAAATTCTGATTGAATCGTTCGATTTTGACGAAATTCACACAGTAGGTGGACCTTACTTTAAACCACGTTTAATAGAAATTTGGTCGAAAAGTTCGGTTGGAGCTGCCAGCTATGATAATTTTGGTGTCTTAAATTTTAAAAAATAAAAATTTGGTAGTGAAAACATTCAAATCATCGAATATCCTAAAAATGTCCGTTTCTTACAATAAAACCAGTCTGTATACAAATCTTATGCTTTATCTACACGTTCAAAGGTAAACTTTGGAAATCTCATGTCGGACAAGAACGGTAACCCTCTCCCAGTTAACCCATATTTTTAGCATCAAAAACTTCTGTTCACGGGAATTCACGAACCAATAATCAGATACCATTGAAATTTACAGAATGCATTGAACTTAAGTAGAACCAGGTCTGATAGAAGCGATTTTGAATTGGGGGCAACTCTGTGCCAGTGGTGCCATCTTGAAAAATTACAAAGAAAAAAAAACTGCTTTTTGCCCTATGAAATGTGAATAGTAACCAGATTTTCATGAAATTGACGCAGTAGCTGCACCTTACTCTAAACTCTGTTTGGTAGAAATTTGGTTGAAAAATTCGATTGGTGCTGCCAGCCATGGTAATTTTGGTGTCTATGGTTTTGAGAATTCGCTCAGGAAAATAAAACTTTTTGCCCTATAGCTGCCAGTGCAGTCATGAAATCAATACGAATTTCATACAATTAACGGAACCTATTATAAGCATTATTCAGGCCAAATTTGGTTGAAAAGCCACGATAGGGTTGCCAGCTATTGCTGGTTTTGTGTTTAATTGCAATATCTTTACTAAGCGGTTTTATCGTAGAATTTTCAAATGGTAATGATATTGTAGTGACAATAAACAGCAAATATTAAGCTTTCGATTATTTGAAAAAACTTCCTGTAGGTAACCCTAAATTTCTTTATACACCTATAACTTCGAATGTAATATAACAACGTGAAGCAGATGTGATATATTCTTGGCTTTGATACTGGCAGAAGGTTGCCAGCACGAGTCTGTTGTGCTACTTTTGCCTCAATAAATGCTTACAGTTAGTATTCATACCGGAAACATTTACAATGAAAATAAATAACCAATGTTTCAATTCCCAAAGTTCTGCAAATTTTTCGGATCGCAGCCCCAAACGCCAACTTCAGTTACAGTGCTGCAGGCACTGAGCATTTTCTTCATTGGTGTTATATGAGATGCTGCTTTCAAAGTTTTGTGAAATAAGCAACTGATAACGAATATAATTAACAAGTGTTTTTCTTTCATAAACTTTGAAACCCATGCCAATGGTAATATCTGAAACCTTCTACCATATGAGTTATAATGCATTCTTGAGACCAAAGTAAAACGTGGCATTTGAAACAGTTTGGCCGTAATAAGCAGCTCATGTGGTGGAATATGCACTCAAAACCTGCACGATTCTTCTACTGTTCTTCGAACATTAGTGTTTTAATATTTATAAACGATATAAGTTCAGTTTTTCATGACGTTCAGTTTTTATTGTTTGCAGATGACTGTAAAGTTTTTAAAGATATTAACACTCTCTCTGACTTCCATTTGTTGCAGTCAAATATTGATCGTTTGTATGCATACTGCGTTGATAATAATTTAGAACTAAATATTAGCAAATGTAAATTTATTATTTTCAACAGGACCAGAGTAAGTTTTGGGGGTAATTACACATTTAATGGTGTCCCTATAGAGTTATAAGAGTTAATCAAATCAAGGATCTGGGTATAACCTTTGACGGTAGCTTAAGCTTTAGCAATCACATTAATCACATTGCTAATGAAGCTCGCAGATTGCTTGGCTTTGTTATACGTAATTCTCGTGAGTTTAATAATATCAATACTTTGAAGTTATTATACACGTCTGTTGTCCGCAGTAAGCTCGAATATGTATCAGTTCTCTGGAACCCGTATTACATGGTGCACATTGATCAACTAGAAAGAATTCAGCATAAATTTTTACGGTACGTTGCTTCTAAACTTCGTTTGAACGGTATTGAAAATATTTATTCTGTGATCATGAAGTTACTAAACATTACGTCGCTACAGGCTCGTCGGGCCATGATGTCACATTCTTATACAATTTAATGAATGGCAATTTGGACTCCCCTTATCTCCTTGGTTTATTGCGATTTCGGGTTCCCTCCAGGTAAACTAGATCGAACGATATATTCATTGTAAACAACTTTAGGTCTAATTTTCACCAGAATTCTCCTCTTATGAGACTCCAAATTACGGGCAATATTATGAGCAATCGGGTTGATTTCTTTAATGATTCTGTAAATACCATTAAACATGAGATGTGCACTTTTCTCCATAGATAAATTAGATGTAGGATTGACTAAGTATCGCTCAGTTTTCGTTGTTATTACCACTAGATTAGTAGTTAATATTGTTATCATTAGCTTTTTTTTTTATTGGATTCTGTAACAGCCACAAAATTTTTGTTCTTTTTTTCTTTTCTTTTCTTTTATTTTTATTATCATTTTTATATTTAAGATAGTTAAGCTATAAACACATGTATAAAATGGATTTTATTTCCGTGAATAAATCAAATCAAATCAAATACCTATTTACGGCAACAATCCGAACTGGACTTACTTCGATACAACACGTACAAATTTCAAATTCAAACTATCTCGAAAGGATTTACCACACATTAACCGACAGAATCGTTCGTATTCTCACCGAAAATTTTTTCAACTTTCATATAAAAATTGCGTCGGCCACACTACGCACCTAATTTCCACCAAATGTTCGGCTTGTCGCATTTTCACATGGGAATTTTCTACAAAAAAAACACCATTCACTTACCTGAGTCCTGGCACTTTCAAAATATCACAAATCTGTTGTCTGAACTTTTTTCTCTGACTTTAGATGCACTAGCGTTCATCAGGGGCGAAAATATATCGACTTTTCCCAAAATTATGAGGCGAAAATGTTGGCAACAAATTACTTTGCCACGGCCATCTAATGAAAATTGCACTGTATTCGGTGCAATGTGCAATACAATTGTATTTTAAATCGATCGGCTGCCTTAGTTCGAAGAAGTGATCTGGCCCTGGGTGGAAATCGTGATTCATGGAAATACATTCCATCATAAACAGTTCATTATAACTGTAACAACGACATGTCAGCCGTGAGCCGCTAAGGAGAGCACACGCAGAAGACAATTCAACAAACAGCAATTTTAATTGCTAGCAATCCAAGCGTATAATTAACTTGCAATTAGCAGAGAACCAGCCGTATTCTACATCACAGGTAGATTATTCGTGGGGCGATATCACCGAGAAAAGAAAAAGGGACGTTTCGTTTATATCGATTGGACGAGCCGATAATTAAGCAGAGAGTAAGCCGTTTCCTACGCATCAGGTAGAAATTTATTTTATTTTATTTGTTCACCAAACAAGGTACAAGATTAGATATAAAATAACAAATTAAAAGTTAAATGGAAAAGTAGAGTCAAGTAAAAAGTAAAAACAAACAAGTTAAATATGTAACAAACAAATGAAAAAAGTAACAAATAGATTACTAAATAACAATCAATAAATAAAAACATTGAAATATAAGCTATGGCTTAAGGGTTAGGGGTATGGATGGCATGCAAAAGAGAGGATTTGAAGGATGATTTGGAAATCGTAGGGGAATATAAATAACTAATGCTGTTGAATATTCTGCAGCATCTATTTATTGGCTCATTTGCTGCATATGTCGTCGAATGTGAATATTCTTTTAGGAAACGATTGGACCTGGTGTTCCTCAAAGGGACATTTATCGAAATTTTCCTATTCAGGAATTTTACATTATTAGAGCCTCTAATGACGTCGAATGTGAAGCAGGCCGATATCATCATTCTTCTGGAGGCTAGTGTCGATAGGTTTAAATGACCCAGTCAAAACTCATAATAGGCTATTAAAATCATAAGGGTTGTACAGTTCTCTCAAGGCGAAAAGTAAACATTGTTTTTGTATTGACTCGAGTCTGTCACTGTGGGTTTCAAAAGCGGGATTGCAGCTAATGCAAGCGTATTCGAGAATAGGACGCACAAGTGAAGTGTATAAGGATCTTGTGACCCAAAGACTACGGAATTCTTTGGCACGTCTTTTGATGAAACCTAGCTGTTTGTTCGCACGAGAAAGCATTTTATCAAAGTGTAAGGTGAAGCGGAGTTTTTCATCTAAGATAACACCGAGGTCAGCAATGTTATCAACTCGGGTTAGCATATTATTGCCGAGGAAGTATGTATTGTGTGTGACCGTGCATTTCCTGGAAAAACTAATAACTTTGCATTTGTTGATATTGAGAGAGAGCTTGTTTAAATTGCACCACTGATCAAGTGAATCAAGCTTGGATTGGAGAAAGGGGGCATCCGATTTCGACTCAATAGTCTGATAAAGTTTGAGATGGTCTGCATAGAGTAAATGAGGTATGCCTGCTAGGACGTCAGATAAGTCGGAAATAAATATATTAAAAAGAAGTGGGCCAAGATGGCTACCTTGGGGTACACCAGAGGTAGCACTAACGTTTTTCGATAAAAATCCTTGAAATTTACACATTGTGTTCGATCGCGAAGGTAGGAGGTCAGCCAGCTGAGTAAAGACCCGGCAATACCGAATTTCTGAAGCTTTAGAATCAAGGTAGAATGGTCAACTTTGTCAAACGCTTTACTGCGTCGACTGCGTCAATTTGGTATCCTTTTTCCATTTTGCATAGAACGTCAGAGATTAGAATTGTAAAATTCGTGGTAGTTGAGCGACCTTTTCTAAAGCCATGTTGTTGCTCGTTCAAACGGGAATCAACAAGCGGAGAAAGTTTATCGTATACCACCTTTCCGAAAAGTTTCGGAATCGAAGACAAAATGGCAATGCCCCTATAATTTCGGATACAGCGTCGATCACCATTTTTGAATATGGGTGTGACATAAGAAAGCTTCCAACAGAATGGGAAAATTCCCGACGAAAGTGATCTATTAAAGAAAATATGCAAGGGATCTATAAGCTGCTCTACACACTTGCGCAAGAAGATCGGAGGAAGAAGATCAGGCCCAGGACCTTTGTTGCAGTCGAGATCCAAAATAGCTTTACGTATTTCATCCCAGGAAATTTCTAAATGGTTCACAAACGCTGTTGAAGCTGAATCAGCGGAAGAAAGGTGTGAGTTAGATGGGTCTGGTGCATTGAAAATTTCTTGGAAACTATCAGCGAATAGGTCACATATCTCTTTAGGAGAGGAAGACGTTATATTATTAAGAAACATGGACGATGGGTAGCCAGTAGTTTTTCGTTTCAAATTAACAAAATCAAAGAAATTTTTCGGGTTGCGGACTATATTTTCGCCGGTTATTCTAATGTAAGTGTCATAAGCCTCATGAGACTTTGCTAAAAATTGCTTAGCAACTTCATTATATTCTTCCTGAATAGCAGGAAAAACATCGGTATTTTCTTTAATAAGCTTATAAAGTTTGTTCCTACGATTTCGCATATGCCTAAGGTCCCTATCAAGCCATGGCTCAGACAATTTATCCTTTTTTTTATCTTTGGAACATATTTTTCAACGGCGTCAAATATTTTATTGTAAAAAGACGAATTGGTTGTCTCGAGATCTTGTGTTGAAAGAGTAGTCGACCAATCAGTAGTATCAAGAACATGTTTAATGCTTTCATAATCAGCATTACGGAAGTCAAATGCAATTGAATTATTGTAAGTTTTTAAGCAGGTGGAATCTGGAGTGGAAAGTTCGACTGACAGTGCTGTATGGTGTAAACTGTTGCAAAAAAGATGCTCTGCGTCACTAGTTGGACTAACCACTACTTCGTCATAAGCATTTGTGAAAACAAGATCTAACCAATTACCATTTTGGTTAGGTGTTTGGGAACCTGCTGCAAATCATTACCATAAAAGGCACTCGCAAGATTGAAATCGTTGGTGTCTACAAGGTTTACGGGGAGAAGGTAAGAGTCATTTTCATCCGGAACAAAGCAAAGATTCGGACGATTGAAATCACCCAAAACTATTATTTTATCTTTTTCGCTAAGTGATATCGCTAGTGAAGATATTGTGTCACAGCGATGTAAATTGAGTTGTTATTTGGCGAGATCCGAACAATTATACATTGGAAGAAAATATTTGGGGTGGTATCTACAAGCTCACTTGAAAGTGTGTTGCTAACAGCAAGTAAGACACCACCTCCTCGCGACTGACCCGTAGAACAATAATCACGGTCGCTTCTGTAAATAGTCCAATTACTATCAAGAATCTCCTCATTCTTATGAGAGGCATTAAGCCAAGTTTCGGTGAGGGCGAGTAAATTAAAATGGCACGATTTGGCGTCAAGGTATAATTTACTTAGTTTGCCTCTCATACCACCACAATTGTGGTAAAAAAGTTTGAGGCTTTTCTGAGATCGGTTAGGAAAAATGCCTAAAAGGGTTGCCTGATCTTCGAAGAGATTCAGATGTCATATTACTACCATTAGAAGAATAATTTATATTGCTCGTAGAAGGAGCTAAGTTTACGGTGGCCTGACTGGAAACCTTGGAGGAGTGTTTATTATTAACAACGTTGGTACACCTGCTTGAGGGAGAATATGTCGTGTTAACTGCTGGGGGTATCAGTGCCTTACTATTATTATGAGTAAAAGCATTGGAACAGTTAGATAAGGAAGAATTATCTGTTGTCATTGAAAATTGGGACTAAGTACGTGATGAGCGAGTTTTATGGGTGGAAGGAAATTGGGTAAAGGTGTGACTAGGGATACAATATTTTCTTACAATTTTTTGTTTTTTCTTAAACCTAGTTTTGTCGGTGATGTTTCTCCAGGGGCTGAAAGTCACTCCTTTCCAATTGATGGAGCTGTTGTTTCCACTCAAGCAAGTAAAAAGCCAGGCATATTTTAATGGGATGAAGACCTTACACCGTCTTGAGGATATATGTTTACGCTGGGATAAAAATTTCACTTCGTAGTCGTTTATATGAAAATCAGCTTCGAGAATCTTTCCCAGCCATTCGTCGTCAGCAGAATAAGGAATCCCTTTCACAAAGAATGCACTTTTGTTTACTGAAGTCGTTAATTTGGAGGACGTGCTCTTAGTGTGAAGAATATCGTTCGTTTTTTTTATTTTTTGTAGACAATTCTGCCAATCGTTTTGGGACCAAAAAGTACCGAACTTGTAAATTGGGATTTCACCGTTGAGGTTTGAAAATTTTTGCTGAGTAGATGGAGTTGTACCCTCAGCTAGATTCCTTATAGGTGATGTTGCTTTGTCCTGCGTCCTCGTATTCAAAGCCGTTGTGTTATTTTTTATTTCCAACGTTGTAGTAAGGAGCTTCTGATGGAGTGTTATCTCGTTCGCTAATAAATCTTCGTCTGCAACATTTCTTGAGGTTTTGCAATGACGGTCTAAATCCTCCAATTTTCTGCTGATATCAGCTAATTTTAGTTGTTGCTCAGAAAAAGCGTCTGTGAGTCTGTCAGTTTGTATTTTTAACGTTCGTGAAAATTGTTCAAAATTTTCAAGCGTACCTTTGTTGTTTGCTTGGCAAGTATCATTAGCGTTATTGAAAGTGGACAAATTCGATGCAATGGAACCCATTTTATCAATTAGAGTATCCATTTTCCTCCCAAGCGTGTCAAAAGACTTTCCGTGGCTAGTACTGTTCGATTTAGAAAAGGTAGACGCCAGACCATCGAAATGATTTGATATTTCTGACAGGAATTCTTCATTTGCTCGCGCTTGTGCAAGTTGCTTAGATATGATATTGTCTTTTTCCGAATTAAGTGTCCCAATATAGCTAATTAAGTTGTCGTACATAATTTTTAAGAGTCTTTCAATATTTTGGCAATCTGTACAGATAAAATGACTCTCGAGATACGGGTGGAACCAATCTCTGGGAGCACCCATGCAGGCACCGTGCAACTTCCTATTGCAGAAAGCTTTGCATATCACGAATTTCATCGTGTTGTCGAAGGCAAAGCAATTTTCGAGGCTGCACTTGAAGCTCATGATTAATTAATGAATTTGTCGATTCGATGATCAGAAGTATCCAATATGATAAGTGCCCGAAAGTATGCAATTATTTAGACTTGATATCACAGACAAAAACCAATTGGTTGGTAGGTAAGTGGAATATATTTATATATATATTTATCAAAAATGCGGGTTAAAATTCGGCGCCGTGTGGATTCGATCGTCGTGTGGATTTGATCGTCAGATCGCTAAGCGGTTGCTAATGTAACGCTGCTACCAAAACTGATAAGTTATGGGATTATAATGTCAATTTAACTTTTCAATAGCTCGGCCAGTGAGGTTAAATTATAAATGTTGTGTGTTTATTATATAGCATATGTATTTGATTTGTAATTGTTTCGAATTGTTTCAAATTGAAAGTGCTATTTTATCATTTAAAATTGTTTTTACTTGAAATCAAAGCGATTTATTTTTCCCGATATGTTGAAACTTACAAAAAGCTGAAGTACTGACGTGGAATCGAACTCGCGCTCTAGTGGTCCAGAGCTTGCAACAATGTCGCTGAGCTATGACCATTTGGATTTTATTGTTGGTAAAATAACATAAAAACCAAATTTAGAAGTAGGATTATTTGCTAAAATAAATGTTCTGTTAACATATGTGAAATTTACTTCTTTTTTCGCTCTTCCCGTTATAGTTGTTTCGATTTATACACTTTCACTTATGAGGAACATGAAAAAAGGGAAATATGATGATAGAAATAAACTAAATGACCTTTACTGAATTGTCCAAGGTATATATACAACAGAAAACCGGGTCGACCCCTCAGAGTTTTACTGTTGACGCGATTTAGAGGACGACGCGACGTTACGCGACCTTGTTTTCTAACTGGATCCTCACAGGGAAAAGAAGAAGGGTAAAAATTGTATTGCCAAGAAAGAAGGCACCCACGTTAGCACCGCACATAAAATCAACGCGTCGGCACAGAGTAAATACACAGATAAATAAACACTATAATGGATTATGGTTTAAAAATATACGGAAATTTAATTTAATTCTGACGGGCACTACTTCACGCACGTCTGACGTTACAAACTCTCAGCTAATAATTTAGTTTAATATATTGTAATAATATATTATAATTTGTAGTACGACATCGGAGAAGACGACTCGATTACTTTGTGTGGACCGAATCAAGCGTAAGAGTTAGATTTAGTTTTCAGCATATGTACTGACGTTGCTTTTCAAATATTTTTCTTTTTCTTTTATTTTCTCTCATAAAAATCAATTAATTTCTTTATAATATCGAGAAAGCTAGACAAATTAAAAAGAAGGCAAAACCATTTTCAGGGTTGGCCGTAGGCTAGAATAGGCTAAAATGAGCAATATAGACATGCATACATCCGCCGTTGCTTCAGATTTACAGCACGGATCCCCTTACAATCAATCAGCACAATTTAACGCTGCTAGAAAACTCAAGAGGAACTGGCTGAGCAACGACGTCTCAATGCCGACCTAATCAGGCAAAATAATGAGTTGCTAAGCAAACTTAGCCAGAAGATTGTGAAAAACAACAAATCCAAATCTCCAAATCAAAAAAGAAGAAGGTTTCAAAACTCCTCATCGGAGACAACCTCTTCCTCCAAATCGGAAAAAGCCAACTCTTCGGGCACAGAAGATTCTTGAAGCTCAGAGGACAGTTCCTCTGGCATATCAGTGTTCCTGGAAAGCCAGGAAATAACCGATGAACTTCCCACAACCAGCTCAAAGCCATAAAAAAAACAAAACAGCTCAGTATTAAATTCCCTCTCAATTGAAGACTTTTCTTCATTAAATCCAACAAATCAGCTTAAAAAAACAATAACCTCTAAACCTTCGGCAGCACCGGAAACAGTAGATTCTCCACCGAATCCTCGGAATCCCATTCCATCCGATGAATCAACAGAAATCCCGAAGGTTGTTCCAATTATTCTTCGCCAGCCTGAGCAATAGACAGGGCTAGCACGAGTGCTAAAACAACGAAACGCCGAGTTTGTTTCAGCAAAGAGGGTCGATTTAGGCATACAAATCATGCCAAAAACCCCTATCGAACATAAGAAAATTACTAAAATCTTCACGGAACTCAAAGTGCAGTACCATACGTACTACCTACCAGAAGAGAAACAACTTAATGTTGTAATTAGAGGCCTTTACGGACTCGCCACCGAGGAAATCAAAATAGATCTCCAAAGACAGGGCTTCAACCCAATAGAAGTATTCTATCTAAAAACCAGGAAGGACCCCCCCAAGCTTATCAAAGTTCTTCTTCTAAGGGAAGAAAAACATATTTACAATATTCAGGCCATCTGCTACCTAGTCTGCCAAATCGAAGCTCAGAAACCGAGAGCCGGCCAAGGGCAATGCCACAATTGCCAACAATTTGGCCACTCCTCCAACAACTGCCACGCACAATCCCGGTGCGTTAAGTGTGATGGACTTCATCACCACACGCACTGTGATAAGCATCCGGAACAAAAATCGAGGTGTGTTAACTGTAGCGGAGAGCACCCCGCAAGCTATGGTGGTTGTCCTAAAAACCCCAAAAATATTCCCCCTAAAAACACTAAAGAAAATAATATATCCACAATCCTTCGGTCAAATAGCCCGAGCTAATTCTAGTACAGCCCATCCAGCGGCTGTCCCATTTAACCTATCAAAACCTCAGTTGAAAGCCACAAATCCTCCAGAGCAAATGGGGCAGTTCCTGGAAGTCATGCAAATCCAACTTCATTCAATGATGAAGGACTTAATAGAAAAAATGGTTCTAGGTATGTTTAAAACTCAGAAATCTCCAGCGGTGTATCAATCATCTAAATGAATAGAGATGATCGAATTTCTATACTCACTTGAATTCCATTCTCAACAAAAAAGGTGAGTTGATGCAATTCCTCAGTGAGCGGAGGGTTGACATCCTACTTATTCAAGAAACCTTTCTTAAACCAAGTAATCAGTTTCGTCTCCCAAACTACCATGTGTACAGAAACGATAGATTGACAGGCAAGGGAGGAGGCACTGCTATTCTTATAAGAAGACATATCAATCATCACGTAGTAGACTGCCCAATCCTAAATGGTATGGAAGCTACTGCAATTAAAGTGCACTCAAACTTACTAGATTTTACTGCCATCGCCGCATATAGACCTCCCAATACACAACATTTTGCAGAAAACTTGAGATCACTTTTCGTTCTGGAAGGTCCCATCTTCCTCGGAGGAGATCTCAATGCACACAATTGCCACTGGGGATCTATAAAAAATAACCTCGCAGGTAGAGAACTATTCAAATTTGCAGAAGAGTCTGCATGCTGCCTTCACATCCCCGAGGAGCCCACCCACTTCGGACCAATGCACAGACACATATTAGATATCGGAATATACAAAAACATCCCTCAAAATATCCAAATCAGCGTTCTACACGAACTGCCATCGGACCACAAGCCCGTACTCTTCCAAATTCAGAACATTTTTGTCGTCTCCCCGATAAAAGAAAAACTTTGCACCAATTGGCAAGCATTTCGTGCCGCCCTGGCTAATGACAACAGTTTTACCTCACCTAAAACTGTTCAAGACTTAAATAATTCTATAGAAACCATTACCATGTGCATTTCCCAAACAAAAGATAAATATACGTCTACAATCCCAATTAAGGATAAACAAGATCCTTACGAGCTCCCACACTCTATCAAAATTCTCAATAGAAGGAGAAACCAAATTAGGAGACGCGCCAGAAGTACGGGAGACCCACGTGTACGCAAAGAAGTAAACCGTTTAACAAACGTTATACGCGATCAAATCAATCGTTTGAATGAGCAATGGGAACTTTTCATGAAAAGTATGGAAGTACGGAAGTTGTTCATTCTGGAGGTTGTCCAAATATTTCAGGACGAAAACCAAACCCTCCATGCCTCCCGTCCATGGAACGACTGGTCTGAAATTCAGCGATTCAGACAAAGCCGAAGCATTCGCGTATACCCTTGAGCTGCAATTTCAAGAAAACTACTCCTCAGACGACGATCTAGAAAACGAGGTACGCATATATGAAGCTGCTCTGAGAATCATAAAACCAAGAACCCCAAGAGAAGACAAAATCTCCCCACCAGTCTAGAGGAGGTAAAAAATCTGGTACGCTTTATCAACAAGCGTAAAGCCTCAGGCCCCGATAAAATTACCAACCTTTGCATCAGTCACTTACCTAATAACATCTTACAGAATCTAGTAGACATCATAAACTGCATTTTCCGTCTGGAAAAATATCCAAATTGCTGGAAACTAGCCACAATAACTGTCCTCCCTAAACCCGGTAAAGATTTGTCATTCCCTCAAAACTGGAGGCCTATTAGCCTTCCCTTATCTCTGGCTAAAATAACTGAGCACATTTTTCTCTCTCGACTAAAGGAGATAGTTCAACTCAATAACATCCTGCCTGATGAACAATACGGCTTCAAGTTGCAGCATTCTACCGAGTTGCAACTATCCAGAGTCACCCAACATATTAGAACAGGGTTCAATAGACGTCATTCCACAGGTCTAGTTATGTTCGATGTAGCCAAAGCTTTTGACAAGGTTTGGCACGCAGGTCTGATCGTCAAACTAGATAATCTACAAATTCCCAAATCAGACTCACAACTTATTGGCTCCTTATTACATAGAAGAACCTTTCAAGTAAAAATAGATAGACACCTCTCCTCAAAGCGCCACAATCAAGCTGGCGTACCTCAAGGCTCACCTCTCTCACCAATTTTGTACAATCACCGCAGACATCCCACGTTTAAGTAGAACGAACATATCTCTGTTTGCAGACGACACATGCATCTTTTATTCCTCAAAGCAAGCACATTCTATCACTACTAATCTACAAAACACATTTGACCTCCTTTTAGAATACTTCCAAAAGTGGAAAATAAAAATCAACAATGATAAAACTCAGGCACTCTTCATCACCAGGAGAAGAAACCAAAGGCCACGGTTGCTTACGGTTGACGGGGAAACTATAGCTTGGCAACGAACAGCCAAATATCTTGGTCTAACGTTTGACAATAAACTCCAATGGACACCACATATCGCCGTAAAACGAGCAACCATAAAGAGTACCATTAAATCCCTAATCCCACTAATCAACTCCAGGAACTTTAATACGACAAACTGAGCCCTCCTTTAGGAACAAGTTATAAGACCACAACTACTTTATGGTTGTGTAGCTTTCGGTCAAACGACCAAAACCAATATTAAAAAGCTCCAAGCAGGCCAAAATATCGCCCTAAAAATGATCTTTAATATCCCAAGATATGTTAGGAACATAGATATACATAAAGACTTAAGATTAGAATCAGTGAAAAAATACATCCGTGACAGAGCTCTTAAACTTTTTGAAACTGTCGACAGACATCCAAACAGGTCCCTAGATATTCTGAAACACCCAAACAATCTTAATCGTCCCACTTATCCTAGCCTGAGGCAACTTATAGAATAAAGCGGAAACGCCAAATATTCACATTAAAATGAATAAATAGTAACGCCAGCTACATTTTTGGAGCTAAATAATGCTCACAGCCACGAATGGAGTAAGAGTGCAAATACAGCACTAGCTCCAAGCAGACCACAGTTCACAGTCAGTATAACTGTAACTGTCGCTCGCGTAGTCGCGGCGTCGTAGCTCAGTTTAGAAAAAGAGAAATACGTTGGTTTTCATTTCAAATTTTCTTAATTTCATCGCGTCCCTACACACAAGTAGTTTTTTTCACGAAGTAAACCAGCATTAGCATTTTTTTATATTTAATCTTCTATATGTAAGTGATGCAAGTGATCTATAATAGTTTTACTACAAATATTTTGGTTTCACACTCACAAACTATCATAATCAAGCTCCCGGTACCACGCCTCATGCGACTTTTATGTATTGAAATTCACCTACCTCCTAAACTACTGGCCATTCCATTCTAAAACTTTTATCATAAAATAAGTACACCTTAAGCTTTGTTTTGTTTTAAAAATAAACAAAATTGACTTGGTCCAAATTATTCAAATTACGAGTTTAAGTGTCTACTTCCGGCTCCACATAGGAAAAAAGTTTGTTTTTCAAATTTAATTTCAAAATTAAAAAGAACAGCCAATTTTCTATACCAATCAGTATGTTTAATGTTTCTTAGATTTCGTTTTGAATCTCAGAATCCGCTTCCAAAAAAACCTCTTATCAATTTCGTCAATTATTCAGAAGCCCATAACCTGGCAACTAAACTTCATAGAAACAAAAAGTCTAACGCATCAGAACCGCTAGAAAACTAATTTTTGAATAAATTGTCTTTGAGTGACAAAAACATGTGGAAAGACGTTGTACACTTTTTTGTAGAATCATATCAACCATTTTTTATCCAAAGCAACAAAACTAAACTATAACACAAATGATGAAAATGTTCAGTGCTGGCAACACTTTCTCAACGAAGCAGCAATAAGTTAACCATAACAAGCTCATACTTAAATCAACTTATCCTTTGAATTTCGTTCTCATCGGAGGATTTCATCGAAAGCTTCAGCGGTTAAACGTTGTTTGAGGCTGCTATCCGAAAAATTTTCAAAACTCTTAAAATTTAGAAATTGGTTTCTTATTTTTATTGCAAATGCTTTGCATATGAGAACGTAATTTGAAGCATCTGTTGGTGCAATATTTACGAACATGGCCAATGCTACTTACCCTGTGTTAGCAGCAAAGCAAAATATATCCCAAATCTGCTTCACGTTAAGTTAAACCCAACCAGTAAATTTCGTTTCGATTGAATCACTGCGCTGGAAGTTAAACGGGTGAAAAGAATTTAAGGATTACCACCCTCAACCATTTTCAAATTTTGAAAGCGTTAATATTTGTTGTTAATTTTTATTGCAGGATCATTCCCATTTGTAAATCTAATAGCATATTCGCTCAGTAAAGAAATTCAACAAAATTACAAAAATTATCATAGCTGGCTGCCCTTTCATGATTTTCTACGAAATTCTCATGACATTTGGTTCACATAAAGGTCCACTAACTGCTTGAACTTCGTTTTGATTTCAACACTGGACCGGAAGTTATAGGGAAAAAGCTTTATTTTGCTGAGCAAATTTGCAAGATTTTGGAGACAAAAATCACCATAGCTGGTAACTCTATTTTAAGTTTTTAGCCAAATTTTCACTATATATTACCATATATTGTTAAAATCTGATGGCTGAATCGGAAGTTATAGGCTTAAAACCGGTTTTTTTCTCAGTGATTTTTCAAGATGGTACCACTGCCAAAAGGTTGCTTGCATTTCAAAATTACTTCTATCAAACCTGGTCCTAGTTAATACCAACATTTCCTGTAAATTTCATTATGATCGAATAATCCGGTCGTCAGTTCTCGTGAATAGAGCTGACGAGTGCTGAAAATAGAGGTAATTTGGTGATGGGTTGCCGTTCTTGTGCAAACCGAAATTTTAAAAATTTCAACTTGAAATGATGGGAAAAGGTCAAAATTTATGAATGGTTTGAAGTTTTTGTCAAAAATCAAAAAATTTTCAGGAGGGTCGATGACTTGAAAGATTTTTTTTTCAGGAGCCTGCCGTTGCTGCAGGGTTACCCGCCTTATCTTGAAATTCGATGTGTGTTAAATTTTTGTCAACATCAATATGCTCTGCAATATATACGATGATCCAATGTTTTTATCAGAAGTAATGACAAATCATAATTTGCATAAAATTCTTTGCCTGCTATGAGGCACGCTGCACCCACACGCGGCTCAAAATTTCCAAGTTTTCAACGTAGACATGCTTAAAAATTAATAAGTTTTTATTCCCAATTATTTATTTCAAGAAAAATTTACACTGCTTGGAAATAAAGGAGTACCTCAAAATTCACTTAAACGCCCGCCGCCTCCAAAAGGTTTGGGGTATCTGAATTTTAGCAAATCATGGACCTACCTACTATCACATCTACATTCTAATTTCAGAGATTATCTCTCCGAATCATTTTACATACATATATATATATATATATATATATATATATATATATATATATATATATATATATATATATATATATATATATATATATATATATATATATACAGCCTTGCCCAAAAGTATTAGGCACCCCTTCAAAACACATGTAATTTGAAACGTGTGTTCAAATTGATAATTTCTTTTAATATTTACGGTACTGGTTTGTTCAAACAATAATAACAGCGATAAACGATCTTCTTTGAAGAGCCATAAAACATTTGGCGTGCACATTCCAGGAAATGGGGTATTTGAGAAATTGTTGATAATATTTTGTCAGTCTTCATTTGTTACTTATAGGGCAAGGCTGCTTGTTTTTGTGATTAATTTGCAAACTAGACACTCTGTGCAATACAATATGCCTAAAACGAGTGAACTTGGTATTGAAAAACGCTGTAGAATTCAGTTTCTACATGAACAAGGTAAATCTCAAGTTGAGATTGCCAAGCTAGTGAAATGTTCTCGGTGCGCAGTGCAATCTGCAATCATGTGGTTTGCGGAGACCAGTTCTCACGAAAATAAGCCAAGAACAGGCAGAAAACGCGTAACTTCAAAACGTCAGGACAGAAAACTTGTCCGCGACTCTTTGAAGGGGGTAAAAAAACATCTTCTGCGCTTGCTGCTAGCCTGTCGGAAAACTTGGGGAAAGTAATAAGTGCTCGATCGGTAAGAAAGCGTCTCACAAAAGCAGGCTTGAAAGGTTGTAAAGCTAGAAAGAAGCCGTGGCTTTCAGCAGCTAACAAAAAAAACCGCTTGGAATGGGCTCTTCGGTACCAGCATTTCACAGAAGAGGATTGGGCAAATGTTCTGTGGTCCGATGAATCTAGTTTCCTGGTAAGCTTAATTATAACCTTTTTCAAACAACAATAACCGTAATTTTTTACGGAGGCCTTGAATTCAGAAAATTTTTCAAAAAAATTGAAACAGGTTTTTTGTATTTTCTAACAGGATTTTTTTTGTTGGCTGCTGAAAGCCACGGCTTCTTTCTAGCTTTACAACCTTTCAAGCCTGCTTCTGTGAGACGCCTTCTTACCGATCGAGCACTTGTTAATTTCCCCAAGTTTTCCGACAGGCTAGCAGCAAGCGCAGAAGATGTTTTTTTACGCTCCTTCAAAGAGTCGCGGACAAGTTTTCTGTCCTGGCGTTTTGAAGTTACGCGTTTTCTGCCTGTTATTGGCTTATTTTCGTGAGAACTGGTCTCCGCAAACCACATGATTGCAGATTGCACTGCGCACCGAGAACATTTCACTAGCTTGGCAATCTCAACTTGAGATTTACCTTGTTCATGTAGAAACTGAATTCTACAGCGTTTTTCAATACCAAGTTCACTCGTTTTAGGCATATTGTATTGCACAGAGTGTCTAGTTTGCAAATTAATCACAAAAACAAGCAGCCTTACCCTATAAGTAACAAATGAAGACTGACAAAATATTATCAACAATTTCTCAAATACCCCATTTCCTGGAATGTGCACGCCAGATGTTTTATGGCTCTTCAAAGAAGATCGTTTATCGCTGTTATTATTGTTTGAACAAACCAGTATCGTAAATATTAAAAGAAATTATCAATTTGAACACACGTTTCAAATTACATGTGTTTTGAAGGGGTGCCTAATACTTTTGGGCAAGGCTGTATATATATATATATATATATATATATATGTATATATATATATATATATATATATATATATATATATATATATATATATATATATATATATATATATACATATATATATATATATATATATATATATATATATATATATATATATATATATATATATATATATATATATATATATATATATATTTATATATATATATATTTATATATATATATATATATATATATATATATATATATATATATATATATATATATATTTATATATATATATATATATATATATATACAGTTGGGGACAAAACTCTCCATACACCCTCAAAATTTCATAAATTTAGTAGAAAATGCAAATATTTATGAGAATTTTATATGCAACTTTATTGCAAATGAAGGCGGTCGGTCGCCAGCCGAATAGGGGGAAAAACATGTAGTAGACGCAAATTTACACGTGCCGCAACTGTTCGGTCTGGTGAAAGTGTGATCCATAACCTCCTCGCGGTGGCCGCCGGTAACAATCCCCCGGAAGGCAGGATTGGCTAATTGGATCAGGCTAGTCCCTTCTAAGTAAGGTTGGTGAGAGATCTCTCTCCCGTAAAAATTTTTGGTTCTGCCGCACGCCCGTACAGCAGCCAGCTGTATGGGCTGTGTAAACGGAGGCCTCGCCCGTAACCGGCAGAGGGGCGCCCTTGTTTCTCTCCGCAGGGGTGATACGGGGGCCTGGGGATAGGTCTGGGCTGGTGACTGAGGTGAAGGTTCACCTGCGGGGTTCTGAATCCAACACTTTACTTTGCCCGGTTCTGGAACCTGGCGAACCGCGGTCTACAGAGTAGCGAACTGTTAGACTAGGGGAGACACCTTGGTTGCCTCGGCAGCAAGGAGCGCAGGTTCAGCGTACTGTGAAAGCCTACGGAACCCTCGGATGGTCGTGGGGGAGTCTGCCTCGCGATCCGAAGAGGGGGAAGGACGGTCGGAGCAATACGTTGTTCCTATGGGGGCGGGGTGTAGCGGGAGGCAAAATGCTGGCAATTGCCTCGGCTGTGGTCCGAGAACGCGAAACCCAAACCTGAAACATTGAATAAACAATATCTATGGATCCTACCAAAGACACAAATAAAAAAATCGAATTTCCCGCCAGTACTACTGGAGGGAAATCACCAGATAACGACCCCTTCAAAAGGAGTTCAAAGGTGACACGATCACCAACGTCGGGAAGCGAAACGGCTCAGGGTCAGACGATCGAAAGATTGCGGGCCCTGAAGCTAGATGGGGAACCCGCCGCGGGATCTACTGTGAGTCCGATGGACGTAGCGGTACCCGTCAGCAGAGCAGCTACTCAGCAGTCTGGCGGCGGGTCTGGAGATTCACTGGCCAGTACAACGGAAGCGGCGGTTGAGCCGGCTTCTAGCAGAGCTGTGACCAAGAACGGAGGCGGCAAGCTGAAAGGCTTGCAGGTCACCGGGAAGGAAGCGGCGGCTAAGCCACTCAGCAGAGCTGTAACCAAGACTGGAGGTGGTGCCTCCAAAGATCTGCAGTCTACTGTGAAGGTGGCGGCAGCTGATCCCACCAAAGGGAGGAAGCGGAATGCCCAACGCTTCAGAAGGAGAGAGGCAAAACGAGCGGCCAGTAGCACGGTGACACTGGAATCCAAAGGGAAACCCGAGGTTGCCCAAGTGAAACCTGCTGCAGCGGCTGCAAGTAAACGCCAACGCTCAGAGGAGTTAACCTCGCCGAGAGGTAAATCGACGAAGAGGCCACGACAGGAGACGGCAGTTCGCTCCTTTAGGGACGTAGCGGCCAGTCACCTTAAGCTGGCCGTCGTTGACAAGCAGGAACCCCTGGAATGGAGACTTGAAGATGACGTGGCCAAGGTGATTCTTAAACGCATCACCGAGGAACTCCTCAGGTTTGCCATGTCAACGGAAGAAGGGTCACCTCGCTTTGAAGGCTGTAACATTGTTCGCGGCCACATTGCGGTGACCTGTAAAGACGTCTTCTCGACGGAATGGCTTCGGTCTACCGTCCTGAAGATCTCTGCAGACCATCCAGGTTTGGACGTAGTGGAGGAGACATCCGTGCCCAAGCTAATTACAGCGAAGGTGGCGGTGCCCCACTCGAACGCTTCGGAGGCTCTGTCTCTGCTAAAAAGACAGAACCCCGATCTGAAAGTTTCAGGCTGGAGATTATTCCAGGCTGTTAAACTAACTAACCAATCTGCGGAGCCTGACTTAACTGGTGCAGCTAAGTTAGTGCTTGTGCTGGGTATCGATCGAGAGTCCGCGGATCAAGTACGGGCCAACAACGGGTTGATTCACTTCGGTCTGAAGAGGATCACCTTGAAAGTTGGAGCGGAGAAGGTGACTGAGGGTAGCCGAAGTGCGAGTGGTCCAAGCAAATCTGCACCACAGTAGAGGGGCGACGGCCAATCTGCTTCGGCATCTCAGTCGGGGGCACGCTGACATCGCACTGATACAGGAGCCGCTTCTGTACAAGAATGTGGCTTGTGGATTCGGCACCAGCCTCAGTGTGTTCCAGCTAAAAGGAAGGGACAAGACAAGGACTTGTATTGTCGCCAAAAAAGAGGTGAAAGCAATCTTGATTCCGCAGCTCTGTGATGGGGATACAACCACAGTGTGTGTGGAGTGGGGGATCGCTGGTAGCGGCACGAAGCGGTGTCTGTTGTCGGCGGTCTATCTACCATACGACATAGATCCCATCACGCCCGGACTGAGAAGATTGGCAGTAGCGGCTATGACAACGGATGCTGTTATCGGCTGTGACGCAAATGCTCACCACGAAATATGGGGAAGCACCAACATAAACGAGAGAGGTAGGAGTTTGCTAGAATTTCTAACGTCAACCAACCTCAACATCCTCAACATGGGTAACAAACCTACATTTATAACTAAGAACAGGGCTGAGGTAATTGATATTACCCTGGCAACTCCAAGCATAATGAAAAGTGTCCACAGCTGGCAGGTTTATAACCTGCCATCGCTCTCGGACCACCAGTGGCTATGCTGGAATATCGGTTGTTCTGTTATTTCACCTAAAAAAGTACGGAACCCGAGAACAGCACAATGGGAAGTTTACTCAAGGAAAACAAATAGACACCTCAGAGCACTAGACGATCTGGAACTGACGAGTCCAGGACGGCTGAACGAGCAGGTGAACCGATTAACGGGAATCTTAGTGTCAGATTTCAAAGACGTGTGTCCGGAAAAGTCCGTAAGGAAGAACGCTACCTTGTGGTGGAATGGCGAACTCACAGAGGCTAGAGGTCGCACACGAAGGGCGTTTAACACCGCAAGGCGTTCCGGAAACGTGGCTGACTGGGATCGTTACAAGCAAGAGCTGTCGCTTTTCAAAAAGAAGATTAGACAAGCCAAGCGCGTCTCATGGAGGGAATTCTGTGAGAACATTGAAGGAGGTACAGAGGCTGCCAGAATCAGGAAGGTTCTAAGCGTAACCCCCGGCGTACCTACGCTTTTGCGAAGGGAAAACGGGGATTGGGTGGAGGACCCGAAAGAGTGCCTGGACTTGCTACTGGAAACTCACTTTCCAGAATCAGCCTGCGTGACACCGCGTAGTAACGTACTTCGTGGAACCCACCGGGCGTCTGAGCGGCTGATCAAGGAAGTAGTGGACGAGGTCAAGATTGAATGGGCTATTGGCACATTTCGACCTCACAAAGCTACAGGGATTGATGAGATATCACCTATCATGCTTCAAAAAGCAGATAAGGCCATCATTCCCATTCTGCAGCGTATTTTTACCGCATGCCTCCGCCTCGGGGTAGTACCCGAGCAATGGACAAAAGCTAGAGTGGTCTTCATTCCGAAACCTGGTAGGTTGAATCATCATTACGTGAAGGACTTTAGACCAATCAGCTTAACATCGTTTCTGCTCAAAACACTAGAGAGGCTTGTTGATCTGCACATCAAAAGCTCGATTGATGTCGCGAGAATCTGTGTTGATCAACACGCGTATCTGGCGGGCAGATCAGTAGATACGGCATTACACAAAGTTGTCCGTACAATAGAAAAATCCTTACGGCAGAAGGAATTCACGTTGGCAGCCTTCTTAGACATTGAGGGGGCCTTCAATAATGTCACTGTCGCGAGTATCATTGATGCCTTGGCTCGATATGGAGTAGATAAAACCCTGGCGACCTGGGCATCTGACTTGCTCAAGAGCAGGCGGATTGAGGCTACCTTTTTGGAGGCCAAAGCGGAAAGAACAGTCGGTACCGGAACACCACAAGGAGGGATTATATCTCCCCTTTTCTGGATCCTGAGAGTCAACGAAATACTGGAGAAGTTAAGGGCCAGTGGCTTTGAGGTAGTGGCGTATGCCGATGACATTGTGGTACTTGTGAGAGGTGCGTTCCCACAAACTTTGTCGGACCTTATGCAATCGGCGCTGGACCATATTCAAATCTGGGCCAGAAAAGTCGGTCTTAGGGCAAACCCAACAAAAACCGAACTTATGCTCTTCACAAAGAAACACAGGGTACCGGCTATTGCCACGCCTAACCTCAACGGAATAACATTGGAGCTTGCTGATAGTGTTAAATATTTGGGCCTTATACTAGACAGGAAACTGAACTGGGGGGCTAACGTGAAGCACAGAATTGGTAAGGCCCGCGCAGCACTTTCCGCTTGCCGGTCCGCCTACTCCAATACCTGGGGTCTTAAACCTAGGGCGGCCTATTACATATTCACATGTGTAGTCAGGCCGATTTTGGTGTATGGAGCGGTCGTGTGGTGGAAAGCAGCGGAGAGAAAAACTAATATCAAGGAGCTAACAACACTGCAAAGATTAGTTTGCATATGTATTACGGGCGCTTTAAGAACCGCCCCAACGGCTGGGTTGGAAATGATTTTGGGACTCATGCCCTTAGATCGATTCATCTTTAGAAGCGCAAGCTTAGCGGCGATACGCGCTAAAAGTTCTGGCATGTGGAACGATTCAGATAAGTGGGGCCACAGCGGTATTCTTATAGAATGCCGCAAAAGATTTGGACTCGTTGCAGAAGACACGGACCACATGAGCAAAATAATACATCTTGGCAGGAATTTCCAGGTCAAGATACCCACAAGAACAGACTGGAAGAAAAAGGAAGCTACCACCGATAGGGGCGCCTGGATTTACACGGACGGGTCAAAGACGGACACAGGAGTTGGCTCGGGCGTGTTTTCTACGGATTTGAGCCTTAACCTGTGGTGTAGACTGTCGGACCATGCTACCGTCTTTCAGTCTGAATTACATGCTATACGCATGGCAGTTGAGTCCATTAGCGGAATATCAACCAGACCAATGACCATTTGCGTCGACAGTAAAGCAGCCATTCTCGCTCTTGCGTCTTACAGATGTTCTTCAAAAACTGTTAACGCTTGCAGAGTGGCTCTCAATGAAAAGGCAAGGCATATTGCTATCCGGATTATGTGGGTGCCAGGGCATAGTGGGGTCATAGGCAACGAAAAAGCTGATGAATTGGCGAGGAAAGGTTCAGGAGCTAGCAACTGCCCCTGCATCACTGTACCTCGGTCAATCGCGGACGCCACAAACAAACTTGATGCCGCCATATGGGCCAAACTAAAGTCCGAATGGGAAAACAGGCTGGACTGCAGGGTGGCCAGGACATTATGGCCATCACCTGATCCAAGCAAAAGCAGGAAACTGCTCAAGCTCAGCAGGAACTGCTTGAGAACCACGGTCGGCTTGCTCACAGGGCACTGCCTTACCGCATCTCATGCGAAGAAAATGGGACTGACATCCAGCAGTTTATGCAAGAGGTGCGAGATGGAAGAGGACACCATCGAGCATACTCTCTGCGATTGTCCGGCCCTAAATAATAAACGCCTCAAAATTTTTGGTGCATACCACTTTCAAGGGTTGGCAGAGGTGGCTGGTACCGTCACGCTGAGTCAGCTGATCCAGTTTGGCGAAGCGGTCACTTGGCAGCTCTAAAAAGCCAGCGGAGGGTGGCAAATGGGCCCAAACTGGTGGCCTAATGCAAGCCGCGTTTCCCGGCAGCCCTCTTTACTAACCTAACCTAACCTATTGCAAATGTATTTTTATTAACATAATTTAAAAACAAAACTTACATTAATTAACTTATAACCGTAAAAACACAAAAAAAAAACAGAAATTCAGTAGGGACAAAAGTGTTCGTACATTATATAATTCAACTGAAAATTCCACATTATTTCATATAATTTCATATTTCAATATGTTTTTGGGCCACCGTTGGCATCAATAACAGGCTGCAACCGTCGTGGCTTGAATCCACCAAATTTTTAGAGACCTCCGGTGTTATTTCTCCCCAGGCTTGTTGAATCGCAGTTTTGAGTGATTCCTTGCTGCTGGTGTGAATTTTCGGGATTTTTCTTTTCATAAGTCCCCAAATATGTTCAATGGGGTTTAAGTCCGGCGACTGAGGAAGAGAATACAGCTGCATTGATGCATAATAAAGCAACCAGTTCTTTAAAAAACATGCAATATGTTTGGGATCGCTGTCCTGTTGGAATATTCAATGCTGGCCAAGACCCTAATTGTCCACAGAAGGTTGCAGGTGTTCTTCTAACAGTCTTTTATAATAGTATTGGTCCATAATACCGTCTATAAAAACCAATCTGCCAACCCCACCAGCTGCATTTCCACCCCACATCATCACATTGCCACCCCCGTGTTTTGCTGTTGGTATCAAATTCTTCAGTTGCAATGCTGTTCCCTTTTTTCGCCAAATTCTTTCTTCGCCATCATTACCGAACAAGTTGAACTTGCTTTCATCAGTAAATAAGACAGTTTTCCAGAACTTTAAATCCTTTCCTAAATATCGCTTTGCAAATTCAAGTCGAAGCTGCCTATTCTTTTCAGATATTAGCGATTATTTACGGGGATCTCTACTTGCATATCCATAGGAACGTAAGATTCTTTGGATGGTTTTAGGGTGAACACACTTATTCGAAGTATTAGCGACATGTTCCGCCAGTTGCCGACGGGTGATCCTTGGGTTTTGTCGACCTCTTCTTAGATCATGCTGATATCCCGCCTGGAAAGTTTCTTTGGTCGTCCATTTCTTGGCTTATTTTCCACTGACCCTGTGTTTTTATGCTTTTGAACAATGTATTGGACAGTAGCATGGGATACATTAAACAAAACTCCAATTGAGCACGCGGTATGATTTTCCAATTCTGTGCTCAGCAATAATTAACTTTTTTATTTCAACACTTACTTCCTTGCGCTTGCTCATTTTTCACTCGCTTTGCTCACAGATTACTAAAACAAACTAATCACTAGATCGCATTCACGCATTTCATAGGAAATACAACGATTCTTTGATGAAAAACAACAGTAAAGCAATGAAATGAAGACCAGAGTACACTATGAGGGACCCTACACGATCAATATGTATCGTGATATTTGGATCGCGATCCAAAGTATTGACCATGTAGGGTGCTGTGTTCATGGATCACGATACGAATCGCGAAAATATCGGGATATTTTGAAATCCATCAATCAATGTATTTGGATTACGATAAATATTGAACGTGTAGTCAACCGGTCAGTAAATTTTCTTCCGTATTCAGTTGATTGGCAATGGAGGAATACATTTTAAGTGTCGCCGGTATATTCCCCAACATACTCTTTTCAACAATATTCACCATGCCCATCCTTTATAAATATCAATAGCGCAACAACTTCCAGTGATATCATGAACAGTTATCCAACATCCCTATGTGACGATTCTGCACTGAAAAAAATTCACATGGCGCCCAGAGCCATGTAACATTATTATTTATGGCCCCATACGCTATGTACATAGTTCTCTGAGCTATGCAATATGGTGCCCCGTGCCATAATGTCAGAATCTACATAGCGCGTGGTCCTATGTAACATATTACATAGTGCCATGAGTCATGTAATATGGCTCATGGCATTCCAATTCTAACTCGCAGCTATACTGTGTGAAGAAATGTATAAATGTCAGCAAGCTTCATGAATATAGGAGAGGATATGGTCTTTGTAGCAGTTGATGATAGATGAATTCCATCACCTATCATCAACTGCTCTACGTTCAGATGCTCAGAACTGAAAAGGCTCGTGGCCTTTTGTTGGCTGGATCATCTTCATGTAGCAAATACATATTGGCCGAGGCCCAGTGAGCCGAAGTCAGACGAGACCGCCAACACGTGGACGGCATTTGACAGTTCGTCACGAAATCGCGTTGACTCGTGCTCAAAACCAACTCCGATCGGAAGTCGCACGAGCGCCGGCGAGACCTGTCAAAGTCGCTTGTCTGGACCGTCCCCACACTCGAGCTTGCCAGCTTTCGTCTGGGCTCGGCAAATATGTATTTTCCACATCAGATGCACTAAAAAAACACATAGTGCCAGACGCCATAATTTATAGACTTCTGGCGCCATGTACATGGTCGATTTGTGATTAAATATAGCGCCACACGCCATAGTACATAGGAGCAGACGCTATGCTTATAGCTGTCCACGCCATATACTATAGTCCTCCACGCCATGTACTATAGTTCTCCACGCCATGTACTATAGCCCTCCACACCATCTGCATGGCGTGGAGGACTATAGTGCATGTCGTGGAGGACTAAAGTACATGGCGTGGAGGGCTATAAGCATAGCGCCTGCTCCTATATACTTTTCGCCATGTGGTATGGCGTGTGGCGCTATATTTTATTACAATCCCCAAATCGACTATGTACATGGCGCCAGAAGTCTATATACTATGGCGTCTGGCGCTATGTGTTTTTTTAGTGTGGGACCTCAATAGCTCGCCACAATATCATCATCGATTCCCAACAGGTCATCAAATCTGTTGAGAACACTGATGTTAATGTGAAGCTTCCAGAATTTTGACATAGTGATTTTTGCTCGGACTCTTTGCCTATTACCGGTTTTCCTTCTCAGCTAATTATTTGTAAGAAAGCTCCGCAATTTAATAAAAACCATTTGAATTAAATTAAAATATGTGTAAAAATAACAAATAAAGTATAATATACACAATATAACACAAAATAATTGTTTCTTTTTACCTTTATGTAGGTACCTAGCGCATGTATTATTGCAGTGCAGGTATCCATTATAGCCTGGCTAATCGACTGTGGGGATTATAGTCGAAAATCGAAGATTTTGGAAAGATCTTCCGGACGCCAGATACTGTATTGTCAAAGCTAGTTTTTCTTTAGCTGATATACAGTTTCTCATTGTTGTGCCCTGCTTCGAGATATATGGAGACAAAATTTTCAGTAAATAATCGAAACATTCCTCAGGCATTCTAAAGTAGTTTTCGAAGCTTTCAGTTTTTCTATGTAGACGTATTTCGTCCAACAAATTTAAATGACAATATCTTTCACGATTTTGAAGCCACTCTTTCATCCATTGCTTTCGCTTTACCTTCTTTTTTAAACCGATTGCTATTATTACTACCACGCACGCTTTTGTTTTGTTTATATCACTCATTTTGCAAACATCAATTTGCAAACGTCTACACCAAACGAAATTATCAGGCGTACTGACGTGTGATCCGATTGAACGTGTAGGTATTTGTATTATTTCATCAATATTTACTTGATTATCATGATCCAAATATCACGATCCATATTGATCGTGTAGGGTCCCCCTATCTGATCAATGTATGAACACTTTTGTCCCTGCTGAATTTTGTATTTCTGGTGTTTTTACGGTTATAAGTTAATTAATGTAATTTTTTTTTAAATTTATGTTAATAAAAATACATTTGCAGTAAAGTTGCATATAAAATTCTTATAAATATTTGCGTTTTCTACTAAATTTATGAAATTTTGAGGGTGTATGGAGAGTTTTGTCCCCAATTGTATATATATATATATATATATATATATATATATATATATATATATATATATATATATATATATATATATATATCTGTATATATATATATATATATATATATATATATATATATATATATATATAAAGTCGGAGATGTTAAAATTTGTCACAACTAGCATAAATAAAAAAATGTAATGATTTCCAACTGCAAGTGGTCACGCCAGTCAAGTATGCACTTTGTGCTGGTGTCTGATGAGAATCAGTGCATACTTTCAAAACCACTTTGTCAAAATAGAATTTTCAATGAAGATTAAAATTTTTAATGTAAAATAAAAAGTTGTTCAATTTTAATCATGCCGCAAAAACAATTCCAATTTGATTCTGCTTTTGAAAGCTGGTTCCGCAAAACGATCGAGTTTCCCTTTTCAATGTTCTCAGCTTTAATAAGCTTAAGAGATGATATACGTTGTCCATGCTGATTTATAGACAAGAAGGGAACTGTGATCAAATTTAATAAATGTATGTTTATATATATATATATATATATATATATATATATATATATATATATATATATATATATATATATATATATATATATATATATATATATATGTATATAAAAATATATATATATATATATATATATATATATATATATATATATATATATATATGTATATAAAAATATATATATATATATATATATATATATATATATATATATATATATATATATATATATATATATATATTATAAGAAATATGAATTTTCGTCGAAACGAGTTTATTACTAATTTTCTTCGAAAACCAGTAACAAGATTAACATGTGCAGGATGTAAGAGTGATAAATTCACCATTTCAAAGTGACAATCTTGTTCTTAGTGTATACATACATATATAAAAGTAGGGCAGGCCGGGGTTAGTAGACCCATTTTTCATAATTAATTTTATGCAAATGTTACTGTTAAGTTTTTAGCCATAACAAATACGTTTTCGTTTTGATTACTTCAATGGGTTTTTAAATAGTTTCTTTCATGTATTCACAATAAGCTTTTCAAGTTGTATTTGCTATTTTAAAAAAAGCTTCCCCGTGAGTCCACTTACCCCATGTCTGGGGTTGATTGACTCAGTGGACGGGGTTATTTTACCATATCAATTAAATTATGTATTGACCATGAAAAAAACACAAAACTGAAAAAAAACACGACATATCTCTGTAAAGTTTTATATGGTATTTCGTACTTAACCGCGGTACTTCGAATACTTCTATCGTCATAAATAACCTCTTTACAAGCAGTTTCCATTACATCTTTAGATGTATACGATCTTTTCGTTTTTCGTTTGGAGGTCCTCATCGTTCTGAATGTAAGAAAAGCATGTGATTACACTCAGAAAAATGTCACTTTTTTCAGAATCACTTTAAATCAAAAGTTGATATCACTTTGAAATAAAAAGCAAACCTTGTACAAATTCCACTTTATTATAAAAATTTTATTTTCAAATCAAAATTTTGCATCATTGAATTAAAAAGAAAACGTATATGCCGCCAAATCATATTTGAAAATTTTTGAATCAAAAATGTATTTATATTTATATTTATATTTTTACTTAGTTAATCGCAATGAGTCTACATACCCCTATAGTCAACTAACCCCGGTCTGCCCTAAACTGAAATGTCCCAAGGGTAATTAACTTTTTCGAACTATTAACTTTTCTAAGTGGTTTTCAAAATTGAAAAAAATACAATAATAAACATAGGTTTTTCGTAAATTGCACGCTAAATTTATTTCGATGACTTAGTTTTCATCATTACAAAAAAAAACTTAGATTTAATTTGTAACGGCTGGTTTAAGGTTCTTTGTCACTCTTGATCATTTTCGTGCAATATATGGTATTAATTAATTTGTGTGGAGTGGTTTAAAGAAGCAGTCAAAACTTGTTTGTTTCTTCTCTTTTGTGTAATAGCTCCTGATCATTTTCGTACGCATATGGACAAGATCTGCCACCTAATTTGCATCGTTATTGTTTTCAAACCATTTTATCAAGATATTGAAGCTTTCAACTGCTTTCGAGAAGCTCACTTTTGGTTGTTGAATACCTTCCTCGATAATTGACCCGTCGTCATCATTATCGGTAACTTCGAAATCATCGTTATCTTCCGCAATTTCATCCTTGTTCCAATTTCCAATGTCATCAATGCTGATGTCAACATTATCACCCAACTTCGACATCAACAAGTGAACTTCTCGAAGTGTATCGTTGTAAGCACTATTTGATTTAATCAATTTAGACAACGGAATGTCGTCTTCACTATCGTATTGATCATCATCCCACTTTTTTATCTTATTCCACGCTTTTATGAGAACAGCTTGCGGCAATTCATCCCACACTGATTTAAGTTGCAAAATAGCATCACACATTGAATGTGTCTTCAAAATATTTTCAACCGGAACGTTTTCTTGTGCGACAATGTTGCATTACAATTTAGTTCAATATCTTAACTTGACCAATTTTATTGGATTTTGATTCATGGGTGGCAAAACCGCTGTTACGTTAGGTGGTAGAAGCATTGCTACAATGTTTCCATCATCAGACTGTAGCATGTCAATTAGTTTATGTGCAGTGCAGTTATCAATCAGCAACAACGCCTTCGGTGGTAAATTATTTTCAGCAGAAAATTTGGAAACCTGCAAAATGTTTATGTCATAAGCGAAAATTTAAAAATTAAACCCAAAAACTCTAGCGCACCTGAACCGCTAGAAAACTAATTTTCGAAGAAATTGTCTTTGAGTGACCAACAAATTTGGAAAGACGTAATACACTTTTTTGTAGAATCATATCAACCATTCCTTATCTCATGCAACAAAACTCAACTATAACACAAATGATGAAAATGTTCAGTGCTGGCAACACTTTCCCAACGAAGCAGCAATAAGTTTACCATAACAAGCTCATACTTAAATCAACTTATTCTTTGAATTTCGTTCTCATCGGAGGATTTCATCGAAAGTTTCAGCGGTTAAACGTTGTTTGAGGCTGCCATCCGAAAAATGTTCAAAACTCGGAAAATTTAAAAATTGGTTTCTTATTTTTGTCGCAAATGCTTTGCATATGAGTATGTAATTTCAAGCATCTGTTGGTGCAATATTTATGAAAATGGCTAATACTGGTTACCCTGTGTCAGCAGCAGAGCAAAATATATACCAAATCTGCTTCACGTTAAGTTAAACCCAACCAGTAAATTTCGTTTCGATTGAATCACTGCACTGGAAGCTATACGGGTGAAAAGAGTTTTAGGGCTGCCACCATTAAAACTTTCAAATTTTTAAAACGTTAATATTTGTTGTTAATTTTCATTGCAGGATTATTCCCATTTGCAAATCTAATGACATAATCGCTCAGTCAAGAAATTCCACAAAATTACAAAAATGGTCATAGCTGGCAGCCCTTTCATGATTTTTGTACGAAATTCCTACGACATTTACTTCAAATCAAGGTCCATTTGCTGCATGAACTTCGTTTTGATTTCTGCACTGGACCGGAAGCTATAGGGAAAAAAGCTTTATTTTGCTGAGCAAATTTGCAAGATTTATGAGACAAAAATCACCATAGCTGGCAGCCCTATTCTAATTTTTCAACCAAATTTTTACCAAATGTTACAAAGGGTAAGATCCAAGTACTGTGTGAGTTTTGTTAAAATCTGATGGCTGAATCGGAAGTTATAGGCCAAAAAGCTGTTTTTTTTCTCAGTGATTTTTCAAGATGGTACCACTGCCACAGGGTTGCCCGCATTTCAAAATCACTTCTATCAGACCTGGTCCTAGCTAATACCAACATGTCCTGTAAATTTCATCATGATCGGATAATTCGGTCGTCAGTTCTCGTGAACAGAACTTTCGAGTGCTGAAAATAGAGGTAATTTGGTGATGGGTTGCCGTTCTTGTGCAAATCGGAATTTTCAAAATTTCAATTTGACATGATGGACAAAGGTCAAAATTTATCAATGATTTGAAATTTTTGCCAAAAATCAAAAATTTTTGAGGAGGGTCAGTGATTTGAAGGATTTTTTTTCAGGAGCCTGCCGTAGCTACAGTGTTACCCGTGCAACCTTGAAAACCCATATGTGCTAAGTCCTAGTCAACATCAGTACGCTCTGCAATTTTCACGATGATCCGATGTTTTGATCACAAGTAATGACAAATCGAAATTTGAAAAAAAATCCTTGCCTACTTTTAGGCACTTAGCACCCACACACGGCTCAAAAATTTCAATTCTTTATCATAGACAAGCTAAAAACATAATTAATTTTCATTTCCAATACTTTTTTCCAACGAAAATTTACACTGCTTGGAAATATAGGAGTACCTCAAAATTCACTAAAACGCTCGCCGCCGCCAAAAGGTTTAGGATATCTGAATTTGAGAAAGTCGTGGACCTACCTACTATATACATCTATGTTCTCTAAAAGTTTCAGCTCAATCGAATCGGCCACTCCAGAGATTATCTCGGAAAATCATTTTGCTGATATATATATATATATATATATATATATATATATATATATATATATATATAAAGAAATATGAATTTTCGGCGAAACGAGTTTAATACTATTGTTCTTCGAACATTAGTAAAAAATAAGTTTACCTGTTTTATAAATAAATGATAAAACCAGTTGAAGAATAACTGTGAATTCATCCACGTTTTCTTCGAATTGGTGTATTTCAATGGGTTTTCAAATCCCTTAAAGCAACGTGGATTTGCGGAGTACCAATCACCAACGGCTTCAACTTGTGCGAACCATCTGCCTTAGCACACAACAAAAATGTGATTCTTTCCTTTGCAATTTTTTGGCCCGGTGCGGTCTTTTCGTTTGTTGCAACAAATGTTTGATCTGGTAAAAAGCGATAAAATAGTCCAGATTCATCTGCGTTATATAGTTGCGAGGCGGAGATGTCTATTTCGTCAATTTTTGCTCGTAAATTATGAATGAAAGGTGTAACATCCGACGTATTGCTTGAAAGGATCTCCCCACAAATTTTGAGATGATGAATACCATG
>OZ022265.1:59639667-59694667 GCA_963978885.1 Nemotelus pantherinus
AGGCTGTGACCTCCAGTGGTCCCCCGATGCCAACTTTCATTCCCAACTTTTGCATTGAAATCTCCAAGCAGCAGTTTTACATCATTTGATGGGAGTGAGTCGAAGAGAGTTTCAAGGCAGGCATAGAACTCGTCTTTTACAGAGTCTTCTTGTACTTCGGTGGGAGCGTGCACATTGATGACCCAGAGGATGAAAAAAGGCGCTTTGATGCAAATCGCACACAGCCTTTCGTTTACGGGTTTGAAGTCGATAACGCGCGACTCAAGCTGCTTATTCACTACGAATGCTACTCCAAACTCCTTGCGGCCCGATGGTTTACCGCTTGTAAAATTGGTGTGCGATTTCTTGTCGTTGATCTCGCAACCTAACCAATTTGTTTCCTGGACTGCAGTAATGCTCAGTTTGTACTGTTCGACCTGATGAAGGAGGGCTTTTTCGGCCCCAGTTTGTTCAGGGAGCGTACATTCCAGGTTCCGAGAGAATAATCCGTTGTGCGTTTGCGTGGTCGTCGTTGTTGATCCGTCCAATCCGAGGCTTTTGTTCCAGGTTTCTTGACAGAGGAAGTTTTTACAAGGATGAGTTGTCGGCACATCGCTCAACCATTTCCATGGGGGGCCTCGGCGATAGTTGCTTCAGGATAGTTGCTTGCCTCGTGCCAGAGTTCACACAACTATGTTGCAGGTCTGACAACGTGGCCAAACCTCCCTAATGACCTGAGACGCTTAGATGTAATTCAGCCATCAGGCTGCAACTATGCAAGTTTTACTGAGGATAGAGTTACCTCATTGCCTCAAACCCTCCTCCTTTCTCCGGGCTTGGGACCGGCATATCACAAGTTAGACTTGCGATCGGCGGAGTTATATATATATATATATATATATATATATATATATATATATATATATATATATATATATATATATATATATATATATATATATATACATATATATATATATATATATATATATATATATATATATATATATATATATGTATATATATATATATAATATATATACATATATATATATATATATATATATATATATATATATATATATATATATATATATATATATATATACATCTAAATATTTATATTTATATATATATTTATATGTATATATATATATATATATACATATATATATATACATATATATATATATATATATATATATATATATTTTTATATATATATATATATATATATATATATATATATATATATATATATATATATATATATATATATTTACATACATATTATATATATAAATATTTATATATATATATATATATATATATATATATATATATATATATATATATATATATGTATATATATATAATTATATATTTATTGCATTGCAACAGAAGCCATTTTTACCTTTGCTTGTGTCGCAAAACGAATGAAGCTGTTAGTTTCTGCTACGGCTGAGGTTCGCGACCGGAGTTGCAATTTTGAATTTTGAAACCGCCCAAAACAGCTGGCTATCAGCTGACTAATGATAACTGGCGAAGTTGCGAGTCGCGGCCAACATGTGGATACGTAGGCTTATGCTGTCACTGGCTCGTCTCACTCTGCCTGACTTCGAGTTCGCCTGGCCTCGGCCGATATGTATTTGCCACATTTAGGTTAAAATATACGTCCAACCAGCTGTCAAAAGTGCTTAATTGTACAGTGCATGTGATAGTTTAAAAAGTGTCCACGAGTTTGACCTAAAATTAACGCAAATTTATCAAAAAAAAAAATTATAAATTTCAAATTCAAATATACAATATCCAGTATTCTAAAGCCTCATGCGTTTTAAACTGCAAAAGCGCATTGGCAAGTGCAAATTTCGCTGGGTGTCAAAGAACATTTAGTTCCAGAAAGAATTCATCGCTACTACATCAAAAACGAACATCGAAAATTCCAGCACACTAGATTTTATGGTTATCGGACATCATGTCAGAGATGATTTTTAAGTTTCCTTTTCTAAGAAGGCGCCTGATTTGATTTGATTTTTTTTACAATTATGTGAAATTATTTAAAAGATTTAAACATTTAAGCCTCACAGACACCTTTAAATATATATACACGATTTTTAACCACCTTATTCTCTTGGCGCGTGCATTTCCGTCCGCGCGAACATTCGAAAAATATATTTCGTTTGACAACGAATAAACGGTTCCCTCAAACTCAATTTCGGTACTGCAGCTAAGTGCAACGTCAATCAAACCCCTCACTTTTTGGAACTATGAGCCAGTGCGTGAAAGCAGGCATAAAAACTTTGAAAACAATTTTTCACTATGTGTTCTCTTCGTTGGGTTTGGCAGAGCTGTAGATGGTTAGGAACGCGGCCAAAAATCTAGATCCAGATTCACCGTATAAGACCCTCAAGAGGATGCTTATGTCGAGACTACCTGCCTGTGATTTGGCTAAATTAAAGCTCTCCTTGGAGATTATCTCGCTTGGTGATCGAAAGCTTTCCCAATTGTTTCGTCATATGTAGCAGTTGGGAGGCTCTACGGCTGGTGAAAATCTGTTAAAGACCCTGTGGTTGCAGCAGTTTGCGGAGTAGATTCAGGCTATTTAAGCCTCCTTTGACGGAAACGGCAGGCCAAAACGCAGAAATTTTTGAGCAACCGCAAGTAAATAAAGTCACAGTTTCTTTCCAGCAGTCAGAGGTGGCCGAATTGACAAAGCAGGTCACTGCATTAACGCAATTTATTCACCAGCAATTATGTATACGATGGAGTTCAAGATCTCATGGGAGATCTCTTCCGCAGTCGCGTCACCGAAGACAAACGCGAAAACCTGATATTTGCTGGTACCACAATAAATTTGGTAGCAACGTCCATAAATCCGGCCCACCATTCGCCTACAAGGTTGGTTCAAATGAACCTAAAACTAAGTCGCCATTCTCTTCAGACGGTAAGACAACGCGACATATTTCCCAACCGTCATCTTATTTTATTCGACAATTGGCCGAAGCGACAATATTTTGTGGATACTGGCGCAGATATTTTGGTTTTTCCAGCTCCTACAACCGGAAGACTTCCACCTTCTGCTATACGACTTGACGCGACAAATCAGCCATTCATCAGCACCTATGGACAAAAAATGATTACGCTAGAACTAGGATTCTGTCGTGAGTTCTCATGGGGTCATTGCCGATGTCTCTAGACCCATTTTAGGCGCAAACTTCCCCTGCCACTATGGGCTAGTCGTCGATATAGCAAATGCTATCTTTGTGGATCTCCTTACGTCGCTTTCCTCGAAAAGCGTGTAGACTTCGTACAAACTTCCAAAATTTAGTATTTTATTTGAGCAATACATTGCCATCGCGGTAAACACAGGGTTTTCACAATTCTGTAGGCATAAGGCTACACACCACATTTTGACCACAGGCCCGTCAATAATATCCAGACTACGTCAACATGCACCAGATAAACTCGCAACGGCCAAAAAAGAAATTGATTTTCTACTACAGCAGGGTAAATGCCAACATAAACAAGATCTAACATTAGTATAGTATTTACTAAATGAATGGAAATTTTTTCTGTTTATTAAGTTTGATTTATCCTTTTAAATTTGCTACAAATTTCTCAGTTTCTTTAGTAAAATGGTACTACATTATATCATATACTTGTTTTTATAACTATTGCTGGTACACTCATGGTCTTTCCATTCCACAATCGAACACGCGTGCAAATTGTTGTGTATAAGTTAACTTACAAACAGCTGCATTGTTATCAAATGACATTTCGGCAACTTTAAACTCTGGATTAACAGAAATTTTCAGAGTATACTCGCCAAAGTCCATTTCCGTTATATCCACCCACTGACAGTCTATATTGTATCGGTAGATATCTGAACAGTTGACAGATATTCCTGAAAAATTATAATAATTACATTAGGTCAAAAGAATATACAATGATAATTGCTTCATTTACTTTGCTATTGCATATTATAACTACGGTAAATTTTCTACCTACATCAGATTAAATTCCATACAATTGCATCTTCTATTCAAAATATATGTTTGTTTTCATCTAAATATACCTTCTGCTATTAATATTCATCAGATTTAAACAATACATTCCCACATTTTTCAATTGAAGAAGATTTCCACGTGCGAAAACTACATTTCATATAAAAAACATAAATAAAAGGCATAAAGTTGAATTTAATAGTCAAAACTTTATTGTGAATCGAAAACAAAATCTAGAACATTCACTTTTTAACGATTATCTCATTTAAATATTGACCGCGACTACGCCTTAAATGGTCCAACCTGAGGGTCCAATTTTGGACGACGCGTTCCAGCATAGCGTATAGTTAGCTTTTAGAGCGTTGATTGAAGCTCGCTGATCCCTGAAGACCAGAAACTTCGTCGAATTCCAAAGAACATAATCCTAGTGTGTGATATCACGTGATCTAGGTGGCCAATTTACTGTTCCAATACGTGAAATCAGGTTCTCGCCAAAATGATTTCTCAATAAGTCCATTGTTTATCTTGCTGTGTTCGAACGAGCGTCATTTCATTGAAATAAAAGTTCTCAGATACCAAGGGCTTCAATTTCGTGTAGCAAAAAATCCGTAATCATGGTGCAATAGCGGTCGCCATTGACGGTTACGGTCTGACAGGACTCATTTTGGAAGAAATATCGACCGATGATTCCACCAGCTCATAGAACACACCAAACTGTGCATTTCTGTGGCTGTAGTGGTACCTGTTGAAGCTCTTAAGGTTGTTCATCAGCCCAAATAAGGCTATTCTGCTTTTTTACGCATCTATTCAGCCAAAAATGCGCCTCATCACTGAACAAAATTTCGCGATTATACAGCGGATTTTCATTGAGCTGATTCAGAGCACATTCACCAAAAACACGACTCAAACCTAAGTCGCCCGGCTTTTCATGATGATTTGTCAAACAATACTGAATAAAAATTACATTACAGTTTGATAGGAATCACGCGTGACTTGTCAAAATAGGTCTATTGAAAATCAAACCTCATAATGAATCATATATGTATATATACTAGCTGACCCGGCGAACTTCGTACCGCCTCAGAATGCTTTAGGAGGCTTATTCCGCAAAACGATTGAGTTTCCCGTATCAATTATTCTCTGCTTTGATAAGCTTTACAGACGATATGTGTATGTATGTATGTTGTTGGTCTAGTAGTTATACTGGATTAGCCAAAGTCGTGATTTTGTGATGGTTAAATTCCATCTTCCCTAGACATCGGGGATAATGTATATCTCACATTTTAGAGAGTGCTTAGTTAGTTAACTCTATATTAAATACAAATCAACATACTCATGTATGAATGTTGTCTATGCTGATTTAAAGACAAGAAAGGGACCCTGATCACACATCAATACCCTTTATGCGCAATAAGTTGTTTTAACTTATAAGCTGAATTAAATTCAGTTTTTTCTTGAGATGAAATTAATTAAGTGCCATAAATGCACATAAATGAAAATGATAAGTAATTTCATTAAATTGAAATCAATAGGATTCAACTGGCTGCAAGACATTTGTTTTATTGAAGAAAATTGAAATGATTCGCGCAGCATTGTTGCAGAGCTTTCTGTTAAACTGTTTGCTGGATAGATCCCACTTGGATCGAACACCTTTATTGAAGCATCTTATGATATATAAAAACCCTAGCGCATCAGAACCGCTAGAAACACTAATGTTCGAAGAACAGTAGAGGATTTATGCTGATTTTGAGTGTGTATTCTACCACTACTTACTTTTCTTACTTAAAACTAATACGCCCTAAGTAAAAATAGAATATAAGCTAATTTTAATTTTTGACTTCATCGAAAGTTACTGCGGTAGAAAGGTGTTTGGGGTTGCCATTCGAAAAATATCCAGAGCTTAGAAAATTTAACCAATGTTTACTTATTTTCATTGCAAATGTTTGCGATGAAAATACTTAATGCAAGCATTTATTGGAAGGAAAATAACAAAAAGGCCTAGTGCTAGCAGCCCTTAACTAGCACCGAAGCCAAAAATATGGTGTACCTGCCTTACGTTGAAGTCAACCTGCTCTGCGAATTTCGTACAGATCCGATGACTGCATTGAAAGTTATAGGGAAGCAAAGAGATTTAGCGTTACCTTTCGCAAAAGTTTTCAAATTTTTTAAGTCTTAATATTTGGTGTTTATTTTCCCTGTAAGATCACTACGATTTGAAAATTTAATGCTAAAACCGCTTACTAAAGGTATGCCTAAAAAATACAAAAACAACCATAGCTGGCAGCCCTTTCATTATATTGAACAAAAATTTATATTGAATACGGCCAGCATAAAGATTAATTTGCCATATGAATTTCGTAATGATACCATAGCTGTACTGGAAGCTATAGAGCAAAGAGCTTTATTTTCCTTAGCGAATTTTCAAAATTTAAGGCACAAAAATTATCGTAGCTGGCAGCTCCAACCGAAGTTTTCGACCAAATTTCTACCAAACGGGGTTTAAAAAAAGGTCCAGCCACTGTGCTAATTTCGTCGAAATCGAACGATTCAATCAGAATTTATAGGGCTAAAAGCAGTTATCTTTTTTAGTGGTTTTTCAAGATGGCACCACTGGCACAGAATCCCTTCCATTTCAAAATCACTTCTATCAGACCGGATCCTATTTAAGACCAATACATTCTGTAAATTTGAAATAATTCTGCTTATCGGATCGTGAGTTTCCGTGAACAGAAGTTTTTGATGCTAAAAATATAGGTAAATTGGGCAAGGGTTACCAGGGGTGCCCGTTGTATCATATCAAATTTGTTACTTTGGCTAAATAAACAAAGCATAAGATTATCATATGAGTGGTTTTTTTTTTAAGAAACGGCATGTTAACAAGAGAGACGATGATTTGGAGGCTTTCACTTTCAGTGCCTGCCCTAGCTACAGGGTTGCTAGCACGCTCATTAAAAGCAACACAAATCTACAACTAAATATTATCAATATGCTCTGAAAATATCGTAATGATTAAAAGCTCTGTCAAAAATTATCGCAATTTAAACATTTTCCAAATTTCCCGTTCTCTTTTTAAGCACCTAGAGCACACATGGGGTAAAAAAAACCCAAAACATTATCCGATTCGCATTAACAACACGTTCGAAATTTATTTCGTCAACTTTATTTTTGCGAAAATTATTTGTGTACGGAAAAATAGACATATTAAAAATATCACTAAAATGGCCGCCGGCGCCAAACGGTGAACAAAAATTGATATTTTGTGAAACCTGGACCTATTCTGCATACACACCAATGTACAGTAGTCCCTCGACTTACGTTGGAGTTAGGTTCCGAGAATTTGCGACGTAAGTCGAAAACGACGTAACTCGAGAGTAGAAGCAACCTTTGTACATAACTAATTTTTTTTAAAGAAAGTCGTTTGTTTTCGTCTTAATAAGTTTTATTTTCGTATACAATTGCATAAAGCACTAAAAAGCTACACATTAATTGTTATCATCTTAAGAATAAATAGCTTCTATTTCTACTATTTGTGGGTACACTGGTTTACTGGCGAAAAATGTCGAAATTCGTGTTTTGGACAAAGTTTGTTTTCTTTTTTCTTCGAGCCACTGTTTGTAATCGTTGACAGAAGTGTAGACTTTGTTTGAAATTTCTGCACTTCTTAATTCATCGGGATCATTTTCTTTGAAGATTTTTAACGCTTTATCGAAATGTTCGAATGCTTCGGCCAAATATTTTAATTTAAATTTTTTTTGCTTGTTTACGCTTTGGTCCTTTGATATTGCTTGTGTTTCATTCTCACTTGCCAGAATTTGTTCAAGCTCCTCATTACTTAGTGGCTCGTCTCCACAGCTCGATAATTCTTGAATATTGATTTGATCAACTGTTTTAAATTCTATTTGTCTGGCTAATTCAAGAATATCCTTTTCAATGGGTTCATTGTCAAATTCATAAGTTGTACTTGTGACACAATGAGGCCATATTTTTCTCCATACCATACTCATATTTTCGGATAAAACTTCTAGCCATGATTCATTTATATTGCTGATTGCCTTTACAATATCATACTTGCTCCAAAAATTTTTAATTGACATTTCATTGTTGTCCCCCCACTCAGTAGCTTCAATTAATTGGCGAAATGTACGTCGCAAATAATAGGCTTTAAAGGATGCTGTAACACCTTGATCCATTGGTTGTAGAATCGCGGTCGTATTAGGAGGCAAAAAAATCACCTTAGTGGCATCATTGCTGAGATGTCTGGGATGACTTGGAGTGTTATCTATGATTAGTAACGCTTTATGAGAAAGATTGTTGGCTTCCAAATATTTCTTTATTGTCGGACAGAAATATTGATCAAACCAATCACGAAACATATTAGAAGTAGCCCAGGTCTTTATGTTGGACCTCCAAATAACCGGTAGATTTTTCTTGCATATACTTTTGAAAGCCCTTGGATTTTGTGATTGATAAACAGTAAGAGGTTTCAGTTTCCAATCACCTGATGCATTCCCTCCAAGAAGCAAAGTAATCCTGGATTTTTATGCCTTAAAGCAAGAAGCTCTTCTTTCTTCAATCGAAAGAAATGTTCTTGAGGGCATGCGTTTCCAACACAGACCCGTCTCGTCAACATTAAACACCTACTGTGCGCAATATCCTCCATTTTCAATAATATCATGTAAAGTGTTTGAAAATGTCTTCGCTGCGTCGTAGTCCGCACTAACCGCTTCACCCATTGCATCATGGGTTCACCGGTTACTTTTACCTTGTGTATTTTATTTCTTTTCTTGAAGTTTTCAAACCACTCATTGCTGGCAACGAAAGTGTCTTCTTGATTCAAGTTTACTTGTTCGAATAAACTTTTTGCCTTCGCCTTAATAGTTGTCATGCTCATTGGTATATTTTGATGATTCAGGTGTTTGATTCAAATAATCAACATTTCTTCCATTTTTTCTAATGCAGGGGCTCTTTTTTTGGCGATAATTGTACCAATTGTGGATGCCTCTGCTTTAGCTGATTCACTTATTTTTTTGTTGTTGCTGATAATGGTTCGAACAGTTGTTGGTGGAAGTCCCATAGCACTTGATATAACTGTTGATTTTTCACCTTCATCGAAACGTTTTAAGTTTCTTGCCAATAGTCACTGTTTCTCGTATTTTCTTCGGATATGGTTTCGCAGCAGAATGTTGTCGCTTGGTTCTATCCATTTGATTGCTATAAATATAAAACTCGAATTGTACATAATGCAGTACAATATGTATATACGTAAACAAAGAGAAGACATATGTACATAGATAAATATTTACTTATTTATTATATTTATTTTATGTACATAGATAAATATTTACAATGGAGACGTTAGTCAAGGGATTACTGTATCGTGAAAGTTTCAGCTTAATCGGATGGCGTGTTCCCGAAATTAACTCACTGAAATTTTTTGATGATATATATATATATATATATATATATATATATATATATATATATATATATATATATATATATATATATATATATATATCTGGGGATATATGAATTTTTGGCCGAATCGATTTTAAAACTAATGTTCTTCGAACATTCGTAAAATTTCTAGAGCCCCAGAACCGCTAGAAACACTAATGTTTGAAGAACAGTAGAAGAATCTTGCAGGTTTTGAGTGCATATTCTACCACACGAGCTGCTTATTACAACCAAACTCTCTTAAATGCCACGTTTTATTTTGGTCTTCAGAATGCATTATAACTCATATGGTGAAAAGGTTTCAGATATAACCACTGGCATGATTTTCAAAGTTTATGAGAGCAAAAAACTTGTAAATTATATTCGTTATCAGCTGCTTATTCCACAAAATTTTGAAAGCAGCATCTCATATAAAAATCAATGAAGAAAATGCTCAGTGCCTGCAGCACTGTAACTGAAGTTGGTGTTTGGGGCTGCGATTCGAAAAATTTGCAGAGCTTTGGGAATTGAAACATTGGTTATTTATTTTCATTGTAAATGCTTCCGGTATGAATCCTAACTGCAAGCATTTATTAATACAGAAATAGCACTATCGCATCAAAGTCAAAAATATACCACATCTGCTTCACGTTGAATTTAACCTACCCTGCAAATTTCGTCTCGATCCGATGACTGCATTCGAAGTTATAGGAGTATAAAGAAATTTAGAGTTACCAGCCGCGAATTTTCTCAAATAATCGAATACTTAATATTTGCTGTTTATTGTCACTACAATATTATTACCATTTAAAAATTTTACAATAAAATCGCTATGCCTATGATAAGTTTCACTAATTGTATGAATTTCGTATTGATTTCGTGACCGCATTGGAAGTTATAGGGCAAAAAGCTTTATTTTCCTGAGCGAGTTTTCAAAACCAAAGACACAAAAATTACCACTGCTGGCAGGACCATTCGAATTTTTCAACCAAATTTCTACCAAATCTAAACCGTTTAAAGTTCAGCTACTGTGTTAATTTCATGAAAATCTGGTAACTGAATCCGAGTTCATAGGGCAAAAAGCAGATTTTTTTCTTTGTAATTTTTCAAGATAGCACCACTGGCGCAGAGTTACCCACAATTGAGAATCGCTTCTATCAAACCCGGTCCTATGTAAGTCCAATGTATTGTGCAAATTTAAACTGTATCTGATTATTGGTTCGTGAGTTCCGGTGAGCAGAAGTTTTTGAAGATAAAAATATAGGTAAATTTGGAAAGGGTTACCGTTCTCGTCCGACAAGAAAATTCCAAAGTTCTACTTTGACTGTGTAGATAAAGCATGAGATTTGTATACAAATTGGTTTTTAATTGTAAGAAATGGACATTTTTTAGAAGATTCGATGGTTTTAATGTTTTCATTTTCAGTGCCTGCCGTAGCTACAGAACTGCCAGCACTTATGCAAATGTGCAACTTTTTATCGTTAATATGTCCATTAAGTTTCTTTATGATCTAATAATTAAGTAAAAAGTTATCGCAATTCAAAAATTTTCCAAATATACCAGTCTTATTTTATTCACCTAGCGCACACATAGGGCTAAAAATTTCAAAAACATTACCTTATGCACATTTAAAACACGTTCAGAATTCATAACATAAACTTTATTTTTTGCAAAAGTTATTTTTCGACAGAATAATAGGTATGTTTTAAACATCACTAAAATGGCCGCCGGCGCCAAAGGGTTAAAGATTCTTAACTTTTTGTGAAAGCTGGCACTATGCTACATAAACACCAATATATCCTGAAAATTTCAGTTCAATCGGATCGCGCGTTCCTGAGATTTTTCCACAGAAATTTTTTGATGTATATATATATACATATATATACATATATATAGAAATATGAATTTTTGGCCAAAGTGATTTTAATACTAATGTTCTTCTTCGAACATTAGTAAAAAGCAATTCTTCTTGCACGACAAAAATTATGACGTTATGGACCTGTACGATAATCTGGACGATTTTTGTTGAGCCCATTAATCAATAAAACAGGATTACGACAATGAGTGGACGTTATTCAGCTCTGATCTATCGACGTTACGAACCAGAGACAGGTGAATTGACCGGTTAAATTTAAATTCAAAATATTTAAAGAATTTAAATGGAGTTCTTGCGCGATTTGCACTCCAACTTCATAGATTAGAGCATAAAAGAAGCAACATAGCTTTTAAGCACTTTCAATTTCTAAATTTTTCAAAAACTTATAACGATAAAAATGCTTAGTAAACATATTGCAAATAAGTACAAAATCAACAATAGCTGGCAACTCTTCAATGCATTTTTTACCAAAATAAGCTCCATACATCATATGAAACTCGTTTGGATTTCATGACTGCACGGGAATTTATATAGCGAGAAGCTTTGTTTTCCTGAGCGCATTTTCAAAATCCAGACACCAAAATTGTCTTGGCTGACAGCACTTACCGAATTTTTCGACTTTATTTCTACTACACATGGCTTGGAGCGTCAATTTGAGTGCTCCTACTGCGTCAATTTGATGAAAATTTGGTAACTGGTTCAGAATTTATAGGGCAAAAAGCAGTTTTTTTTTCTGCATAATTTTTCAACATGGCACCACCAGCACATAGTTGCCCGCATTACCAAATCGCTTCTGTCAGACCTGGTCCTACTTACAATCAATATATTCTGTGAATTTCTTTTGGGGATAGAGATTATTCTGAGTATACAACAATGTATCCTGAAAATGTTAGTTCAATCAAATGGCGTGTTTTTGAAATTTTTTTATTATATATATATATATATATATATATATATATAAAAATATAAATTTATTTATTTTTATATATGTACATATATATATTTATATATATATATATATATATATATATATATATATATATATATATATATATATATATATATATATATATATATATATATATATAGAGATATATATACATATATATATATATATATATTCATTTATATATAACATATATATATATATATATATATATAAATATATATATATATATATATATATATATATATATATATATATATATATATATTTAATATATATTTATATATATGTATATATATATATATATATATATATATATATATATATATATATATATATATATATACCTATATATATGTATATATAGAAATATGAATTTTTGGCCTAAGTAATTTTAATACTTATGTTCTTCTTCGAACCGTCATTATACGAAATGTTTACGGATTTCTTTTCCCTTAGAGTACTAACAGGGTGCTCTTTTCGTCTGATATCTTTTTCATCTATATAATTCCCAATATTCCAATATATATATATATATATATATATATATATATATATATATATATATATATATATATATATATATATATATATATATATATATATATATATATATAAATATATATATATATATATATATATATATATATATATATATATATGTATATATATATGTATCTATATCTATATATATATATATATATATATGTATATATATATATATATATATATATATATATATATATATATATATATATATATATATATATATACAGGGTGTTCGCTACTCGGTGGAAACTATTGTAAGGAGGCATTTCTTCGTATATTTTGAGCAGAAAATTGTTCGGTTTGGTCCGGTTTTCAAAATCTACGGAGTTGCAGGGTGGTCAATAAATCTGTTTCGGACCTGTACCCTGACTCACTTAAATCATTATATCTTGAAAATTAATAATCATAACGCATAGTTTTATGGCTTGTTTTTTATGGAATTAAATTACCTTTAATTAAATGTAACATCCTTAATTGTTACTGTACCTGATTTTGAAATATTTACTTGAAAACAAAAATTGTTGGCACTTCTACCCCGAAAATTCTGTGTTTAATGTCGTTTTTCTCAGAAAATCTCATAAAAAAATGACATTTTAATTTTGTTTTTTTATAAACCATGTTATTGGCTACAAAAATTGCATACACACTTATGACTTAGAATTTACCGTTCCGCAAGTAGTAAGCGAAAATACATATCGCTTAAAAAGTAAATTTGCCGTAAAGTGGCCCTCGTTCAAAAGAATAGTTTAAATTGTTATTTGTACTTAAGTTTTTTTACTGCCCATTAATTACTTTTTAAACTATCAAGAAAATAAAATAAATTAAAATTAGTTTCAACATAATTGAAGCACCTACCTGGATGTTAAAGGTAAAATTGGGTACAGTTCTTTGCCTTTATTCAGGGAATACGTAAAAAAATTAAGACCCTATAAAAACAGACCCACTTTCAAATTTTTGTGACTTTTCGGTACATAACTCGAACCAGAAGATCTCATAAAAATTTCAAACATAAATTCACAATGTCTCACCACGCTACTGACGAATATGCAGATATTATGTGCGTATATGGAGAGTACCGGGGAAGTTCGCAAGCGGCGCAATTTTTGTATCAACAGAGATATCCCCATCGACGGATTCCTGGACGGAGAGTGTTTCAGCAACTATACACAAGGACTCGGGAAACTGGCAGCGTTAGAACGAGCCGAGTAAACGCAGATCCTGCGCCTGAAATCTCTGTACGGACCGATGAAGAAAACCTGCATGCAGTGGAAACTGACCTATCAATCAGTATTCGACGCTTGGCGTTGCAGTTTAACGTATCTACGTGGAAAGTTTGGAGTGTTTTAAAAGCAGCCCGTTAACATCCCTACCATCACACACCAGTGCAGGAGCCGCTACTAATTGATTTGCCCAAAAGGATGGAATTCTGCAAGTGGCTCCTTGAGAGACAATTAGACAACGAAAATGTTTAAACAACATTCTCTGGACGGATGAGCCCTTATTTACCAGGGATGGTATCACGAACCTTCACAACTTACTAAAGTGAGCTGAGAGCAATCCACACGCAAGAAGGACTTCATGATTTCAGCATAGATTCAGCGTAAATTTATGGGCAGGAGTAATTGGTGACGATTTAATTGGACCTATTAGGCTTCCGCCTACCCTAAATAGTGCCAATTACTTACATTTTTTAAGACATTATCTGCAGGACTTATTGGAGAATATTCCTCTGCAACGATTGACTTCCATGTTTTAACAACACGATGGTGCTCCAGCTCACTACGGCCATTCAGAGATTGGTTGAATTCCAATCATACCAATTACTGGATCAGCAGAAATGGACCAATATACTGGCCCGCGAGATCTCCTGAACTAACACTTATGGATTTTTTTTATGGGAACGGATGAAAGACCTTGTCTACGCAATGAAAACATCAACATGGGAAGACCTAAACACCAGGATCACTGCTGCTGCAACAGAAGTAAGGCAGCAGCTGAGAAGTATGACATTTGCAGCCAAGTTTTGTTGGTGGATCGAGTTACAATCAATGCAACACAACATTTACTGTCATCTGTCACTGGCTATATTAAAGAAATTGCTGTTCAATAATTTGGATCCTTTAAAGTCTCGGAAAGAGATATCAGTGAATATTTTATCCTCTAAAAGCTGCGGAGCATAATGCAAAGCAAAAATGAGACAAAAAAATACAAATTCTGATTGTCATTTACAAATGACAGTTCCGATTTCCTGAACGCTCATAGTAACAGGTGGAATTGGGTATTTTGTTGCCATGCCAAGTTTGAACTCTGAAACTCTGCTGCGCAACAAAGTTGTGTTGCATCATTGTAACTGCTCTCATACTTTTGTTGTGTACACTTGACACTTGACGTTTCGACACTGGTCGAAATGTCAAATATCACATAGATGGCGACTAGAGCGCCCTAATTGCACGCGGTGGTAAATACCTGAAACTAGGTAATTATTTTTGATTCGCGCAGATTTTTTTGGAAAACTTAACTGTAATACTATTGCTGTAAAAGCTCAGAATTGGAATCAATAAAGATTATTGAGTATTGGGAAGCCAAATAACAAGCGGCACCCAAGTTTGAGAAAGGAGTTGTTTTCCTTTTTTCAAAGTTATTAGCGAATTGCTTAATCTTTAAAGACTTAGCATAAGCGGCGACAAGTTCGCCAAAGCGAAGTCATTGTTGGTTCGGCTCTTAGAAAAAAACTTCTGTTAAATTTGCATAAGCGGTGACAGGCTCGCCAAAGCAGATAAGTACAGGATTTCTAAAGCGAACCGACGTGTAGGCAAACAAGCAAAGTTACTGTGACACATTTCATGGCGATCCTCAAACGTACGATCCTGAGAATCAAGATCAAGTCGCTTACGACCCTATGAGTCACAGTCCTGCATTTTTCGAGCGCCTGCTGAATTGAAGCGCAACAAAATTTTGCAATTGGATATTTGCAAATTATTGAAAAGACGATTCTGCAGCCTACATTCCTGTGAATCAGAATCCTGCACTTTTCGAGCGCATCAACTCAACAACAATTTGACATGGACAACATTTGCATATATTTTTTCGAACATTTCGAGCGAAGCATATATCGGGTACTGGAACGACAACGAGTCTTGGACGATTGCAAAAACAAATTAAAAATTATAGCTAGAAATTAACAAAACTTCAAAGCCAAGCAATGTTATATTGCAAATAATACACAAAATGGGAATTTTTCAATAAACAATACACAATAAAAGCTTGAAATACTCGAAAATAAAATTAATTTCAAAAAGTATAGAATTCAGTTGTTCAAATTAGAATATATAAAATCATTGTTATATAAAAAAAACATGACAATACAAACAAATGTAAATGATGAAGTTAATTATATAAAACCTAGAATATGCAAAACATACTATCAAACAATATGTTTAAATTAAATTGAAAGAAATGAAATTAAGTTAAAAAGATTTCACCAACGAAATAATATGGTTTTCATAGACAAGAAGAGGAATTCAAACTGATCTGATTAATTGGCAATAAATCACATAAAGTAGAATAATGAAAAAAAAATGTACATGGTCCGTGGTATAACAAAAAGTACGTATGGAAGTAAAATAGATTTTCTTTAAAAGAGTCTCAATAGCGTGATATTTAAAAAAATGTAACTGAATGCTTTTTTTTGAAAAATTTTGAAAATGAGAAGATGAGTATCTTTAATGTTGAGCTTGCATTAGAATGCATACCAGTTTTCAATGGTAGTGCAAAACAATTAGATTCCTTTTTAACCATATTAGGATTGATCAACGAAAACCTCAATAAAGACGGGAAACAAGATTTACTAAATTTCACGAAAAATGTCAAATTGGGGTCTAGCGTCAAAACTCAACTGTTGAGTACTAGAATAAGCAGCTATGAAGAATTAGAAAAAATGTTAAGAGGTAGATTCAAAAATAGAAAAAGCCCACAACAAATCCATACACAATTAGCCCATTTATATCAAACTGGAACAGTTGAAAAATACAGTGAGAAGATATTGCAGCTCATTAGCGAATTGAGCGAAATTCAAATTTATAACTTAGAACAGAGTCCATCTGCAGCAGAGAAAGTAGCGATGCAGAAATCTAACGATTCTTATGCGCTTACTATTTTCAAAAACGGTTTAGACGAGTCACTTAAGCCCACAATTTTTGCGGCACAGCCTAAAACACTTATAGAAGCGATTCAAATCGCAACGGACTTAGAGCCGAGCTATAATGCGACCAAAAATGTTATGTTCATAAATAAAAGTTACAACAGTAATCGGCAATTAAAATACAGTTATAGATGCAGACCAAACAATACAGAAAATGTAAATAATAGAACACCGGAAAATGTAATGTATATTAATAGAAGACTGAATTATAACCAACAATATAACCATAATAGCAGAAACACTTTTAATAATAATAACACGTCTCATGGCTATAACAATAACAGAAATTACGGCACCAACCAGAATAGAAATTATAGAGACAATTATAATTCAAGATCAGGTGAAATGAACAATGCAAATAATTACAGAAATAACAGAAACACTTATAATAATAGAAATAACGAGTGGAATCAAAATAATACTAATAGAAATAAAAATTATAGAAATAACAATAATAATAGAAACAATCACAACTCAAGGAGTAATGAAGTAAATCGAAATCATAGAAACTATGATAACAGCAGAACTAATAACAGAAATTTCAACGAGAGGAGACAACGAATAAATATAGTCCAGGGAAACGCGACGAGCCCGGAGGCCAGCGACAACGAACAATAAAAGTTGACCCCGGGACCAAGACAAAAAAAATATTATTACTTAACAGACAGCTCGAGAATTACGTCTCGATTTACTGCAAGGATAATAGAAAATATTTAAAATTATTGGTTGATACTGGAGCAGATGTGTCACTATGTAAAGCAAGTGCGATTCCGGATGATCAAATCATAAATGAAGATAAAAGATGTAAATTTTCCGGAATAACTGATGAACAAATACAGTCGGTTGGAACGACTAATTTATTTCCATCAATACTATTGATAGTATTGATGGAAATAACATCAATTTTCCATTTCAAATAGTGGAATCTGATTTTCCTATTCTTACGGACGGAATATTAGGAAGGGATTTTCTTACCCAAAAATTAGCAAGAATAAACTATGAAACATATACAATAACAATGAATATAAATTATGAAGACCATACTATACCTATTGCTACAAGAAAACATAGAGTTACAGTACCACCAAGGTGTGAATACGTATGTCCCATCGATATTAACATAGAGGAAGATAGTGTAACCACTAATAAAGAAATTAAATCAGGAGTCTATATAGCCAGTTCAATAATCCCAGTAAAAGGCATAAAACACATTAAGATATTAAACACAAATGAAGAAGACGTAATACTCGAAAACTTGAAAATTGAGACCCAACCGTTAAGAAACTTCGAACCCTGTGAAACAAGTAAATCAGTAGCTCGAAACATCAGAGACGAACAAAGATTTAAACACATATTAAAACATGTTAAAATAAATCATCTGAATGCGAAAGACCAGAAGTCTCTATTAGAAATTCTTAAAACATACCAGCATATATTCCACTTAGAAGGTGAAGCTTTATCCACAAACAACTTCTACACTAAAAAAATACAGGTTACAGATACCACACCGACATACATAAAGAATTACAGGTTACCTCATACACATATTAACGAAATAAACAAACAAGTACAGGAATTGTTAGACAGCAATGTCATCGAGGACTCAACCAGCCCCTACAACTCACCACTACTTCTAACACCGAAGAAGAGTGAACTAGGCGCAAATAAATGGAGACTAGTGGTTGATTTTAGAGCACTGAATAAGAAAATAGTCAACGATAAAGTCCCTCTAACAAGACTAGAAGATGTTCTAGATAGTCTGGGGAGAGCTAAATATTTCTCTACTTTAGACATGACAAGTTCATTCCATCAAATAGAGCTTACGAAAGAGTCACGACCATTGACAGCCTTCTCAACGAACAAAGGGCACTATCAATTTAAACGACTACCATTCGGTTTGACAATTTCTTCAAACAGCTTTCAACGCATGCTAACCATAGCTCTAAGTGGACTGGACTCAGCAGCTTCTCTATATGTAGATGATATAATTGTTTTCGGCTGCAGTTTAGCACACCATAATGCAAATTTAGTACGAGTACTTGAAAGATTGAAAAAATACAATCTTAAGTTGAACCCTAAAAAATGCAATTTCCTGAGAAGCGAAGTGGTTTACTTGGGACATCTGATAACCAAGGATGGAGTTCGCACTGACCCCGGAAAACTTGATACAATCAAAAAGTACCCAGTACCAACAAATCCAGACGAAGTCAGAAGATTCGTCGCATTCGCCAATTATTACCGTCGATTCATCCCCGACTTTGCTAAAATAACGAAATGTCTAAACGATCTACTAAAAAAGAAAGTTGAATTCAAGTGGACACAGCAATGCCAAACAACATTCGAATTGCTTAAAAGCAAACTAATGAATGCACCAATTCTACAATACCCGGACTTTAGCAAACCATTCATAGTCACAACGGATGCATCGGACTATGCGTTAGGCGCAGTACTGTCACAAGGTGACATAGGACAGGACTTACCCATAACTTACGCGAGTAGAACTCTCGTTAAACACGAAATAAACAAATCTACAATAGAAAAAGAATTACTGGCGATACATTGGGCAATAAATTTCTTCAAACCATATCTTTTTGGAAATAAATTTACGGTGGTCACTGACCATAGACCACTGATATCGTTATTCACACACAAAAACCCATCATCAAAAATGACACGCATAAGAGTCGGTTTATGTGATTACGACTTCGACATAATATACCGAAAAGGAAAAATGAACGTCAATGCAGATGCACTATCACGCATCAAATTAAACTCTGATACATTAAAAGAAATGATCCCGAAACAAGACCATAACGTTAAGAACAAAAATATATTAGCAGTCACAAGAAACATGACCAGAGAGAAATACAACACACCAACGATAGAAGCACATGAACCAAACCAAAACACAAAGTTAAATGAAACGTATATATAGAACAGCGAATTGATGGCTGACATAAAAAATTTAATAAACCTAAAATTTGAAACGGGGAAAAATACAAAGATAAACATTGAAAATAACCAAGTTAAAATTGAATGCAGTGATAATCCATCGGAATTAGTTTCGTTACTGGAGAAGCTGACGTCAATAGTGACAAGGAGGAATATAACAATGATATACTTAAAAGAAACTGATGAAATATTCAACATAATAGGGAAAAATGAATTCAAAGACATATTCAATAAATTACAACAGTGTACTCAAACAAAAGGCAAAAAAACCCTAAGAGTTATAATATACAAACCCCCCAAAAGAATAACAGATAAAATAATACAATTTAAATTGATAAATGATTACCATACAACACCCGTAGGAGGACATTTAGGTGTGAGAAAAACGACATTGAAACTCAAACATATACATATGGAAAAATATGAACAAATTGATAAAATCCTTTATTAACAATTGTGAAACTGGTGCTAAAAATAAACAGACAAAACACATAAAAGAAAACCAAATTATAACAGACACACCTGCTAACACATTCGAAACAATCGTCATAGACACAGTAGGGCCACTTAGGTTGAGCAACAATTATAGATATATACTCACAATGCAGTGCGAATTATCAAAATATGTTATTGCCTATCCAATAGAATCAAAAGACGCTAAAACTATCGCGAAAACAATGGTTGAACAATTAATATTAAAACACGGCCTTTTAAAAAAACTGATGTCAGATAATGGAACTGAATTCACCAATGAGCTAATGGCAAACATTTGTAGTATGTTGAAAATAGAACAAGTATTCTCGACACCCTATCACCATGAAACACTCGGGACAGTGGAACGTAATCACAGAGTATTAAACGAATATTTATTGAACTTTACCAATGATTACGAATGGAATAAATGGGTACCTTACTATACTTTTGCGTACAACACTAGCCCCCATGTAGATACACAATATTCTCCATACGAACTAGTATATGGCAGATTACCTCATCTACCTAAAGACATAATAGAAAAAGATGAACCAATAAACAATATAGATAATTATGCTAATGAACTAAAACTCAGGTTAAAAAATAGTATCAGTCTAGCACGAAAAATAATCGATAGAGTAAAACACGAAAGAAAACTTAAATTAGACAATTTTGCAAAACCATCAAACTTGAAAGTAGGAGATTTAGTACTAGTAGGAAATATGAATAGAAAGAAATAACAAAACACATACCACGGACCATACGAAATTAAATTCAGAGATGGCGTAAATTCAGATATCTTAATAAACAACAAATGTAAAAGATATCACAATAATTTGTTAAAATTATACAAGCCACAGACAAGAATCATAATGTAATAAACTATAAACTAACAAATAGATATTTCCACAAACAAACAAAAAAATAGAATCAAACAATATGTACACTATAAGTTAAAATTAAACTAAAGAAAACATCAAGAAAAGAAACATATATATGTATATGAAATCACGAATTAAATAGAATTGAGTCAGATCAAAATTAAGAATAGGATCAAGTTATATGAAATTGTAATGTATATAAAATTTCGATTAACGAAAAATGAATTGAATAGAATTAAGTCAGAACAAAATTAATAAAAACCTCAAAATTATATGAAATTGTAATGTGCGAATCAAAAAATTAAAATTCAAAAAATTTTCTTTTTACACAAAAGAAAATTTTTTTTCCCAAAGAGAGAGGGTGTTGTGTACACTTGACACTTGACGTTTCGACACTGGTCGAAATGTCAAATATCACATAGATGGCGACTAGAGCGCCCTAATTGCACGCGGTGGTAAATACCTGAAACTAGGTAATTATTTTTGATTCGCGCAGATTTTTTTGGAAAACTTAACTGTAATACTATTGCTGTAAAAGCTCAGAATTGGAATCAATAAAGATTATTGAGTATTGGGAAGCCAAATAACAAGCGGCACCCAAGTTTGAGAAAGGAGTTGTTTTCCTTTTTTCAAAGTTATTAGCGAATTGCTTAATCTTTAAAGACTTAGCATAAGCGGCGACAAGTTCGCCAAAGCGAAGTCATTGTTGGTTCGGCTCTTAGAAAAAAACTTCTGTTAAATTTGCATAAGCGGTGACAGGCTCGCCAAAGCAGATAAGTACAGGATTTCTAAAGCGAACCGACGTGTAGGCAAACAAGCAAAGTTACTGTGACACATTTCATGGCGATCCTCAAACGTACGATCCTGAGAATCAAGATCAAGTCGCTTACGACCCTATGAGTCACAGTCCTGCATTTTTCGAGCGCCTGCTGAATTGAAGCGCAACAAAATTTTGCAATTGGATATTTGCAAATTATTGAAAAGACGATTCTGCAGCCTACATTCCTGTGAATCAGAATCCTGCACTTTTCGAGCGCATCAACTCAACAACAATTTGACATGGACAACATTTGCATATATTTTTTCGAACATTTCGAGCGAAGCATATATCGGGTACTGGAACGACAACGAGTCTTGGACGATTGCAAAAACAAATTAAAAATTATAGCTAGAAATTAACAAAACTTCAAAGCCAAGCAATGTTATATTGCAAATAATACACAAAATGGGAATTTTTCAATAAACAATACACAATAAAAGCTTGAAATACTCGAAAATAAAATTAATTTCAAAAAGTATAGAATTCAGTTGTTCAAATTAGAATATATAAAATCATTGTTATATAAAAAAAACATGACAATACAAACAAATGTAAATGATGAAGTTAATTATATAAAACCTAGAATATGCAAAACATACTATCAAACAATATGTTTAAATTAAATTGAAAGAAATGAAATTAAGTTAAAAAGATTTCACCAACGAAATAATATGGTTTTCATAGACAAGAAGAGGAATTCAAACTGATCTGATTAATTGGCAATAAATCACATAAAGTAGAATAATGAAAAAAAAATGTACATGGTCCGTGGTATAACAAAAAGTACGTATGGAAGTAAAATAGATTTTCTTTAAAAGAGTCTCAATAGCGTGATATTTAAAAAAATGTAACTGAATGCTTTTTTTTGAAAAATTTTGAAAATGAGAAGATGAGTATCTTTAATGTTGAGCTTGCATTAGAATGCATACCAGTTTTCAATGGTAGTGCAAAACAATTAGATTCCTTTTTAACCATATTAGGATTGATCAACGAAAACCTCAATAAAGACGGGAAACAAGATTTACTAAATTTCACGAAAAATGTCAAATTGGGGTCTAGCGTCAAAACTCAACTGTTGAGTACTAGAATAAGCAGCTATGAAGAATTAGAAAAAATGTTAAGAGGTAGATTCAAAAATAGAAAAAGCCCACAACAAATCCATACACAATTAGCCCATTTATATCAAACTGGAACAGTTGAAAAATACAGTGAGAAGATATTGCAGCTCATTAGCGAATTGAGCGAAATTCAAATTTATAACTTAGAACAGAGTCCATCTGCAGCAGAGAAAGTAGCGATGCAGAAATCTAACGATTCTTATGCGCTTACTATTTTCAAAAACGGTTTAGACGAGTCACTTAAGCCCACAATTTTTGCGGCACAGCCTAAAACACTTATAGAAGCGATTCAAATCGCAACGGACTTAGAGCCGAGCTATAATGCGACCAAAAATGTTATGTTCATAAATAAAAGTTACAACAGTAATCGGCAATTAAAATACAGTTATAGATGCAGACCAAACAATACAGAAAATGTAAATAATAGAACACCGGAAAATGTAATGTATATTAATAGAAGACTGAATTATAACCAACAATATAACCATAATAGCAGAAACACTTTTAATAATAATAACACGTCTCATGGCTATAACAATAACAGAAATTACGGCACCAACCAGAATAGAAATTATAGAGACAATTATAATTCAAGATCAGGTGAAATGAACAATGCAAATAATTACAGAAATAACAGAAACACTTATAATAATAGAAATAACGAGTGGAATCAAAATAATACTAATAGAAATAAAAATTATAGAAATAACAATAATAATAGAAACAATCACAACTCAAGGAGTAATGAAGTAAATCGAAATCATAGAAACTATGATAACAGCAGAACTAATAACAGAAATTTCAACGAGAGGAGACAACGAATAAATATAGTCCAGGGAAACGCGACGAGCCCGGAGGCCAGCGACAACGAACAATAAAAGTTGACCCCGGGACCAAGACAAAAAAAATATTATTACTTAACAGACAGCTCGAGAATTACGTCTCGATTTACTGCAAGGATAATAGAAAATATTTAAAATTATTGGTTGATACTGGAGCAGATGTGTCACTATGTAAAGCAAGTGCGATTCCGGATGATCAAATCATAAATGAAGATAAAAGATGTAAATTTTCCGGAATAACTGATGAACAAATACAGTCGGTTGGAACGACTAATTTATTTCCATCAATACTATTGATAGTATTGATGGAAATAACATCAATTTTCCATTTCAAATAGTGGAATCTGATTTTCCTATTCTTACGGACGGAATATTAGGAAGGGATTTTCTTACCCAAAAATTAGCAAGAATAAACTATGAAACATATACAATAACAATGAATATAAATTATGAAGACCATACTATACCTATTGCTACAAGAAAACATAGAGTTACAGTACCACCAAGGTGTGAATACGTATGTCCCATCGATATTAACATAGAGGAAGATAGTGTAACCACTAATAAAGAAATTAAATCAGGAGTCTATATAGCCAGTTCAATAATCCCAGTAAAAGGCATAAAACACATTAAGATATTAAACACAAATGAAGAAGACGTAATACTCGAAAACTTGAAAATTGAGACCCAACCGTTAAGAAACTTCGAACCCTGTGAAACAAGTAAATCAGTAGCTCGAAACATCAGAGACGAACAAAGATTTAAACACATATTAAAACATGTTAAAATAAATCATCTGAATGCGAAAGACCAGAAGTCTCTATTAGAAATTCTTAAAACATACCAGCATATATTCCACTTAGAAGGTGAAGCTTTATCCACAAACAACTTCTACACTAAAAAAATACAGGTTACAGATACCACACCGACATACATAAAGAATTACAGGTTACCTCATACACATATTAACGAAATAAACAAACAAGTACAGGAATTGTTAGACAGCAATGTCATCGAGGACTCAACCAGCCCCTACAACTCACCACTACTTCTAACACCGAAGAAGAGTGAACTAGGCGCAAATAAATGGAGACTAGTGGTTGATTTTAGAGCACTGAATAAGAAAATAGTCAACGATAAAGTCCCTCTAACAAGACTAGAAGATGTTCTAGATAGTCTGGGGAGAGCTAAATATTTCTCTACTTTAGACATGACAAGTTCATTCCATCAAATAGAGCTTACGAAAGAGTCACGACCATTGACAGCCTTCTCAACGAACAAAGGGCACTATCAATTTAAACGACTACCATTCGGTTTGACAATTTCTTCAAACAGCTTTCAACGCATGCTAACCATAGCTCTAAGTGGACTGGACTCAGCAGCTTCTCTATATGTAGATGATATAATTGTTTTCGGCTGCAGTTTAGCACACCATAATGCAAATTTAGTACGAGTACTTGAAAGATTGAAAAAATACAATCTTAAGTTGAACCCTAAAAAATGCAATTTCCTGAGAAGCGAAGTGGTTTACTTGGGACATCTGATAACCAAGGATGGAGTTCGCACTGACCCCGGAAAACTTGATACAATCAAAAAGTACCCAGTACCAACAAATCCAGACGAAGTCAGAAGATTCGTCGCATTCGCCAATTATTACCGTCGATTCATCCCCGACTTTGCTAAAATAACGAAATGTCTAAACGATCTACTAAAAAAGAAAGTTGAATTCAAGTGGACACAGCAATGCCAAACAACATTCGAATTGCTTAAAAGCAAACTAATGAATGCACCAATTCTACAATACCCGGACTTTAGCAAACCATTCATAGTCACAACGGATGCATCGGACTATGCGTTAGGCGCAGTACTGTCACAAGGTGACATAGGACAGGACTTACCCATAACTTACGCGAGTAGAACTCTCGTTAAACACGAAATAAACAAATCTACAATAGAAAAAGAATTACTGGCGATACATTGGGCAATAAATTTCTTCAAACCATATCTTTTTGGAAATAAATTTACGGTGGTCACTGACCATAGACCACTGATATCGTTATTCACACACAAAAACCCATCATCAAAAATGACACGCATAAGAGTCGGTTTATGTGATTACGACTTCGACATAATATACCGAAAAGGAAAAATGAACGTCAATGCAGATGCACTATCACGCATCAAATTAAACTCTGATACATTAAAAGAAATGATCCCGAAACAAGACCATAACGTTAAGAACAAAAATATATTAGCAGTCACAAGAAACATGACCAGAGAGAAATACAACACACCAACGATAGAAGCACATGAACCAAACCAAAACACAAAGTTAAATGAAACGTATATATAGAACAGCGAATTGATGGCTGACATAAAAAATTTAATAAACCTAAAATTTGAAACGGGGAAAAATACAAAGATAAACATTGAAAATAACCAAGTTAAAATTGAATGCAGTGATAATCCATCGGAATTAGTTTCGTTACTGGAGAAGCTGACGTCAATAGTGACAAGGAGGAATATAACAATGATATACTTAAAAGAAACTGATGAAATATTCAACATAATAGGGAAAAATGAATTCAAAGACATATTCAATAAATTACAACAGTGTACTCAAACAAAAGGCAAAAAAACCCTAAGAGTTATAATATACAAACCCCCCAAAAGAATAACAGATAAAATAATACAATTTAAATTGATAAATGATTACCATACAACACCCGTAGGAGGACATTTAGGTGTGAGAAAAACGACATTGAAACTCAAACATATACATATGGAAAAATATGAACAAATTGATAAAATCCTTTATTAACAATTGTGAAACTGGTGCTAAAAATAAACAGACAAAACACATAAAAGAAAACCAAATTATAACAGACACACCTGCTAACACATTCGAAACAATCGTCATAGACACAGTAGGGCCACTTAGGTTGAGCAACAATTATAGATATATACTCACAATGCAGTGCGAATTATCAAAATATGTTATTGCCTATCCAATAGAATCAAAAGACGCTAAAACTATCGCGAAAACAATGGTTGAACAATTAATATTAAAACACGGCCTTTTAAAAAAACTGATGTCAGATAATGGAACTGAATTCACCAATGAGCTAATGGCAAACATTTGTAGTATGTTGAAAATAGAACAAGTATTCTCGACACCCTATCACCATGAAACACTCGGGACAGTGGAACGTAATCACAGAGTATTAAACGAATATTTATTGAACTTTACCAATGATTACGAATGGAATAAATGGGTACCTTACTATACTTTTGCGTACAACACTAGCCCCCATGTAGATACACAATATTCTCCATACGAACTAGTATATGGCAGATTACCTCATCTACCTAAAGACATAATAGAAAAAGATGAACCAATAAACAATATAGATAATTATGCTAATGAACTAAAACTCAGGTTAAAAAATAGTATCAGTCTAGCACGAAAAATAATCGATAGAGTAAAACACGAAAGAAAACTTAAATTAGACAATTTTGCAAAACCATCAAACTTGAAAGTAGGAGATTTAGTACTAGTAGGAAATATGAATAGAAAGAAATAACAAAACACATACCACGGACCATACGAAATTAAATTCAGAGATGGCGTAAATTCAGATATCTTAATAAACAACAAATGTAAAAGATATCACAATAATTTGTTAAAATTATACAAGCCACAGACAAGAATCATAATGTAATAAACTATAAACTAACAAATAGATATTTCCACAAACAAACAAAAAAATAGAATCAAACAATATGTACACTATAAGTTAAAATTAAACTAAAGAAAACATCAAGAAAAGAAACATATATATGTATATGAAATCACGAATTAAATAGAATTGAGTCAGATCAAAATTAAGAATAGGATCAAGTTATATGAAATTGTAATGTATATAAAATTTCGATTAACGAAAAATGAATTGAATAGAATTAAGTCAGAACAAAATTAATAAAAACCTCAAAATTATATGAAATTGTAATGTGCGAATCAAAAAATTAAAATTCAAAAAATTTTCTTTTTACACAAAAGAAAATTTTTTTTCCCAAAGAGAGAGGGTGTTGTGTACACTTGACACTTGACGTTTCGACACTGGTCGAAATGTCAAATATCACATAGATGGCGACTAGAGCGCCCTAATTGCACGCGGTGGTAAATACCTGGAACTAGGTAATTATTTTTGATTCGCGCAGATTTTTTTGAAAAACTTAACTGTAATACTATTGCTATAAAAGCTCAGAATTGGAATCAATAAAGATTATTGAGTATTGGGAAGCCAAATAACAAGCGGCACCCAAGTTTGAGAAAGGAGTTGTTTTCCTTTTTTCAAAGTTATTAGCGAATTGCTTAATCTTTAAAGACTTAGCATAAGCGGCGACAAGTTCGCCAAAGCGAAGTCATTGTTGGTTCGGCTCTTAGAAAAAAACTTCTGTTAAATTTGCATAAGCGGCGACAGGCTCGCCAAAGCAGATAAGTACAGGATTTCTAAAGCGAACCGACGTGTAGGCAAACAAGCAAAGTTACTGTGACACATTTCACTTTCTCATGGGTTCAAACTCATTTTGTTGTGCAACAAATGTTGGTTGCATTGATTGTAACTCTAGCTTTAGCGTGTATTCAAAATGAAGGTGGCCATTTTGAACATTTGCTGTAGCTTAAGATTTTGAAATAAAGCGTAAAAACTTTTAATAAATTCTTTCAGTTCAAGCAAAGAGTGTAAATCGAAAACGAGGGCCACTTTAAGTCATATTCAGTTTTTAAGCAATATGTATTTTCGCTTATTACTTGCGAAATAGTAAAATCATGGTCATAAGTAAGTATGCAGCTTTTGTAGCCAACAATATGGCCTATAAAAAAAATAAAATTAAAATGGCATCTTTTCGTGAGATTTTCTGAGAAAAACGACATTGAACACAAAATTTGCATGGTAGAAGTGCCAAAATTTTGAGTTTTCAAGTAAATATCTCAAAATCAGGTACAGTTCTGTGTGACTGTTAGACTTGAGTGGACCCTAAGTACTTGTTTCGAGTGAGCTTTGTGGAACTTGTGTGCCTGTAGTAACTAGTATTGAACGGAGTGGGTAAAGCTTCTTCCCCTCTGTGACTGGTAGACTGTTTTGCGCTGAGTGGATGCTAAGCTACGCTTTTCAGAGTGAGCTTGTAAAACGCGTGGCTGGTGATAGCTAGCATAGAGTGGAGTGGGTGTTAAGCTTGTTGTTTGAGTCTGGTTGTAGAACTTAGTAAACTGGTCGAAGAGCTTTGCACTTTCCTAGTGGTGTAGAGCTAAAGACCCATGCTGTGATTGCGTCATCGAAGATATGAAATTAAATTAAATTTCTCAACATTGATTTTATATCCTTGATTTACTAAAAACAAAGTTTTTATTTCATTATAAAATAATGACTGAAGAGGAAAAGTGTGGGAAATGTAAAAAACAAATAGCAGAAGAACATCTAGCACTCATTTGCGAAGGTTTTTATGGCGACAAGAATTACCACATAGGCTGCATTAACGTTACCAAAGCGGAGTTTGAACTTATAAAAGAGCTTGGCAGTAAGGTTAAGTGGTTCTGCAACAAATGCGAAACAGCACTGCGCAAAAGTCGTGAGGAAAGAATTACGCTGCAGGTGGAAAAAAATCATGAGCTCTTAAAAACAATTAATTGTAAAACTGAGCAAATTACGAAAACAAGTGTCAAGCCTGTCCCTATTCCCTCATATGCAGATGTCACCAGAGCAAAGCCACTAAGTGCAATTAAAATGAAAAAATTGAACAAAGGCATCATCATTAAGCCAAAAAATGACCAAGATGCTGCTAGTACGTTGAGTGACGTTAAAAAAAAAATCAACTCAGTAAAATTGAAAACACCTGTTGAATTTACAAAACCACATAGAAGTGGGGGTATGTTAATTAAATCCAATAACCAGCAAAATACTGAGGTTCTAGTAAAAAACCTAGAAGATAACTTAGGAGCGCAATATAAAATCGAATGTACCAAGGAGAAACTGCCTCGACTGATGATAAGAGGACTCCAACAAAAATACAGCACGCAAGAGCTGAGAGAAGAAATAATCAGTCTTAACCATAACATAGACATTAATGATAAATTTGAGGTGGTACATATGAGGCAGGCAAAAAAAACAAATAAATGGATAGCTTTTGTGGAGGTTGGTGGGAAGCTATTTGAAAGAATGGTGAACCAATACATCAATCTCAATTTCGGCTTCCATTACGTTGTTGAAAACCACAACGTAATGCGATGTTCCAACAAAAACATCGATGTTGTAGTTTTTAATTAAATATGGATATATAGCAACGAACAGGAACTCTATACGCCGAGAGGATATACAGGCTATTTCTGCACAAGACAATCGGGCCGTGGAGGAGGCACAGCAATACTTGTGAAGTCAAACATTTGCTCAAAGCTTGTCAGCATGTCTGATAAATATAACACTATAGTAGCTGAGCTTGCACTTAGTTCAGGAAAAATTAACATCGGCACCTTTTATAAAGCACCAAATGAAGAAGACAATTTCTTTGTCAATCATATCGACGAATTCTATTCGACTATCGATAAATTAATCACTGTAGCAGATACAAATATTGATATTTTAACATCTTCTACCATATGCAGCGAATATCTCGATATAATTGCGACAAATAATGGAGTCGTATTTAACAAGACAGAGCCAACACGCATCACTATGATGTCCGAAACACTACTCGATCAACTGATCATAAAACATCCAAACATGAGTGAACGTATGTCTTACAATGATGATGACTGGCCCGGCTTAGACCATAAAGTAATCAACTTATCCATCAAAAATCTCGTCAAAGCTAAAATACGGCCTAAAAAAATATCGATGAGCAGAACCAATAATAAAGATTTCTTAAGGAACTTCATAGTTAGTCTCCAAGGGTCTCCAACTTCGGACTTTGATGAGCTGATTGAGAAGATAACCGAAGCTAAGGTTAAAGCAACAACAACAAAACAAGTTCGTGTACAAGTACAATCTTGGATCACTAGGAATGTAATTGATGCTGCAAATCGAAAACGAACTGTTTACAAAAAATAAAAAGCAGATCCAAACTCCACGTCCAAGAAGCAGATCTATTTATCTATGAAGAAGGATTCGAATCGAGCTATCATGGAGACCAAAAAACGTTTCTACAGAAATAAGTTTGAAGCTTCAGCCGGAAATACCTCCAGATATTGGCAAGTAGTAAATGAGCTCTTGTCTAAACAACAAAACAAATCTTCAACGTGCATAGAAGAACTGTTAATAAATGGAACATCCATTACATCCATTGAAGAAGTAGTATCCATGGAACATCCATTGAAGAAGTAGCACAGCAGTTAAACAACTTCTTCGGTACCATTGGAACACTTGTCGCCGAGCAACTACAACTTTCATCACGATCGAGTATTCATATTGAGCCTAATTTGTGCACTTCAATTCACTTGCGTCTCACGGGTCCTGTTGAAATATCTGAAATAATCGACAGCCTTAAATCAAAGGTTTCTCCTGATCTGGATAGTATAACATCGGAGGATATTAACTTTCTAAAAAATCATATTTTGGAGCTTCTAACTACAATAATAAATAAGCACCTAGCAGCTGGTACATTCCCTGATTGTCTTAAACTAGCGAAAATCACTCCAATCTTCAAAGGTGATGGTCCAGCAGATCCATCAAATTATCGCCCAATAGCTGTGACAAGTGTCCTTAGTAAAATATTTGAAAGAGCCATTCAAAAACAATTGCTTCAATTTATTAAGACTAATTCCATTTTGACGCCAATTCAATATGGCTTTCAAGAAAACAGTAGTACACTAGCAGCAACATTAGATGCAGTACATTTTATCAACAATGAATTGGATAAGGGCGACTATGTAGTGGCAATCTTCGTGGATCTGAAAAAGGTCTTTGACCCCATTAACCACGACATACTGCTTCAGAGGCTCGAAATATACGGAATCCATCACAACTTCAAGCTGTTGATAAAGAATTATCTCTTCAACAGGCGTATTATTACAACTAACAATATGTATAAAAGTCAGGAATGCACTATAAACATCGGCGTTCCTCAAGGATCAATCGTTGGGCTATTACTGTTTTTACTGTACATTAACAGCATACAGGACATTGATCTGTTGGGAAAAATAGTTTTATTTGCTGATGACACACTACTGCTGTATTCCGGTAAAAACGAATTAACTCTCCAGCAAAATATAAATGATGACCTAGGAAAATATTGGAATTGGCTCGAACAAAGTAAATTAATAATAAACATCCAAAAGAGTAAATTCATTACAAATCAATGGAATACAATTGGAAAAGGTCAAGTCAATTAGATACTTAGGACTAACTTTAGATGAGAAAATGTCTTGGCTACAACATATTAATAACATCATACTTAAAGTAGCGCCTATGATAGGAATCCTAAAAAAATATGATTTTTTATCTCTCAACATCAAACTTGACATTTTCAATGCTTTTATTTTGTCGAACATCTCTTATGGAGCAGTTTTGTGGAAGCAAACATCGAAACAAATCATCGATTTGATCGGAAAACTAATCACTAAGGCTATCAAGACTATATACAAAATGACAACTTTGACTCCAAGCTTACATGTGTATCGTGAAACAGGACTACTAAGCATACAACAAATAATGTGTCTTGAACAAGGAAAGCTAATATTTAAGATACCTAACAAAAAACTCAAATGGCCATATGTTATAAGAAACGTTGGAGAAATAACTCAGACAGCCACAAGATCGGCGAATAACGTTGCGATCAAAAAAGCTAGGACAGATCGTTTGAAAATGGACCCAGTGCAACAGTCTTTGGCTTATTACAATACCCTACCTGAGGATATAAGAAAATCAGCGAATTTGGTTAAATTTAAGGAAAATCTACGATCATTCTTTTTACAAGGATAATGAAGACGCCAACCACAGTTTTTTGTAAACTTTTCTCTGGGCATAAGTCTTGACGACAAGAAACAGGCGATATCATCTGAAGACGATAGTTTATAATGAAGTGCTTTCCCTTATACCAATATTTTATTGTCTAGTACGAAGTACGAAGTTCACATATATTGTGGAGAATTGATGCACATGGACCTTGCATTTTGATTGAGTGATGGAGAGAGTGGAAGGAAGGAGGTGAACAAACAAAAAAAAAAGTTACAATTAAGAATGTTACATCAAATAAAAGGTAATTTGATTCCATAAAAAGACAAGCCATTAAACTATGCGTTATGATTATTAGTTTTTAAGATATAATGATTTAAGTGAGTCAGGGTACAGGTCTGAAACAGTTTTATTCTCCACCCTGTAACTCCGTAGATTTTGAAAACCGGACCACGCTGTAGAACAATTTTTTGCTCAAAATATATCAAGGATTGCCTCCTTACAATAGTGTCCACCCAGTACCAAACACCCTTTATATGTATATATATATATATATATATATATATATATATATATATATATATATATATATATATATATATATATATATAAAAATTTATATATATTTATATATATATATATATATATATATATATATATATATATATATATATATATATATATACATATATATATATATATATTTCGATTACTGACTGTCTGGTGGCAAATAACACTATGAATGAACATAAACTGTGAAGCACTCTCTTTCTTTCGGTTTTCTAAACTGACACGACGCCCGAGTTCGGTGTCATAGAATAAGAGGATAAATCAAATAAACTTTGTTTAATTTCGCAACAAAAATATACCGAGAAACTAAAGTGGTGACCCCGAGTTCTGATCCAACGGCTTTGATAATTTAAATCAACACATATCTTCTATATCTTGTTTCACTGCACAAGTTTTCATGGTCGCTATAAAAATGGCGTCTGGAAAGAAGTCATCGCCAAAGGCAATTTTCTAGCAAAATGCTGTATAGCAAATCGCGTTAGATGATATCCTGAGTGAAATGGAGACTCTGTCTTGTTCGATGAGCCAGTTCCAGCAAACGCAATTACAACAGCAATCTTTGCAACTACAAATTCTGCAGACAACGGTGAAACAAATCGAAGAAAGTACCTAGCCTGACACTGAAGATACAGGAGCAAGTCAAGTATTTCCAGTCAAAACACAAGGTGGATAGAAGATTTTTGAGTCTTATCTATTCACAGCTACACAGCCACCAAATAACCAACTTCCCTGGTACATCTCCTGTTAATCATTCTGCCGCGTCGTTTGGGACAAATATCCAAAAATTTAAATTACCCGCCACAACAACAGATCAACCAGCAAGTTTGGAGTGTATTCACTTGCCTTCAATCTCCAAGCGTAATCCACTTTACGCTTTCAGTCAGCTTGAAGTATGAATGAGTGGCAATGGAATGTTTTTTGATGAGTAATGATTTGCCATGGTACCATTTGCTGTCAGTGACGATCCCGATTTAATATCACTGATAGAATCTATACTCTGCAATCTTTCTACTGTAAACAAGTATGGATCCATCAAAGATCTTCTAATTTCTACGCACGAAGCATCAACCGAACAAAAGATTCGGACTTTACTACAAGAAGTAACCTTAGGGGAGTCAGCCACTACCATGTGGAGCCGTATGCGCGGGTTGTATTTGGGTCCGGTTACTGACATTCTTTGAGCAAGATTTCTCGAAAGATTAGACCCATTTATAAGTGGAATGGTTCAAAACACGATGTTCAAAACACTGATGATGTTCAAAACACTGATGATGTTCAAAACACCGAACGGACCGATGACTTTATCTGAAAGGGCTAGAAAAGCCATCCAGGTTATAGCAACATTCCAAAAACATGGTTCTTTACAGCCAAACGTCAGCGCCACTAACAAAACTCCAGCCTATAAACCAATTTTGATCAGCGAGGAGATCAACCAGCTTACGAAAAGACTAAATGACTTACAAACGTTACGTGCAGACACCCGTTGGAGATTTATCAGTCGTGATAGACCAAGTAGTCGCGATATTTTACCACAAAACGCCACAGAGCCAACAGGCGTGAAAGTACTCACACACAGCCATATATTTGCGTTCATCACATGAAGTATGGCCAAAATTGGCATTACAATCGGAAATATGAAAAAGGCTGCTCTTTGTGACCTTACTGGATGAAGGCGCGGAAACAAATTGAAAAAGAAAAACAATTGCGCTGATTTTGTTCAGGCCAATTCAACAGTCAAGCCCATTATTTGGCATTAAAGATACCTACGTACGGTGACCATCCGTCCGTATTTATACGGACATGTCCGTTTTTTTAGCTCCGTGTCCGTATGTCCGTATTTTTCAATCAATGTCCGTATTTTTTCCAATTTTGCACAAAAAAAAATTTTTTTTTTAGTTTTCAAGGCCCGAGGGCGCCTAGAGTACCCAAAAGTTGTACGCGGTTGCGTGTATCGACAGTGACGCGTGTGCATACGAACGAAATGTGTATAAGTGTATAGTTGTGTGAGTGGCGTTGAACCCGTTGAACCCGTTGAACGTGTTTTGACATTTCCATTCATTTTATTTTATAAAATTTTAAGTTGATTGCAATCAGTGAATCAGTGTTCCATTGCTCAATAATCCCCGTGTAAGTATAAAATTATACATTATTTTCGACCATGATTCGTAGCGTTCTAAATATTTCGTGTTTATTTATTGCAGATTTTGCAGAAGCAAAAAATAATAGCTTTTCGAAATCTCCAAACATGTCAAAGCCACCGAAAAGAAAAGGCAGCAGCAATAGCAGTGAAAGTACAGCAAATAAACGCAAATGTACATTTACAGATGATTTGCGCAGGGAATTTGCAAGTAGTTTTTGCAATGGCAAAAGTGAATGTTTTGCTCATTGCATAGTTTGCGATAAAGAAGTTTCAGTAGCAAATAGTGGTTTGTATTGTTTTTTGCTGGTGGAATCTTTTTTTTTTGTTTATTGTTTCTGTATTTGATAAGGGTGTTTGTGTTTGGAATATGTAAAAAAAGGGTGTAGGGTACAGGGTACTGGCTTTTACACTTTCGATTCTTTACCTAAGAATACCTATTGCATCACAATTCTTTTTTCATTTAATATTATAATACATTTGAAAAAAAAGCTCATTTTTATTGCTGCAGGGAGACGTGATTTGGAGGTACATTTGAAAACTACCAAGCACGAGAACAATGTGCAGACAGCATCAACTACGATTTCTATGAAAAAATTCACCTACAACAAGTCAACACCAGAAGCGCTAGCAGTGTGGGCCGCTGAAGGAATTATGGCATTTCATACTGTCAGGCATCATCAAAGCTATAGATCCATGGACTGCACAAGTCAACTAATGCGCAAACTTTTCAGCGATTCAAAAGTAGGAAAAAACATTTCTTGCGCTCGCACAAAAGTGGAAGCGATCGTTAATGGAGTTTTGTCCGGTCATTCTATCGAAACAATCCTTCAAGATTTGAAGAACATCCCTTTTTTTAGCATTGGGACTGATTCGAGTAATCATGGTAGTCTAAAAATGTTCCCTTTGATTGTGCAATTCTTTGATCCTGATAAAGGAGGCATAGTTGTTAGATTGTTAAATGTCAAGGAAACAAAAAATGAAACATCTGAAACAATTGCTACCATGATCACAGAGGAATTGGATAAACATGATGGACAGAATTTGAGAAAAAAGCTAATCGCTTTGGGGGGCGATAATATCAATACAAACTTTGGTGGGCTGAAACGAAAAGAAGGAAACAATGTTTTTACTCATCTGAGAAAAGAAGTTAATGAACATCTTGTTGGAATTGGATGTCCCGGTCATATATTGCATAATTCTGTCCATCACGGCTTAGACCGATTCGGTTCTTTTGACATAGATTCGATTGTTGGGAAAATCTTAAAGCATTTTTCTATTTACACCGTCAGAACTAATGAATTGAAGGGCTTTTGTGATTTTGTTGAAATCGAGTACCGAGTTTTGTTATCGCACGTCATAACTCGATGGCTCAGTCTCGCTCCATGCATTGACAGAATTTTGCAATTATTTCCAGCCCTGCAATCGTACTTTAAGTCAATTGACCAACCACCTGTAGTTTTAGAAAGATTTTTCAACGACGATTTTGCAGAACTTCAATTGTTGTTCATTAGTTCATTCATGACTATTTTTCACGATAATATCAAAAAAGTTGAAAGGGAAGAGAATTCTGTTTTGGAAGTGCTGAATGTTATTGATGAAATTTCGGAGATTTTAAGTAACAGATTTGATTCGAAATTCATTCCATTCATAGTGAAACAGAAATTGAAAACGCTTGAAAATGAAGGTAAAGAAACTGAATGCAATAAATTCATCGAATCCATGCTTTCTGTGTATCAACAATCCAACCAATATTTACTCAAATGGAGTGAGTCATTGCGAATTTTAAAAAATTTTGAATGGTTGGATTTTAAGCCCGGGAAAAAGTTAAACTATGAATCAATGGAAAGAACTGTCGAATTTCTCGCATCGAAAAATATTGTCATCGATGATTCGAAATTATTCAATCAATTTGTGAATTTGAAAAACTTTCTGGCTTCGAAGGATTCAAAAGATGAATTTTTCAACAAATGCAGCAGTGCAAAAATGTGTGATTTTCTCAATCAAAATAATTGTCTGGAAACTTGTTCGGAGATTGTCAAAATTGCGCAATATTTTTTTGCCATTCCCAGTCACAATGCTAATTGTGAACGTGTTTTCTCGTTTGTCAACATTCAATGGACCGACGAAAGAAGCAAATTTCTTTTCGAAAATTTGAAAAATCTCATTCTTGTTCAATATAATTTTAGGAAATTCGATTGTCTGCAATTTCACTCTTATTTGGAAAAAAATCCTGCGTTATTGAGAAAAATTGGAAGCGGTGAGAAATACTAAAATTTTGTACGTTGTAAAAACAAAAATGTTAACATTTTTAACATTTTTTGATTAATAAACTCTTGTTTTACTTGGAAATAGTGTTGATTCTTATTTTACATTCAAATTTTCCTATATGCATTTGAAATTTCAGCTACCGCCATCTAGGAAAATGAGATACAGAGTTGATGACCTTTTTTTTTTAGCTCTTTCGCCAAATAAAATAGAGGTGTCCGTATTTTGTACTCAGGTCAGATGGTCACCCTATACCTACGACGACTGGCTATCGTGGATAAAAACACTGGAATTTCATTCATGATAGATACAGAAGCTGAAGTTAGTGTAATCCCAAATACAACAGAGACTATCTCCACGACTCACGAATTATTTGCAGCCAATGGCTCAGCCATTACTACATACGGTCAGAAACGCCTTAAGATATCTTTGAACCGACGCTATCAGTGGGGCAGATTTTTTTAAATTTCACAACCTATTAGTTGATTTGAAATGCCAACGTTTGTTCGATGGCACAAAACGTCTCACTGCTGAAGCACCTAGATGGTTAGCTGCTGTGGCCACCATCACAACGCACATCACTCCTGAGTTTTATGCATCAATTATTAAACAATCTTTGAGCGTTAACAAAATCCCTGAAAATAATTATCATGCATTGGCTAAAGCGAAACATTTAATCGTCACAAATGGACGACTTGTGCTTGCTTAAGCATAGTACTGAGTTCGATTTCACGTGAAATTTTCATACAAAATTTCACGTGAAATCTGCTTCGGCGAAAATTTAGCTTGAAAATAAGCAAGTTCGGTACTGTGTTCTTAGCATGAAAAGTTGCTTTGAAGTTGCTTTCGCTTTGAAAACATAGATGGCACTGAAACATGTTGTCAATCATTTCACGCCAATTTAGTTTGTGCAGTTCATTCTTTCGAGCGAAAAAGTGACATTTAGTGTTTCAATTTGAAAATTGAGCAGTGCAAATGACTTTCCAATAAGAAAATCGATCGAAAAGTGAAATTTTTGACATTTTATCCGTCAAGAATGAGCAGTGTCTCTGCTTTTCTCCGTTGTCAAAATTTTCGCTCGAAAGAATGACCAGATAATGGAAACATGTCAAAATTTCACGTGAACTGGAACTCAGTACCAGTCTTTAGGCGCGACAATTTCCCCCGGGAAAATTACACGCGACGAAAATTGAATTTGAACATTTAATACCCATTGGAGCTGTTCAACCGTCAACCTCACCGTTGGCATCTCCGCTTCATATGGTGAAAAATGCGGGGACTTTGTGTTTTTAAATGCTTTAACTGTTAAAGATCAATACCCTTTGCCATTCATCGCAAAGTTCCTCGACAGCCAGAAAATTTTCTCAAAAATCGATTGGCAGCGAGCATATTACCAGTAAACCCTTTATACCAGTAAACCTGGATGACATCCTTAAAACGGCAGTTTTCCCGCCTTTCGGACTATTCAAATACATTTAAATGCCTTTTGGGCTGTGCAGTGCGGCACAAACCATGCAGTGGTTAATTAATTTTATATTTTTTGGATTAAATTTCGTGTTTGTCTAAGTTGATGATATTTTGATTGCATCAAGAGACGTCAGTCAGCACAATGAACACGTCAAAATGGTTTTTCAACTTCTCGCTGACTGCAATTTGTCCATAAATATTCAAAAATGGTAAGCAGGAGCTAGATTTATTGGAGTATCGAATCACCCAATGGGTAAAAACCACTTCCGCAGAAAGTTAAAGCAATACTGAGCATACCAAGACCAAGAATCGCACAGCAATTGAAAACTTTGCGTCATCAAAAGCAACTTACAGTTCCTTTCAAAGGGAACATCAACAACGATCAAACACCTTATGAGTGGAATGCAGAAGCCGAAATCAATTTTAACGAATGCAAGCGGCAACTAGCGGAAGTAGCAATGCTTCCATACCCGAAAAAGATGTTCTCGTTTGTCTGCACACAAACCATTCTGATTATTGTGCCGGTGCTATTTTATACCAACTTTAAGCCAGAGTTGCCATCTTGAAAAATTACAAAGAAAAAAAACTGCTTTTTTCCCTATGAATTTTGATTCAGTTACCAGATTTTCATTAAATACACACAGAAACTGAACCTTCAAATTTGATTGAAAAGTTCGGTTGGTCCTGCCAGCTATGGTAATTTTAATGTCTTGGGTTTTGAAAACTTATTATTAATTTACTTTGTTCGAGCCAATTCCAATATTTTCCTAGGTCATCATTTATATTTTGCTGGAGAGTTAATTCGTTTTTACCGGAATACAGCAGTAGTGTGTCATCAGCAAATAAAACTATTTTTCCCAACAGATCAATGTCCTGTATGCTGTTAATGTACAGTAAAAACAGTAATAGCCCAACGATTGATCCTTGAGGAACGCCGATGTTTATAGTGCATTCCTGACTTTTATACATATTGTTAGTTGTAATAATACGCCTGTTGAAGAGATAATTCTTTATCAACAGCTTGAAGTTGTGATGAATTCCGTATATTTCGAGCCTCTGAAGCAGTATGTCGTGGTTAATGGTGTCAAAGACCTTTTTCAGATCCACGAAGATTGCCGCTACATAGTCGCCCTTATCCAATTCATTGTTGATGAAATGTACTGCATCTAATGTTGCTGCTAGTGTACTACTGTTTTCTTGAAAGCCATATTGAATTGGCATCAAAATGGAATTAGTCTTAATAAATTGAAGCAATTGTTTTTGAATGGCTCTTTCAAATATTTTACTAAGGACACTTGTCACAGCTATTGGGCGATAATTTGATGGATCTGCTGGACCATCACCTTTGAAGATTGGAGTGATTTTCGCTAGTTTAAGACAATCAGGGAATGTACCAGCTGCTAGGTGCTTATTTATTATTGTAGTTAGAAGCTCCAAAATATGATTTTTTTAGAAATTTAATATCCTTCGATGTTATACTTTCCAGATCAGGAGGAACCTTTGATTTAAGGCTGTCGATTATTTCAGATATTTCAACAGGACCCGTGAGACGCAAGTGAATTGAAGTGCACAAATTAGGCTCAATATGAATACTCGATCGTGATGAAAGTTGTAGTTGCTCGGCGACAAGTGTTCCAATGGTACCGAAGAAGTTGTTTAACTGCTGTGCTACTTCTTCAATGGATGTTCCATGGATACTACTTCTTCAATGGATGTAATGGATGTTCCATTTATTAACAGTTCTTCTATGCACGTTGAAGATTTGTTTTGTTGTTTAGACAAGAGCTCATTTACTACTTGCCAATATCTGGAGGTATTTCCGGCTGAAGCTTCAAACTTATTTCTGTAGAAACGTTTTTTGGTCTCCATGATAGCTCGATTCGAATCCTTCTTCATAGATAAATAAATCTGCTTCTTGGACGTGGAGTTTGGATCTGCTTTGTATTTTTTGTAAACAGTTCGTTTTCGATTTGCAGCATCAATTACATTCCTAGTGATCCAAGATTGTACTCGTACACGAACTTGTTTTGTTGTTGTTGCTTTAACCTTAGCTTCGGTTATCTTCTCAATCAGCTCATCAAAGTCCGAAGTTGGAGACCCTTGGAGACTAACTATGAAGTTCCTTAAGAAATCTTTATTATTGGTTCTGCTCATCGATATTTTTTTAGGCCGTATTTTAGCTTTGACGAGATTTTTGATGGATAAGTTGATTACTTTATGGTCTAAGCCGGGCCAGTCATCATCATTGTAAGACATACGTTCACTCATGTTTGGATGTTTTATGATCAGTTGATCGAGTAGTGTTTCGGACATCATAGTGATGCGTGTTGGCTTTGTCTTGTTAAATGCGACTCCATTATTTGTCGCAATTATATCGAGATATTCGCTGCAAATGGTAGAAGATGTTAAAATATCAATATTTGTATCTGCTACAGTGATTAATTTATCGATAGTCGAATAGAATTCGTCGATATGATTGACAAAGAAATTGTCTTCTTCATTTGGTGCTTTATAAAAGGTGCCGAAGTTAATTTTTCATGAACTAAGTGCAAGCTCAACTACTATAGTGTTATATTTATCAGACATGCTGACAAGCTTTGAGCGAATGTTTGACTTCACAAGTATTGCTGTGCCTCCTCCACGGCCCGACTGTCTTGTGCAGAAATAGCCTGTATATCCTCTCGGCGTATAGAGTTCCTGTTCGTTGCTATATATCCATATTTAATTAAAAACTACAACATCGATGATTTTGTTGGAACATAAATAAATATTGATATCGTCAATTTTATTACGAATGCTTCTAACGTTTGCGTAGAAAATGTTTAAAAGACAAGTTTTTTCGTTTGCTGTTGATCTAATATCCGTAGTTGATTCGCTTTTGGTTAACTTCAATCATTCTCTTAAATTCCGGGCACTCATAACTGTCTGCGCGATGTTGTGTATGCAGGTGATTTAATTGATGAATAATGCAATTATTGCATTTTAAAGAAGATGCTGTACATGCGTGAGTAAGATGATTACCAGCACATTTAGTACACACTTCCTTTGCCTGGCATGTTTGGGATTTATGGCCGAATCTTTGACATTTAAAACATCGCATTACGTTGTGATTTTCAACAACGTAATGGATGCCGAAATTGAGATTGATGTATTGGTTCACCATTCTTTCAAATAGCTTCCCACCAACCTCCACAAAAGCTATCCATTTATTTGTTTTTTTTGCCTGCCTCATATGTACCACCTCAAATTTATCATTAATGTCTATGTAATGGTTAAGACTGATTATTTCTTCTTTCAGCTCTTGCGTGATGTATTTTTGTTGGAGTCCTCTTATCATCAGTCGAGGCAGTTTCTCCTTGGTACATTCGATTTTATATTGCGCTCCTAAGTTATCTTCTAGGTTTTTTACTAGAACCTCAGTATTTTGCTGGTTATTGGATTTAATTAACATACCCCCACTTCTAAGTGGTTTTGTAAATTCAACAGGTGTTTTCAATTTTACTGGGTGGATTTTTTTTTTAATGTCACTCAACGTACTAGCAGCATCTTGGTCATATTTTGGCTTAATGATGATGCCTTTGATCGAAGAAAGTGCAAAGCTCTTCGACCAGTTTACTAAGTTCTACAATCACACTCAAACAACGAGCTTAACACCCATTCCACTCTATGCTAGCTATCACAAGCACACGTGTTTTACAAGCTCACTCTGAAAAGCGTAGCTTAGCATCCACTCAGCGCAAAACAGTCTACCAGTCACAGAGGGGAAGAAGCTTTACCCACTCCGTTCAATACTAGTTACTACAGGCACACAAGTTCCACAAAGCTCACACCAAACAAGTACTTAGGGTCCACTCAGATTGAACAGTCTAAGGCCCGTTCTCTAGCCACTGCCGGGGCATAGAAATAATTGAGAGCATACACACAGAGCCACAGTGTGCGGGCCACAATTCTATGCAAAAACAGTGGCTGACGATTCAGTGGCCGGACACCAAGTGTCTCGGGGGAAACGGCTCTTACAGTCACACAGAACTGTACCTGATTTTGAGATATTTACTTGAAAACACAAAATGTTGGCACTTCTGCCATGCAAATTTTGTGTTCAATGTCGTTTTTCTCAGAAAACTTCATGGAAAGATGCCATTTTAATTTTTTTTTTATAGGCCATATTGCTGGCTACAAAAGTTGCATATTTACTTATGACTAAGATTTTACCATTTCGCATGTAAAAAGCGAAAATACATATTGCTTAAAAACTGAATGTGACTTAAAGTGGCCCTCGTTTTCGATTTACACTCTTAGCTTGAACTGAAAGAATTTATTAAAGGTTTTTACGCTTTATTTCAAAATTTTAAGCTACGGCAAATGTTCAAAATGGCCACCTTCATTTTGAATACACGCTAAAGCTCGTTTTGCAAGGGTTCTTTTCGTATTCATACTTCTCAGCTGCTGCCTTACTTCTGTTGCAGCCAGTGGCAGCTCGTCAGGGTGGGCCCGGCCCACCTGGCCCACCCTCACAAGCCGCTACTGAGTTAAAGTAAAGTAGATATTTCTTGTTGGTATGCGCGTATACCTTATAATAATGTTTTTGTGTCGAGTGGGCCCAGTGGTGGCTCGTCAGGGTGGGCCAGGCGGGCCGGGCCCACCCTGACGAGCCGCCACTGGTTGCAGCAGCAGCGATCCTGGTGTTTAGGTCTTCCCATGTTGATGCTTTCATTGCGTAGACAAGGTCTTTCATCCGTTCCCATAAAAAAAATCCATAAGAGTTAGATCAGGAGATCTCGCGGGTCAGTATATTGGTCCATTTCTGCTGATCCAGTAATTGGTATGATTGGAATTCAATCTATCTCTGAATGGTTGGCCGTAGTGAGCTGGAGCACCATCGTGTTGTTAAAACACGGAAGCCAATCGTTGCAGAGGAATATTCTCCAATAAGTCCTGCAGATAATGTCTTAAAAAATGTAAGTAATTGGCACTATTTAGGGTAGGCGGAAGCCTAATAGGTCCAATTAAATCGTCACCAATTACTCCTGCCCATAAATTTACGCTGAATCTATGCTGAAATCATGAAGTCCTTCTTGCGTGTGGATTGCTCTCAGCTCACTTAAGTAAGTTGTGAAGGTTTGTGATACCATCCCTGGTAAATAAGGGCTCATCCGTCCAGAGAATGTTGTTTAAACATTTTCGTTGTCTAATTGTCTCTCAAGGAGCCATTTGCGGAATTCCATCCTTTTGGGCAAATCAATTAGTAGCGGCTCCTGCACTGGTGTGTGATGGTAGGGATGTTAACGGGCTGCTTTTAAAACACTCCAAACTTTCCACGTAGATACGTTAAACTGCAACGCCAAGCGTCGAATACTGATTGATAGGTCAGTTTCCACTGCATGCAGGTTTTCTTCATCGGTCCGTACAGAGATTTCAGGCGCAGGATCTGCGTTTACTCGGCTCGTTTTAACGCTGCCAGTTTCCCGAATCCTTGTGTATAGTTGCTGAAACACTCTCCGTCCAGGAATCCGTCGATGGGGATATCTCTGTTGATACAAAAATTGCGCCGCTTGCGAACTTCCCCAGTACTCTCCATATACGCACATAATATCTGCATATTCTTCAGTAGTGTGGTGAGACATTTTGAATTTATGTTTGAAATTTTAGTGATATCTTCTGGTTCGAGTTATGTACCGAAAAGTCACAAAAATTTGAAAACGGGTCTGTTTTTATAGGGTCTTAATTTTTTTACGTATTCCCTTAATAAAGGCAAAGATTTGTACCCAATTTTACCTTTAACATCCAGGTAGGTGCTTCAATTATGTTGAAACTAATTTTAATTTATTTTATTTTCTTGATAGTTTAAAAAGTAATTAATGGGCAGTAAAAAAACTTAAGTGCAAATAACAATTTAAACTATTCTTTTGAACGAAGGTCACTTTACGGCAAATTTACTTTCTAAGCGATATGTATTTTCGCTTACTACTTGCGGAACGGTAAATTCTAAGTCATAAGTGTGAATGCAATTTTTGTAGCCAACAACATGGTTTATAAAAAACCAAAATTAAAATGCCATCTTTTTATGAGATTTAAGAAGTGCCGAAGTGCCGAAGGTAGAATAGCCGAAAAATTTTTGTTTTCAAGTAAATATCTCAATATCAGGTACAGTTACAATTAAGGATGTTACATTTAATTAAAGGTAATTTAATTCCATAAAAAACAAGCCATAAAACTATGCGTTATGATTATTAGTTTTCAAGATATAATGATTTAAGTGAGTCAGGGTATAGGTCCGAAACAGATTTATTGGCCACCCTGTGACCAAAACCGGACCACCCTGTAGAACAATTTTCTTCTCAAAATATATCAAGGAATGCCTCCTTACAATAGTGTCCACCGATATATATATATATATATATATATATATATATATATATATATATATATATATATATATATATATATATATATATATATATATATATATATATATAAATATATATATGTTTACAATTAAAACTTGCGAATGTTTACAATTAAAGTTACAGACGACCGGTTGTCACTGTCTAGGAGAAACTATGGAATTAGGCGCAAGGGGTCGCTCAAGGCATTACCAGCCCGCAGGTCATTCCGGACATCTAGGAAAGCGACATAATACAATGACCCGGGCAAGTGCGGAAAGTTACCGGTGGCGCAGCGGTACCTTGTTTTTGAATTCGGTAGTGTGAAAGTAGCTTTTGAATTTTTAAAATTTTGAAATAGTTTAGAAGTTCAGAAAGTAGTGAACAGTTGAGAGACAAGGTTGTGAAGTAGAAGTAAAAGTTGAACTTAGAATTTGATGTTGTAAATGTGGAAAGTAGTGGAATAAAATTGTAAATTAGACGATTGGTGTTTCTTTTAAATTAAAGATCGCGATAAATAGAAAGTGAATTTGTTGAACATAGTGATTTTTTGGTCCTTCGAACCGGGTAATTAAGGTAGGTGAATTTGGCATGTTTTGTACCTTAGTAGTTGATCTTGGCACATACAAAATAATAGCAAATAATAGCAGAATAAAATAAAAGATAAAACAAAAGCAGAATAACAAGATTGAAGTGTCGAATGGACACATGATTGTGCTTGTTCGGAAATCTAATTTTTAAAAAAAGAAATTTAACAGAAAAAATAAAGGCCTTGAATTTAAATCCGTTAATACCGGAACATTGTGAAATTGATGTTGAATATTAAGTTGAGCATACAGATTGGCAATTGAATTCAAACATTATTTCGATATTATTGAAAGGAAATCATTCATCGACGCAAATAGTATGATTTTCAGTTACGATCAAAAATTTTGATTGCGATTGTTGTTAATAAATATGCTCACATATTATGAAAAGTGGGTTCATGGAGACCGCGTAACGTATTTGGCACGTAATGATTAAAAGGTGTTGAACAAAGTAAGAACAGTTAGATATAATATTCGATTACATCACACAGTATCGATTTGTTAACAATCATTAATGATCGTTATCTATGGTTTGTTTTTTATGGTCGACAATACTTGCATTTATTCAAGTGAAACTCAGACGCTTGTACCAAAGTTAGCGGTAGAGCTGGCAAATAAGGTCTAATTTCAGCACTTAATGAAAATTTCAGCACTTTAAAGAAAAACAAGTTCGAAATTGATAAATATATGATATTTCTTGCAAAAGGAACAAATATTTCAAACACTACATTCAAATATTTCAAACATTAATTATAAGCGAAGTTGTGATGGGTTCTGAATTGTGCGTGAGTAAGTGGTAACGATCAAAGAAGATTGTCGATGAACATAATCGAAAATTTAGGCAAATATCGGTGTCGTTACATAGGGAAAATAATTCGAAAGCTCGTTAGTTTGGTTAAGTGACGGCTCTGTTGATTTGCAAGAGTACTCTTGTTGTGCATATGAGCATGCATATGACAAAGTGCTGACATCGCAATTGTTACTGAACGCTAATCCTGTCTTTGTGAGAATTTGCCGTTAATACACATAGTGACGGTGGTAGTGCGAACACTAATGGGCCATTTACATTGGCGTCCATGCGTCCACGCGTCCATGCGATCTAGCGTGTTTTGCTTACACGAGTCAATTTGATTTTGTTTATATAGGCGGGTCTAAAGCGAAGGAGGTGGAGTATGCTGATTCATGTACAATACATTTTAAAATGATTTCTTTCGCTCAGTGGCATGTGTGGATGATTCGTTGGTGATCATTTAAATATATGTTTTGTGGATGATTATTTTCTTATATAATGATGTGGATAATATATATTTTGCATCCTTACGTGCATGACTATTACGAAAACAAATTGAATGCATCTGAATATCTAGACACAAATATATATATGTAGGTATATATACTCATATGGATAAATACATACAACTTTCTGTTACCAATATATTTGTACGGAGCAAAAAAACATCATCATAAGCCTGTAAAATCCATCCACTTATCGCCTTAGCCCCGCCTTCAAAAAACTGGATTTGAGTTGACTTGACTCATGTAATCTAAAAACGCTTGGACGCGCGGACGCATGGACGCTTGTCTAAATGGCCCATAATAGTGTGGTGATTCGTCAATATATATTTGAAGGCATGAACTAGATCAATCGATCTAAGTTCTTCCAATTGGGTAAAATAAATAACAAAATACATAGAATTGAAATACATTACATTATATAAATTCTGAATCGCTGTTCGTATTGTGTAGCTATGTCGGTCACAATAAATGCGTTATGCGCTGCACAAAAGGTTGCATTAGAAAATTTAGCCAAATCAGCCATAAATTTCCGAAAAGATTCAAAGGCTCGGAAAACTGTGTCGTATCTTAAGAGTAGACTTGAAGCTCTTAAGGAAAAGTACTCAAAATTCGTTCAAACTCATGATCAGATAGTGGCCATGTTGAAAGGGGAAACCGCTGAGGATGATATTGTTTATTTCAAGCTTAGTCTATACACTGATTATGAAGAACGGTATTTTGAGTTAAGGTCAGATATAGAAGAGTTATTATCTGAAGTGGATAGGCGATCTAATGAAAGTGTAGTAAAAGAACAAGTGCAGTCGGGGGGCTCTGAGGGTATAAATGACATCAAATTGCCACGAATATCAATGCCAACATTTAGCGGTCGTTATGAAGAATGGATGTCGTTTAAAGATTTATTCGTCTCGCTAATACACAGCAAAAGTTCTTTATCTTCTGTCCAAAAGCTTCATTATTTAAAAGCTAGCCTAGCAGGTGAAGCTGAGCTTCTACTAAGACCGTACAGCATTACGGATGATAATTATGAAACGGCATGGAAGATTTTGGAGGAACGTTATTCCAATAAACGAGCACTTCTGTATGCCCATTTTAAACGTCTCTTCTCTCAGCCATCAATCACGACCGAATCTTCTTGCTCTATTCGTAAATTAATAGATACATCGTTCGAGAGTCTCAAAGCAATCGAAAATTTGAAAGTGGATGATCTATGGGCAGCAGTAGTGGCATATTTTTTGATACAAAAATTACCAAATGAGACGGCCACTAAACGAGAAATACCAACACTTGATGAATTGAATAAATTCTTAGATAACCGTTTCCGGGCATTTGAAGCGATTGCTGATGACAGGGTAAAACGTAGATCTTTCGAATTGCAGAGCACGAGCAGACAAAGTCATACTGTTCAAACTGTTCCGACGGCATCACAATGTAACATGTGCAATGGACCACATAACATCATGAAATGTTCCAAGTTTCTACAGGCGACTCAGCCACAGAAACTTGAATTTGTCAAGCGAAAGGGGTTATGTTTGAATTGCCTACGAAAGGGTCATTTGATTATGAATTGTCCAAGTAAATCCTCGTGTGTGAAATGTCAGCGTCTTCATCACACACTATTACATCGTGAAAATCCACCGACTACTGGCAATGCTGTTAATTCCTTTCCAAATAATACCAACGCGACATCGTTTCAACCGACATCTCACAATTCAGCAGCAGCACAGTCATTCACTACAATGGCATCAGGTGATGTACTCCTAGCAACTGCGTTAGTTCAGCTCCAAACATCAAATGGAACCATAGGATTGTATCGTGCGTTACTGGATCAAGGGTCACAAGCCTCGTTCATTTCTGAATCAGCAGTCCAACACTCAGCCCCGGATCTAGGAGGGGACAAGCCGGAGCCCGTGCCCCGGGCGGCAGATTCAGAGGGCGGCAAATTCAAGCTTGACAGACGAATACACTCCTCAACATTGAGATGACAGACGCGCAGTATAGTAAAATAATAAATAAATAAAAATAAAAATTGCTTATTTCGCCCAACTAAAGGATCTATAGTGTGTTAGTTAGGCTTATAGTAGGTTAGTATGAATAAAAATACAAAGCATTTTAAATATAAACATAAAAGACACAGATAAATTCACTACACTGCGCCGAGGGCGATTAAGGAAACGAACTGGTTTTCGTACAAGGAATCTCCATAGTGGTGAAGTGAACCTATCAGCTTTAGTATTTAGGATGCTTTTGGGACTGTCCCGTGTTATATGGATTAAGGATATAGTTTTTTTGCAAATGACGTTGTAAAGCCATCATTCTGGTACTCCACAAGCATCCCTGACGCACTGCAGAAGCGGGCCAATCCCATCATAATCCTAAAGATGTTATTATATTGGATGCGCAAGGTGTCCAGCGATCTTTTGGCACATCTGACACACAGGTTCGTCGTGTATAAGCTTTGGCAATATGCCTGGAAAAGCGTTATCTTAACTTGCTTAGTACAACAGGAAAATCTGCGAGTCAACATATTACCTGTGACTGCCAAAGCCCTGTGCTTCCTTTCAATATCAGCATCGTCTTTAAAGTCGTCGGTAATGATATGCCCTATAGTACTTTAAGCACATAAATTATTCTCCTGGTGGCACTTAGGCATAGATAGGACAATGATCGTACTCGTCCGGTGGTTCAGGGGAAATGTGCAATTGGAATGCACTCAACGCGAAAGGGATGCTGCTATATTTTTATTTTTTATTTTTATTTATTATGTGGCTATATTTTGCAGCTATATTGTTATGGATGCTTTATTGTATCTATAAAAAACTGTCTTTCTTTTCATGGGTCCGACGAAACCCCTAGCGACTTCATCACACAAAGTCCTCAGGCTGGTCAAGGGAACTTCTTGAATTTAATTTTTCTGCTCTCCAAACGTAATTCAACTCTTAAATTTCAATTAGAACACTTAAAAAGGGACAAGTATCATATTTATCAAACACAATATATAAAGAAATTATTGACATAATGCCAAAAGCAGTTAGAAATAGCATTCTAAACGACATCAAAGAAGCCAAATAATACACAATAATGTTCGATTGCACCCCAGATGTCTCGCATGTTGAATTGAACAAATGAGCCAAGTCATTCGCTGTGTAAGAAAAAACTGGGGATGTGTGTGAAATTAACAAAAGTTTTATTGATTTCATAGAAGTTGCTGCAAAGACAGGAGAATACATTTGTCAACAGATTATGGAAAAATTGACAGTTGATGGCTTAGATATTAGGCAATGTCGTGGCTAATCTTATAATAATGGGTCCAATATGACTAGCACCTATAACGAAGTGCAAGCCAGGATTACCGAAAAGATGAACTGGCCGAGTTTGAATCATATTTGGCTCACTCCTTAAATCTTGTCGGTGTCCATTCTGCCTCATCATGTCTGGAAGCAATAAACTTATTTGGAGTAATTCAAAAAGTATATTGCTTTATTGTAGGTTCCAATAATCAGTGGGAAACTATGAAAAAATATGTTAAAACCAATTTAAAAGAAAGTAGTCAGACAAGATGGTCGATGAAACATGTCACTATGAAAGCCCTCTTAATTACTTTGTCAGAAGTAGTGGAATCCTTGGAGGAAGTTGAACAAAGTTCTCATGCTCCTTTTGAATGCTTTAAAGAATTTGAAATTCATTCTGAATTTAACGATTTGGGCAAATATTCTCCGCGAAATCAATCAAATAAATATTGCGATTCAAAAAAAAGATATCATTGTTGCGTGTTTCTGCTCTTTAATGGATGGCCTCATGAAAACTTTGCAAGAAATGAGAGACATTGAATATTGCCAAATAAGCCAAAGAAGTTGCTGGAAAAATTGGTGTTGAATCTATTCTGCCAAATAAACGAATTCCGAGGTGCAAAAAACAATTTGATGAGAAGTGTCATGACGAATCACAAAGACATCAACCATTTCAACCCTTTGCTAAGGCAACAATGATGGTATTTGATTCAATATTATCAGAAATTGAAAAGAAGATTGATAGTGCTACCTTGTTTAATTTGAATTTTGCATTTCTCAATGGTTCTGAAATTTTGAATATGTCAACTGAAGAACTGCAGAAGCATGGAGCTGATTTAAGTAAAGTTAAATTCTGGGAGAGCTCTACGTTTTTGAAGAGATAAAAAGGTATAAAAAATGCAAGCGGCTCAATCTCTTGCAACAGATCTGAATACACATGATTTGCAAGATGTCTTTCCTAATATTTGTATGACTGTGCGAGTTTACTCTACGCTTCCTACTACATCCGCAAGCTGCCAGCGAAGTTTTTGCAAACTTAAACTTATTAAAAATTATCTACGATCGTCCATGAGCTAGGAACGTTTATCAAGTCTCACAATATTAGCAATAGAAAATCGAACTACTCACGAGATTAATTACCACAAGGCCATAGATTTGTTTGCATAACAAAAGGATTGAAGAGTAAAATTGTATTTTCAATGTGCAATATAATAAATACTTTTAATCTCACGTTTTATTCTTTCCTATTTTAATTAAAATCTACATACAGTCCGACACGTTTATGTATTTTGGAAAAATATATGGATAACAGAGAAAAAGCAGCGCTACATCGGTCATTGTGGTGTTTTTTGAGGGAGGCCTATGTCTATAAGTGGTTGGCAGGGGCGGCATTTTTCAGCTTTTGGCCCGCCTCGAAAAAATTCAAGATCCAGGGCTGCCAACACTTGGGGTTGAAAAAACAAACAACAAACATTAATGTTTTTGGTTTCCGAAGTTCTGCTGCAACTAAAATTACCGGGAAGATTTCCGCCAACTTGTTAACCGATAGCAAAGAACTAATCCCTTTAACAGCTTTAGTGGTAAATAGAATCACTAAACTCATTCCATCACGCAGCATCAAATCGTCCATTCGAGAACAATTGGGTAATCTACCTCTGGCAGACCCACAATTTGGAAAAATCGACATACTATTAGGCGCTGAAGTATACGCAAAGGTCATACTCAGCGATGTGCTCCAACTCTCTTTAGGCCCAATTGTTCAGAAGACGAAGCTTGGTTGGATAATTTCCGGAGGAATTGAGCTAGAACATGTTCATAACGTGCACAACTTTAGTATCGAAATTGATCATAACAAAAAACTTCAACAACAATTACAAAAATTTTGGGAGATAGAAGAAATTCATCCGCGGAAGGTATTGAAAAGGGAAGATGAAAAATGTGAAAGGTTCTACGCAGCTACTACAATCAGAAATGCAAACGGACGATACACCGTTAGATTACCATTCAAGGACGAATTTAGTAAAGGTCTATTGGGAGAATCAAAACACACTACCGTCACAAGTTTGTTAAATCTAGAACGCAAATTTAGCAAAGATACTGAACTTGCAATACAATACAAAAGGTGTATGCAAGAATACATAGCCCTTGGACATATGCATCGAGTGGACACCCGAAGTGAATACAAGATAGAAAATGGAAAATCAATTTGCACAACACATTATATCCCACATCACGCTGTATTAAAGGAGTGTACTTCGACCAAACTGCGTGTAGTTTTTGACGCATCAAGGAAAACAAGTTCCGGAGTATCACTTAACGACATATTACTAACAGGCCCAACAATTCAAACTAATATGATGTCGATGCTAATGAATTGGAGATTGTTCAGATTCGCATTCCTTGCGGACATCGAAAAAATGTATCGCCAAATCAGGATACATCCCTCTGATGCAAATTACCAACGAATACTGTGGAGGCAGGAATCGACGAACTCAATTGAAGAATATTCGTTGGATACAGTGACTTTCGGACTCACGTGTGCACCATTTCTAGCAATTCGCACACTCCATCAATTGGCGAAAGATGAAGGACATCGATTTCCACATGCAAGACATTCCGTATTCAACGAGATATACGTGGATGACCTACTCTCCGGAGGAGGTACTATTGATGAAGCCCTTGTGAAGCGAAATGAAATTGACACAATGATGCAATTAGAAGGATTTAAACTGCGAAAGTGGTTAGCCAATGACACACAACTACTAGAAGGACTTCCTGGGGAAGATATTGAGTTGAACGAAGCAGCAGATTTACAATTGGAACAGGGATATAAATCACTAGGATTGATCTGGTACCCTTTATCAGATTATTTTACGTATCGAGTCCGACACCATGAACTAGCATCCCCAATCACAAAACGAAATATTTTATCCGAAATCGCTCGACTTTACGACCCGATGGGGTGGCTGGCTCCGATCATAATAGTTGGAAAAATGATCTTACAATAAACGGTCAAACGGTTACACGGTCAAACGTGGGACGAACCAGTTCCACCGGAGATCCTTCAGCAATGGTCCAAACTACAAAATAATTTGAAAACTATAGAACTACTGAAAATTAATAGATGGGTGAGTAATAAACCTAACTCCAGGATCGAAATTCATGGCTTTTGTGACGCATCAAAGCAAGCTTATGCAGCCGCCATATACTTAGTTGTTCACAATGGAGATCAAACACAATCCAATCTACTCATAGCCAAATCGAAAGTAGCCCCTGTTAGACTAGTCACGATCCCTCGTTTAGAGCTTTGTGGTGCGGTTTTACTAGCAAAATTGCTGAAGGAAGTGATGTCAACTTAGCAGCCAACGACATTTGTCTCTGGTCCGATTCCGAAATCGTTCTGTCCTGGCTCAAGGGACATCCAACTCGATGGACTACGTTTGTTGCTAATCGAACCGCTGAGATCTATGATTTAATAGGCAACGTATCATGGCGACACGTCCCATCATGTCAAAATCCAGCAGACTTAGCTTCACGCGGGGTTTCACCAGTGGAAATAGTAAACAGCAAGCTATGGTGGAATGGGCCAACATGGCTGGAAAGAGATACTGAATTCTGGCCATCCCAGAAACTTATCGAGAATACTAAACTAGAACAGCGCAGTCAAATTTTAGTCAATATACACACCAAAGATGACGATTGGATGGCCGTCGTACTGCAAAGGGTTTCTACATATACAAGATTAATCCGTGTTACGGCGTATTGTTTCCGGTTTGCAGTCATAATATCTCGGAAAAGTATCAACAAGGGTCATTTAACAGTTCAAGAGCTACAACGTGCCGAGACTTGTTGGATTAAACACATACAAGGCACTGAATTTCACAGCGAAATAAAGACTTTAAATCTAGGACAACCACTTGAAAAGGGCAGTAGACTGCTCAATTTGAATCCATTCATTGACGGAAATGGATTTTTAAGA
>OZ022265.1:59699667-59744667 GCA_963978885.1 Nemotelus pantherinus
TCGTATTAAAGAAGAATACAATGCAGTGGCCAAAGAATTCCATAACAAGTCTCATGAAGCATATGACAGATTCATTAAAACTACTGGCGAGAATATAATCCACAACCCTAAAAAGTTTTTTGACTTTGTGAATATGAAACGGAAAACAACTGGCTATGCCTCTTCTATGTCTTATAACACCTCAATGTCTTCTTCTCCTCAAGAAATTTGTAACTTTTTCGCAGATAACTTCCAAGACGTTTTTGATCCAGCAAGTACTTCATCATCCTGTCATTCCCCAAGAGTAACTAGACCAATTTTCGCTGAGGCTATAACCATTTCCAGAGATGATATTTCCAAAGCTATCTTGGAGCTTGATAGTAAAAAAGCCCTGGACCTGGTCTTCTTCCTCCAATGTTTCTTATTAACCCTCCCCAGACACACTACAATTCGAGCACCTCCCTAGACACACCTGGGTCTATGGAGTCCTGCCGTTTTTTTACCACACCTCGAATCGTTTTAAAATCTGAAAAAATTCATGAAGGTAGATCGATATCTATAGAAAAAGAGCGTGCATTAGGTGATGGATATATATGAATTTTTATTATTGTTATATAATGGAAATCGACACAAAACACGAGAAATACACGTATTCACTTAAAACATCATAGCTTTTTGTTAAATAAGTTTAAGAAAATTCTACTGTACGAAATGTTTCTTGACATATAGTAGATGAAAGAAAAAAAAGGACATAATGAAACTTCGAAAAAAGTATAATTATTATGACAAGAGAAAAAGTACAATTTTTTTGGAGTCGAAAATTCGTTTGAAATTACAATTTTTGGTTTGAAAGTAATGTAACTCAAAGTTTTATACGTTTTTGTGTTATCTATTATTACTTACACTTATTCTTATTAAAATAAATAAAGTAACTGAACAAAATTACAAAATGCATTCATTGCATACATGAAGCTTGTGTTCTTCGCAAATTTTTATTTCTTCGCTCGTTAAACTAAGTGCTAACGTTTCAATAAATTTATATCTTCCCAATGCAGTGTTCGCTTCATTAAAATTGTACAAAATGTTACAATTAACTACCGCTTGATCTAATATACCGAAGAAAAGCTTCGAAGAAAATGCACACTTTTATGCTTCCGTAGACACACATGGGTCTTTGGTGTCCGCAGCCAACTTTGACAGCTCAGCAATTCACGAAGAACGGAGGACCGAGCGTGACGTTCACTACGCCAGTTCTGGATCCAAGTACAATTTTTTAAGTGGAGGTTAGAACCCGAAATATTGACGTACCTGTGCGCCCTGACGATTTTCAAAAACGGCCGGACACCAAAGACCCAGGTGTGTCTAGCGGGGGTTAAATGTGCCGCACAGTTAATCACTCCTCTTCAAATTATATTTAATACATCTGTTTCTTCTGGGTACTTTCCGTCGTATTGGAAATCCTCCTACGTGACACCAATATTCAAAAATGGCGATACAAGATCAATTCAAAATTATAAAGGTATTGCCATTTTATCAACTATTCCTAAACTCTTCGAAAGAATCATATGTGCTAAACTGTACTCTCTGGTCGATTCTCGACTTAACTAACAGCAGCATGGTTTTAGAAAAGGACGTTCTACCACTACCAACCTAATGGTGCTGGTTTCCCATGTTCTTCGTAAAATGGAGAAAGGTGATCAAATTGACGCAGTCTACATTGACTTTAGCAAAGCATTTGACCGTGTTGACCACTCTATTTTGATTTGCAAGCTACAAAAATTCGGAATTGCCGGATCTCTACTAATGTGGCTTAGCTCTTACCTCCACAACCGCTCACAACATGTGAAATTCCAAGGGCTTATTTCTAAAAAAATTCATGTCAATTCAGGTGTACCTCGAGGTATTGGCCTTTTACTCTTGGCCCTTTACTTTTTAATATTTTTATATCAGACTTGTCAGAGGTTTTATCTGATGTGCCTCATCTACTCTATGCGGACGACCTGAAAATTTACTATACTATAAAGTCGTCTTCATGGATGAAAAGCTCCGCTTTAATTTTCATTACGACAGAATAGTTTCTCAAGCAAGTAAACGACTTGGCTTCATTAAACGACGGGCCAGGGAGTTTCAGAACCTTTGGGTTACAAAATCACTTACCACCGCGCTTGTTTGCCCTCTTCTTGAGTGTGCTTGCATTATCTGGAACCCAGTTTTCGAAATTCACAGCCAGAGATTTGAATCTATTCAGAACCAATTCTTGCTATTCGCTCTTAGAGGTCTTTACTATCCAAGTGATTTTAGCAATTTACCTTTGTATGAATTTCGCTTTAGACTTCTAAACTTATTACCTCGTGCATCCAGAAGATTAATGTTATCTGCCTGCTTCAGTTTCGATGTCATTAGAGACGCTGTTAATGTCGACTATATACAGGAAAGATTTGTGCTTAATCAGCCCTTGCGAGTCCCAAGATCCCGACGAATACTAGTTGAATATAATCATAGCACTGCATATGCTGATAATGAGCCAATTAACAGATGCTGCAAAATATTCAACAGTATGAGCCAACACTTTTCCCCCACGATATCCAAAGTGTCCTTTAAAAATAGAGTCACCAAGGCTCTCTTATCCTACCCTCCATAGTCAACCGGCCTAGTATCTTCTTTGACTTAGAACTGTTTTTATAATTGTTTGATTAGATAATTAATCAATTTCATTTTGCGTTTTGCGTATTCAATATTGTGACCTACATGTAAATTAGCTTTATGTATTTATTTATATAATGTTTATTATTTATATTATATTTGTTTGTATTTTATACCTATTTTGACCCTGTTTTTACTAATGTTCGAAGAAGAACATTAGTATTAAAATCACTTTGGCCAAAAATTCATATTTCTATATATATATATATATATATCATCAAAAAATTTCAGTGAAAAAATCTCAGGAACGCGCCATCCGATTGAGCTGAAATTTTCAGGACACATTGGTGTATATGCAGAATAGTGCTAGGTCTCAGAAAAAGTTAAAAATCTTTAACCCTTTGGCGCCGGCGGCCATTTTAGTGATATTTTTATTATACCTATTATTCCGTACACAAATAAGTTTTGCAAAAATAAAGTTAACAAAATAAATTTCGAACGTGTTTTACACGTGAATCGGATAATTTTTTGGAATTTTTTAACCCCATGTGTGCGCTGGGTGCCTAAAAAGAGATCGGCAAAAATTGAAAATTTTTAAATTGCGATATCTTTTGACAGAGCTTTTCAATCATTACTAAATTTTCAGAACATGTTGGTATTATTTAGTTGTAAATTTGTGTAGCTTTTGATGAGCGTGCTGGCAACCCTGAAGCTAGGGCAAGCACTGAAAGTGAAAACTTTCAAATTATCGTTTCTCTTGAAAAAATGCCGTTTCTTCAAAAAAAAGCCACTCATATGTAAATTTCGTGCTTTGTTAACATAGGCAAAAAATAAAATTTGATATGGTATAACGGGCACGCCTGGTAACCCTTGCCCAATTTACCTATGTTTTTAGCATCAAAAACTTCTGTTCACGGAAACTCACGATCCAATGAGCAGAATTATTTGAAATTTGCAGAATGTATTGGTCTTAACTAGGACCAGGTCTGATAGAAGTAATTTTGAAATGCAAGCGATTCTGTGCCAGTGGTGCCATCTTGAAAAATCACTAAAAAAGATAACTGTTTTTAGCCCTATAAATTCTGATTGAATCGTTCGATTTTGACGAAATTCACACAGTAGGTGGACCTTACTTTAAACCACGTTTAATAGAAATTTGGTCGAAAAGTTCGGTTGGAGCTGCCAGCTATGATAATTTTGGTGTCTTAAATTTTAAAAAATAAAAATTTGGTAGTGAAAACATTCAAATCATCGAATATCCTAAAAATGTCCGTTTCTTACAATAAAACCAGTCTGTATACAAATCTTATGCTTTATCTACACGTTCAAAGGTAAACTTTGGAAATCTCATGTCGGACAAGAACGGTAACCCTCTCCCAGTTAACCCATATTTTTAGCATCAAAAACTTCTGTTCACGGGAATTCACGAACCAATAATCAGATACCATTGAAATTTACAGAATGCATTGAACTTAAGTAGAACCAGGTCTGATAGAAGCGATTTTGAATTGGGGGCAACTCTGTGCCAGTGGTGCCATCTTGAAAAATTACAAAGAAAAAAAAACTGCTTTTTGCCCTATGAAATGTGAATAGTAACCAGATTTTCATGAAATTGACGCAGTAGCTGCACCTTACTCTAAACTCTGTTTGGTAGAAATTTGGTTGAAAAATTTGATTGGTGCTGCCAGCCATGGTAATTTTGGTGTCTATGGTTTTGAGAATTCGCTCAGGAAAATAAAACTTTTTGCCCTATAGCTGCCAGTGCAGTCATGAAATCAATACGAATTTCATACAATTAACGGAACCTATTATAAGCATTATTCAGGCCAAATTTGGTTGAAAAGCCACGATAGGGTTGCCAGCTATTGTTGGTTTTGTGTTTAATTGCAATATCTTTACTAAGCGGTTTTATCGTAGAATTTTCAAATGGTAATGATATTGTAGTGACAATAAACAGCAAATATTAAGCTTTCGATTATTTGAAAAAACTTCCTGTAGGTAACCCTAAATTTCTTTATACACCTATAACTTCGAATGTAATATAACAACGTGAAGCAGATGTGATATATTCTTGGCTTTGATACTGGCAGAAGGTTGCCAGCACGAGTCTGTTGTGCTACTTTTGCCTCAATAAATACTTACAGTTAGTATTCATACCGGAAACATTTACAATGAAAATAAATAACCAATGTTTCAATTCCCAAAGTTCTGCAAATTTTTCGGATCGCAGCCCCAAACGCCAACTTCAGTTACAGTGCTGCAGGCACTGAGCATTTTCTTCATTGGTGTTATATGAGATGCTGCTTTCAAAGTTTGGTGAAATAAGCAACTGATAACGAATATAATTAACAAGTGTTTTTCTTTCATAAACTTTGAAACCCATGCCAATGGTAATATCTGAAACCTTCTACCATATGAGTTATAATGCATTCTTGAGACGAAAGTAAAACGTGGCATTTGAAACAGTTTGGCCGTAATAAGCAGCTCATGTGGTGGAATATGCACTCAAAACCTGCACGATTCTTCTACTGTTCTTCGATCATTAGTGTTTCTAGCGGTTCAGGTGCGCTAGAGTTTTTTTTAAATTTGTCTAGTTTTTTTTTATATCATATTATACCTTGTTTGGTTAATAAATAAATAAATAAATAAATATATGGCGAAATCATAGTCACATCATGACATTTTTTTCCACCAAACCTTTCAGCTCGGCCGACCCAACCATAAAATGTGACTTGATCATTGGTGGTAATATTGTGAGAATGTTATAGCCATGGCTTTTGTTTACCAGGCAACCGATTGCGGCTATTGCTATGAACAGAAATACTAAATTTTTCATCACAATGCGGAACAGACGTTTGAATAGACACACTTAAGCGATCACAACACAGCAAGTTCTAGTACAAGAGTTATTTAATAAACTATTTCGTCCCGTCACACAGCTAAAGCAGCTTAGCTGCTATGACGGAGAAATTTTAGAGCGAGATACTCCGAAGTCAAAAACCAAATATAACGAAATTTTAAAAACAAAAAAAATCTTTGAGTATGTAAGGTTATCTTTATACTCAAAGTAAAGAAATCATTGTCTGAAAGGGAAATGTCAAAGTGTGTGGCACTACACTGACTAAAAGCAATCCAATTTTTGCCACCTACGTGGAAACGAAGAGCCTGCTATACAAAATTACGAAAAAGTAGTGTTCAATTTTAACATTTTCTGCAAAACATCGCGATGCAGTTTAAGTGAGGGTCGGCAATAGTTTCCATTTCAATTTGGATTCAATAATAAGTAGATAACTGGAATAAATACTGTTGATGCATCAAAAATATGTGAATCTATAGGAGGACGAAATCTCTCATCCATAGCGGGACTTGATGTCTCTTATGCAAGCATATCAACCCAAACATTTTTTTAGGTTCTTGAAAAAAAAACTGTACAGTGAGAATTATCAGAAAGGGCGACCGCAATGTTGGAAAATCCTGCCTACTACAACGCACAGGGGAAAGATTTCTTGGAGGCATATGTTCCAACTGAGGAAATTCAAGTGACTTCAATTCAGTGGGCTTTTAAGGCAGCCGAAGATGTTGTGAAGATGAAAGTTTTGCACGTAGTCGATCATGGAAAGGCGAGGCCTCGACATAGTGGTTTAAAGTTGACGACTGCTGCTCTTCCAAAAACACCAGATCTCGATGTCGAATCTTTGGAGGTGTACAAGGGAACGCACGGTGTTATCCTAATATATATATATATATATATATATATATATATATATATATATATATATATATATATATATATATATATATATATTTATATATATATATATATATATATATATATATATATATATATATATATATGTACGTATATATGTACATAAATATATATATAAATATATATATATATATATATATATATATATATATATATATATATACATATATATATATATATATATATATATATATATATATATATATATATATATATATATATATATATATATATATATATATTTATATATATATGTATATAGATACATAAAGAAATACAAATTTACGGCAACCTCATATACCCACTAAGTCAGCACACAAAAAAAATACAAATGAGCCACGGTTTCAGGGAGTTACAAGAGAGAGCATCAAAACAATATAAAAACGAAATAAGAGTTGTCATTAAGTACCTGTCTTTGAAAAAAAAATATCTACCAAAGACAGAAACAGTGACTTAGTGGAAACACTTCCTCCATATTCCACCGTAGTACAATAGGCCAAGGATTTAAGGCTTGCAAGAACATCTCCCGAATATGACTACCACAAAGGACATCCATTCACGTCCCTCAAGACAAGATGAAGAAGTCATGTTGGCAGATCGAAGAGTGGCCATCAGGCATGCAGCCGAGGTCACGGGAATCCCGTCCGGGATCGCTCAAAGAATCGTTGCCAACGAATCACAAATGAAGGTTTTTTCGTTTTGGGTGCCGAGAATGTTGACCAAAAGGCAAGCAAAAAAACGAGTCGACAATTTGAGAGTGAATCTCGAAAAGTTCCAGGCAGATATGAGAAAGTATTTGCAGCGTTTTGTAGGCATGGAAAAGACTCAGATCCATCATTTTGATCCACAAACCAAACATTAATTGATGCCTTAGAAGCAACCATCTTCACCGATGTCAAAGATATTCAAATTTTTGAGCTTGCAAAGGAAAGTTGTGCATCAATTGCGGGAGGCTATTGAAGAACCCCTTACCAAAATGGTAATTAGTTAAATCTAGTCTTCAAGAATGCTTATGATAAAGTAGTGGTTATTCCAACTGATGAACTTAAACATCTCTTCACACCATACAGCACTGTCAGTCGAGCTTTTCACTCCTGATTTCATCAACTTATAACCTTACAATAACTCAATTGTATTTGACTTCCATAATGATGATTATGAAAGCATTAAACATGTTTTTGATACTACTGATTGGACGATTACCTACTCTTTCAACGCAAAATCTTGAGAGAGCCATTTCCTCTTTTTACAACAACATTTTTGACGCCGGTGAAAGATATGTACCAAAGATAAGAAAAAAAAGTCTAGCGCATCAGAACCGCTAGAAAACTAATTTTCGAAGAAGTTGTCTTTGAGGGATTTAAAAATTTGTGAAGACGTTATACACTTCTTTGTGGTATCATATCAACCATTTGTTACTCAAAGGATCAAATATCATTTTCTGACAGCATTTCCTATTACACAAATGATGAAAATGCTCTGTGCTGGCAACATTTATCCAACACAGCAGCAATAAGTCAACCACTACATGCGCGTACTTAATCAGCCTATCCTTTAAATTTCGTTTTCATCGAAGGATATCATCGAAAGCTTCAGCGATTAAACTATGTCTGGGGTTGCCATCTAAAAAATTTCCAAAACTCGGAAAATTTAAATATCGGTTGCTTATTTTATTGTAAATGCTTTGGTCATGAATATCAAATGGAAACATCTGTTTGTGCAATATTTACGAATTGTCTGGTCATCAATCAAATGCTAGCACCAGAGCTGCTTCTCGTTGTCTTAAACCCACCCTATGAATTTAGTTTCGATTGAATGGCTGCACTGTAATTTATAGGAGTGAATATAATTTTAGGGTTACCAACGTCCAAACTTTTTAAATTTTTGAAACGTAAATATTTGTTGTTAATTGTCATTGCAGGATCATTCCCATTTGGAAATTTTATGACAACATCGCTCGATAAAGAAATAAAAATAAACTACGAAATTCACCATAGCTGGCAACACTTTCACGATTTTTCAACGAAATTCCTACAAAATTAGATATGCAACAAGATTCACTTATCATGTGAATTTCGTTTTTATATCGTTACTGCATCGGAAGTAATAAGGAAAAAACCTTTATTGTCCTGAGCAAATTTACAATATTTAGGGAACAAAAATTGCCATAGTTGGCGACCCTTTACCAATTTTTCAACCAAATTTCTATGAAATTTAGCCTAGAGTACGGTTCATCTACTGCGAATTTTGTCGAAATCTGGTGGCTAAATCGGAAGCAATAGGCCAAAAACCATCTTTTTTTCTTAGTGATTTTTCCAAATGGCACCACTGCCACAGTATTGCCCGTATTGCATTATCACTTCTATCAAACTTGGCCCTAACTAATACCAACATGTCCTGTAAATTTCATATTGATCGCATTAGCCGATCGTTAGTTATCGTGAACAGAAGTTTTGAGTGCTGAAAATAGAGGTAATTTGATCACGGGTTGCCATTCTTGTTTACCGCGGAGTTTTAAAAATGTTTATTTGACTTGGTAGACAAAAACCAACATTTATTAATAATTCTAATTAATTTTCAAGGAAACTAATTAATTAATTAATTTTCAAGGAAAAATTTTCAGGAAACTCGATGATTTGAACGATTTTTTTTTAAGGAGCCTGCTGTAGCTACAGAGTTGCCCACGCCGACTCAAAAGCCCATGTGTGTTAGATTCTAGTCTACATCAATACGCTCTGAAAATTTCACGATGATCCATTGCTTTTCTTAGAAGTTATGACAAATCGAAATTCGAAAAAAAATCCTTGCCTACTTTTAGGCACTCAGCGCCTACACAAGGTTCAAAATTTCCAATTCTTTATCATTAACAAACTAAAAACATAATAAGTTTTTGTTCTTAATACTTTTTTTTAACAAAACATTACACTGCTTGGAAATATACCTGAAAGTTCACTAAAATGCCCGCCGACGCCAAATGTTTAAGATATCTGAATTCAAGCAAATCATGGATCTACCTGTTATATACATCTATGTCCTCCGAAAATTTCAGCTCAATCGGATTGGCCACTCCAGAGATTATCTCCCTTAATCATTTTGCTGATATATATATATATATATATATATATATATATATATATATATATATATATATATATATATATATATTTATATATATATACATATATATATATATATATATAAAATATTTTAATCGTCCGAATTAGCGTTTTGTTTCTGATAAGTCTGATGATGGTTTAATACCAGTAAACCTACTTGAGTCTTCTGATTTTAACCTTGTGAGTACGTTGTATGGCCATGATTTGCAGCAAGTTGTTCCCACTCCCAACCAAAATGGTAATTGGTTAGACTTAATCTTTACAAATGTTTACGACGATGTAGTGGTTAGCCCAGCCAATGACGCAGAGAATCTCTTTTCTAATAGTCTTCACCATTCCGCTCTTATAATTGAACTTTCCACTACTGATTGGAACATGTTAAGTACGTACAATAATACGATTGTATATCATTTCCATAATGCTGATTATGATAGCATTCACAATTTCCTTGACAATGTCGATTGGACAAATGTGTTTATGTGCCATTCCCTTGATGATGATGTAGCCATGTTCTATAGAATAGTATTTGATGCGGTAGATAAGTTTGTACCCAAGATTAGGAAAAAAGATAAACTCTCTGAACCTTGGCTTGACAAGACCCTTAGACGTCTGAGAAACCACAGAAATAAACTTTACAGACTAATGAAGAATCAAGTCGACATTAACCACCGTATTAAAGAAGAATACGATTTAATTGCTCAGGAATTCTTTACCAAATCTCACGAAGCGTATGACAGATACCTTAGAACTACTGCGGAGAATATAATCCGCGAACCTAAAAATTTTTTTGATTTTGTTAATATGAAGCGGAAAACAAGCGGCTACCCCTCTTCAATGTCCACTGAAAGTTCAATGTTGTCTTCTTCTCCTCAGGAGATATGCAACTTTTTTGCTGACCATTTTCAAGAAGTTTTTAGTCCAGTTAGCATCCCAACATTGTATCGATTCCCGGGTGCGACTCAAACAATTTTTGCTGAGGATATAACCATATCGAGGAGTGAAATATTTACTGCCATTATGGAGCTTGACAACAACAAGGGCCCTGGACCTGACATCCTCCCTCCTATTTTTCTGATCAAGTGTGTAAAACAACTGATCTCGCCCCTTCATACTATATTCAATAATTCTCTCTCCTCTGGACTATTTCCTTCGTATTGGAAATCTTCTTAGATTACACCTATTTATAAAAGTGGCGATAGACGTCTTATTCAAAATTATAGAGGCATCGCCATTCTATCTGCTATTCCCAAACTATTTGAAAAAATCATCTGCTGCAAAATTTCTCCTATGGTCGACGCTCGACTGAACGAGCAGCAGCATGGATTTAGGAAAGGTCGTTCTACTACAACTAATCTTATGGTGCTTGTTTCTGATGCTTTGTGCAAAATGGAGAAAGGTGACCAAATTGACGCAGTCTATACAGACTTCAGCAAAGCATTCGACCGAGTTGATCACTCCATTTTGATCTCCAAGCTGAAACAATTCGGAATTGCAGGATCCTTACTAAAGTGGCTTGGCTCCTACCTACACGACCGCTTGCAATTCGTGAAATTCCAAGGTCTCATTTCTAAGAAAGTCGTCGTTAAATCCGGTGTACCTCAAGGAAGTCATCTTGGCCCTCTTCTTTTTAATATCTTCATATCTGACATATCGGAGGTTTTATTTGATATTCCTCATTTACTATATGCGGACGACCTCAAAATCTACCATGTCATCAGGTCACAATCTGACGCGGCCTTTTTTCAGTCTAAACTGTATTCTCTAGACCATTGGTGCTCGGCGAACAAACTCCCTCTTAACATTGCCAAATGCCGCACAATCAGCTTCTCTCGCAAAACTGCACGCGTTCATTATACGTACAGCCTCAACAACACGGCACTCAGCAGGGTTGACAACATATTAGATCTCGGTGTCACCCTGGATGAAAAGCTCCGCTTCAATCTACATTACGATAGAGTGCTTTCCCGAGCAAATAAACAACTTGGTTTCATTAAGCGACGAGCCAAAGAGTTTAAGAATCTCTGGGTTACTAAATCCTTATATATTTCACTCGTGCGTCCTCTTCTCGAATATGCGTGCACTATCTGGAACCCGGCTTTCGAAATTCACAGCCAAAGATTTGAGTCTGTTCAGAAGCAGTTTTTACTGTTCGCTCTGAGAGATCTTTTTAACCCTTATGATTTCAGTAATCTACCACCATACGAACATCGCCTTAAATGTATTAACTTGTTACCCCTTGCATCGAGAAGATTAATGTTATCTGCCTGCTTCAGCTTCGATGTCATCAGAGACGTGGTTAATGTCGTCTACTTGAAAAAAAAGTTTGTGCTCAATCAGCCCTTGAGAGTCACTAGATCCCGACGATTGCTTAATGAATACCAACACAACACAACATATGCAGCAAATGAGCCAATCAATAGGTGCTGCAGGCTATTCAATTGCATGAGCGAGAACTTTTCCCCTACGATATCTAAGGCAACTTTTAAAAAAAATATTATGAGGGCTCTCTCTTCATAGTCTCTTCCTTTCCCCCGCCATACTATATATATATGTATTGTAAATTTAAATTCACTTAGCTATTTGTCAATTGTTATTCATTTAGTAATTTGTCATTTAGCTATTACTTTATTTGTTATCTATTTGTAACTAGTTTATTTTTGCGTTATTTATTAATCTTGTATTCATATATAGTTTTGTTTATTACTTTGTTTCGTATATTATTTTATTTTTTTTTGTTTCGTAATTTTATCCATGTACTATATTATTTATTCTTCTGTACATGTACACCTTGCTTGGTGAATAAATAAATAAATTGGCTGCCTAAAATATATATATATATATATATATATATATATATATATATATATATATATATATATATATATATAATGTTCTTCGAACATTAGTAAAAATATTCTGAGCCAAACAAACTTTATAGGCAGATTAAAGAAAATACTTACGTTAGTCCTGCTATTCAGAGAGTGTATAGTGAAGTCTCTTAGCAATTTATAGTAATGTCTCATGAAGCTTAAAATACTAACATTAGGTCAACCGGCAAAAATATAGTCCGCGACCAGAAAAAATTCTTCGATATTGTTAATGTGAAGCGAAAAACTATTGGTTATCCATCGTCAATGTTTCTGAATAATATAACGTTTTCTTCAACTACAGAGATATATGACCTTTCGCAGATAGTTTCCAAAAAGCTTTTAATGCACCAGACTCATGCTCATGCTCAAGCTTACACTTATTTGCCTCTGATTCAACTTCAACAGCTTTTGTCACCCATTGAGTAATTTCACGTGCTGAAATACGAAAAGCTGTTTTGAAACTCAACTGCAACTAAGGTCCTGGGCCCAATCTTCTTCCTCTAACCTTCTAATGCAAGTGTGTAGAGCAGTTTATAGCTCCTTTGCATATTTTCTTTACTAGATCACATACCTCAGAAGTTTTCCCATCCTGTTGCAAGCTTTCGTATCTTACACAAATATTCAAGAATGGTGATCGACGCTGTATTGAAAATTACAGGGGCATTGCGATTTTGTCTTCGATTCCGAAACTTTTTGAAAATGTTGTATACGATAAACTTTCTCCCCTGGTTGATTCCCGTCTGAACGAGCAACAACATAGCTTTAAAAAAAAGTCGCTAAACTACCACGAATTTGACAATCTTAATCCCAGATGTTCTATGCAAAATGGAGAAAATATACCAAATTAACGCTGTCTACAGTGACTTCAGTAAGGCATTCTACCTTATTTCCACAGCTTCAAAAATTCTGTCTTACCGGGTCTTTATTAAGCTGGCTGACTTCCTACTTTCGCAATCAAACACTATGTGTAACATTTCAAAGACTTTTATCGAAAAACATTACTACCACCTCTGGTGTACCAGTTCTTTTCAATATATTTATTTTCGATCTAACTGGCGTCCTTGCAAACATACTTCATTTATTTTACGCAGACAATCTCAAAGTTTATCAGAACATTGAATCCAAATTGAATGCCCTTTTCCTCCAATCCAAGCTTGATTCACTCGATCACAGGTGCAGTGCAAACAATCTCTCTCTCAACATTGATAAATGCAACGTTATTAATTTTTGTCGTAAATGCACGGTCACTTACAATACGTACTTCCTCGGCAATAATTTGCTAACTAGAGTGGATAATATTGTTATCCCCGGTGTTATCTTAACCTCAAGCCAAAAACTATATATCAATGTTTTATTTATTGATTGTTATTTATTGATCTACTTGTTAAAGACTAAGAGCCAGCGCCTGCCAGTCAAAGTATAAAGGCCTAAATTTTGTGTGTGTATTCTCACTACTGTAGGTAAGAAAGTTCGAGTGTTAGAAATCTTGACTAACGGTGACTTATACAAGTTGCAGGTTACAAAGGTTTGCAATAAACTGGCTTATTTACGTTAAAGTATAAAGTCTGGGATTTGAATATTTTGTTTAAATAAGTATTTTAAGTCAAGGTTTAAGAAGCCTGATCCATCCGGAGGGTCTTACACTCTCAGGACTCCGTATAAGGTCAAATGCATCCACCCTGAAAACGTTGCCCATATACATAAACATGTGTTAATACTATAATAATAATAATAATATTACAATTATTTTATTTACATTTTTCAAAGACTAAAAATAGTGTGCCAATATATATGTATATAAATATATACATAATTAATATTTATTTAACAATGTAACAATAATTTAATCATCGTGATTTTCAATATTTTCATCATTTAAACTTACTGCTACGAAAATGTATTTGGAATATTCACCTTCAGTTTGGGCGGATTCTACTTATTTTACCTAATTTTCGGAGCACTAAGTTATACAAGATCAGTATATTATCCTACTAAGCATAAGCGTTCTATCTGCATTTATTTCACTTTTGAGTTAACACCGGATTTGACAAGTACATACTTTATTAGATCGTTCTACAACATTTGAAAACTCTATCTTTTCAAATATCTCCAGTACAAATCATTGAATATCTCGAAAATAATAAAATGTAGATATAACGTTGATGCTTAGTAGGGCGGTATACTTTTGCCTTCGAAAGGGGAAAGTTATATATACATACATAGATGTATGTATGTGACCGATTTAACTTTTTATGATTTAATTTCACTAAAGCCATATTTACACTTAGATACATGTTGTGGGGCTTGTTTCGCGATTTGTACAAAATTAGTATCAAGATTTTTATGAGTAAATTTCTACAAATCAATTGACATGTATAAATTTGCAATTTATTTTCACGTGCGTTTACACTATGTTATAAATATATTTGATTGGTAAATTTGCATTGCCATGGCAAAGTGAAATGTCTTCAGCGGAAGAAGATTATTTATTTTTAAGTTGTTTCGAAACTGTTTTAAATAAAATTAAAAAAAATAAAGGAAAACGTAAGTGGTGGATGCGTGAATTTTTGAAAAAACGGGAAAGCCAAGGCGCGTACAATATGTTAGTTAACGAACTGACTTTAGAATATGGGATTTGTTCTAAAAATTATGTGAGGATGAGCCGAAATGAATTTGAGCAGCTATTGAAGTTAGTGGGACCAATAATAGTGAAAAAGGACACTAAATTCAGGAATTCAATATCACCAGCAGATCAATTGGCAGTGACATTAAGGTTCCTTGCAAGTGGGGATTCTTTTGCGTCACTAATATATGCACATTGAATTTCTAAAAGTTCAATTTGTAACATAGTGCCAAATGTATGTGAGGCTCTTACTACAAAATTATCTAATGAACTGAAGGTAAGTAAAAAGCACAATTTTAATTTGTAGTGAAGTGAATTTAATTTTTATTAAAACGTATAATTGTTAGAAAGTATATGTAGTTGAATTTGATGCTTTGTGATTCACATTACTTGGTTCAGTAGGCGTACTTGGTTCAGTAGGAGTGCTTGGATAATGTGTCGCAATGATTATGGGAGATGATGAACTTGATAAATCGTAAAAAAAAATGAAGACATTACTGATTTGCAATAAACGGGAGCGCTATCTGTCTTAATTCTTTCAACTTCGGCTTCACATAGGGCTGTGCTTATTTTTTGCTTAGCTTCGGCCAAGATTAAATCATAATTTTTCCCTCTGAACTTTCTTAGTGCGCTTGCCACATACTCCCCATACATACTCCATACTCCCCGTTTTTTCTTTGCCTTTGAGCCAATCCCTCTCCAACTATTTTCATACTTTTTACTACTGACTCCATGTCAGTCATACTATCTTTAATCTTACGTTTGCTTGATTGTTGTGGAGTTAGCCATTTATTTTTTTCAACAAATTTCTTAAAAATTTCTTGTTCTTCGTTGTCTATCTCATTAGCTCAATTATCTCAGATTCTTTGCCAGCAGTACAATGATCATCATTACCAAATGAACGCTGGAAGAAAAAAAAATATTTTAAATATTAGTGAATTGACGTGGTTTTATTATTTTCAGCTTCCTTCAAATGAAAAAGAGTGGACAGAGATTGCGAATGAATTCGAAGAAAAGTGGAACTTTCCACATTGTCTAGGTGCGATTGATGGAAAGCACGTAGAAATCAAGGCACCTGCAAACTCCGGAACAGCATTTTTTAATTACAAGCAATCATTCAGCATTGTATTGCTGGGAATTGCTGATGCGAACTATAAATTCATTTTAGCAAATGTTGGTATAAAAGGTCGGATTTCGGATGGAGGGGTCTTCAAACATACATCCTTTTATGAGAAATTATGTAAAAAGCAACTGCGAATACCCCAGTCCGTTCCGCTTCCTGGAAGAACTAAAGATATACCTTTTTTATTTGAAGCCGATGATGCTTTTGCTTTGGAGGAAACTATTATTAAGCCTCTGCCTGGTCATTATCCGAAAAATTATGCCGAGCCCGAAAAATTATTGATAATGTTTTTGGTATTCGCAGTGTCGTATTTCGAGTTTTAAGCACGGGAATGCAAGTGACCCCCAAAAAGGCGACAAGTGTAGTTTTAGCTAAAATTTATATCCACAACTTCTTACGAAATAAGTCATCTAAACGTTATACACCGACAAGAACGTTTGATTCAGAAGATTCTGAAGGAAATATAATACCAGGATCATGGAGAACAACTACAACAAGCGGTGAACGGAATAATCGATTAAACAGAACCAAAACAAGAGCAAATATTCATACCGACAATAGAAAAGAATATGAGGAATATTTTTTAAGTATTCAGGGGTCTATACCGTGGCAATATAATAAATAATATCTACTTATAAAGGAAAGCTAAATAATATTTAAAAACTTTATATATATGAATTAAATGAATATTTTCTACTCACTTGAGTTATATTTTATTACTTCTATTTTTGTGAGGTTTATACTGATCGGCTAAAAATGTTAAGTGCTGGAAAGCGTGCCACGAAGGAATGTAAACATCATTTGTTCTACATCCTGATATTTTACTGGTGTTAATTTTACTTCGTTCCTTACTAAATTGGCTTTTTATGTTGTGCCAATTATCCTCAACTTTTTTCTTTGAACATGTTAAAGATGTAGCTTTGTCCTCTAGAATATCATTTCTTCTATTGGAATTTTTGTAATCATTGGATTTAATATCCCATATACCACTAGATTTCACTTTCTCTATTAAGTTTAACGTTCTTTCTTTATTCCAAATAGAAATTTTGAAAATAAAATGTGGAAATCACTTCTTCACAAGAACAGAAACTTTCCTTCTTGAATTAGCTTCTCTCACTGAAGTATCGCATTTTGTCAAATCAAAAGCGAAATGCCGATATACAAAATGTATGATGATTTGTATGAGTACACTGTCAATCTATGAGCACTTGTATGAGTTTCAGTTGCATGATTTGTTTATTTGACTTGTATCTCATATACATTATTCTAAGTGTAAACATAGCTTAAGATCTAAAAGTCGTAACTAATAATAATACTAATATTCTCTTACATATACTCATGGGCAACGCTTTCTCGGTGGATTTTACCTTATACCGACTCTGTGGGAGTGTTGGACCCTCCGGATGGGTCTGGCTTCTTAAGCCATGACTTAAAACAGTCAATTAAACATAATATTCAAATCAAAGACTTTATATTTTAACATAAGTAAGCCACATGGCTTACTTATGTTAAAATATTGCTCAACTTTATTACCTGCTACCTGTATAAGCCACCGTTAGTCAAGGGCTGCGCCTTGGCTAAACCTCTGCGCAAACTATTTTACCTGTCATATTCGACTGGAATATTTCCTTCCGCATGGAAGCTTGCACACGTTCAGCCCATACCTAAAAAGGGGGAGGCCTGTGATCCCTCTAACTATCGACCTATTGCAATCGTTTCGGTTCTGTCTAAGGTATTCGAATCTCTCGTGAATTCAAAATTAATGAAATATCTTGAGTTGAACCATCTTATCAACGACCGCCAGTATGGTTTCCGTTCTGGGCGCTCCACTGGGGACTTACTCATATTTCTCACTGAGAGATGGAACCGTTGTCTCCATAATTTTGGTGAAGCAATGGTCTTTCCTCTTGATATTTTGAAGGCCTTTGGCACCCTGCCCTATTAGCCAAGCTTCGTGCATTTGGTCTTCACCCCGTCCTTGTCAAGTGGATTGAAAGTTTCCTCGTAGATCGTTCCTTTCAAGTTGTTCTGGATGAACACAAATCTTGTGTCCACACCACCAATGCCGGGGTTCCGCAAGGTACTGTCCTTTCACCAACTCTTTTTCTTTTATTTATAAATGACCTCCTTTCCTCCACTTTCAATCCAGTTCATAGTTTTGCCGATGACAGCACCGTTGACTTCGCATACTCTTTTGACAAGGTAGCCGACTCTTGTGGAAATGCTACTTCTGTTAGTAGAGATCGAGATTTAAATCCAATGATTACAAAAATTCCAATAGAAGAAATGATATTCTAGAGGACAAAGCTACATCTTTAACATGTTCAAAGAAAAAAGTTGAGGATAATTGGCACAACATAAAAAGCCAATTTAGTAAGGAACGAAGTAGAATTAACACCAGTAAAATATCAGGATGTAGAACAAATGATGTTTACATTCCTTCGTGGCACGCTTTCCAGCACTTAACATTTTTAGCCGATCAGTATAAACCTCACAAAAATAGAAGTAATAAAATATAACTCAAGTGAGTAGAAAATATTCATTTAATTCATATATATAAAGTTTTTAAATATTATTTAGCTTTCCTTTATAAGTAGATATTATTTATTATATTGCCACGGTATAGACCCCTGAATACTTAAAAAATATTCCCCATATTCTTTTCTATTGTCGGTATGAATATTTGCTCTTGTTTTGGTTCTGTTTAATCGATTATTCCGTTCACCGCTTGTTGTAGTTGTTCTCCATGATCCTGGTATTATATTTCCTTCAGAATCTTCTGAATCAAACGTTCTTGTCGGTGTATAACGTTTAGATGACTTATTTCGTAAGAAGTTGTGGATATAAATTTTAGCTAAAACTACACTTGTCGCCTTTTTGGGGGTCACTTGCATTCCCGTGCTTAAAACTCGAAATACGACACTGCGAATACCAAAAACATGTTCAATAATTTTTCGGGCTCGGCATAATTTTTCGGATAATGACCAGGCAGAGGCTTAATAATAGTTTCCTCCAAAGCAAAAGCATCATCGGCTTCAAATAAAAAAGGTATATCTTTAGTTCTTCCAGGAAGCGGAACGGACTGGGGTATTCGCAGTTGCTTTTTACATAATTTCTCATAAAAGGATGTATGTTTGAAGACCCCTCCATCCGAAATCCGACCTTTTATACCAACATTGAAATGACCTTTTATACCAACACTGAAATGAATTTATAGTTCGCATCAGCAATTCCCAGCAATACAATGCTGAATGATTGCTTGTAATTAAAAAATGCTGTTCCGGAGTTTGCAGGTGCCTTGATTTCTACGTGCTTTCCATCAATCGCACCTAGACAATGTGGAAAGTTCCACTTTTCTTCGAATTCATTCGCAATCTCTGTCCACTCTTTTTCATTTGAAGGAAGCTGAAAATAATAAAACCACGTCAATTCACTAATATTTAAAATATTTTTTTTTCTTCCAGCGTTCATTTGGTAATGATGATCATTGTACTGCTGGCAAAGAATCTGAGATAATTGAGCTAATGAGATAGACAACGAAGAACAAGAAATTTTTAAGAAATTTGTTGAAAAAAATAAATGGCTAACTCCACAACAATCAAGCAAACGTAAGATTAAAGATAGTATGACTGACATGGAGTCAGTAGTAAAAAGTATGAAAATAGTTGGAGAGGGATTGGCTCAAAGGCAAAGAAAAAACGGGGAGTATGGAGTATGTATGGGGAGTATGTGGCAAGCGCACTAAGAAAGTTCAGAGGGTAAAATTATGATTTAATCTTGGCCGAAGCTAATCAAAAAATAAGCACAGCCCTATGTGAAGCCGAAGTTGAAAGAATTAAGACAGATAGCGCTCCCGTTTATTGCAAATCAGTAATGTCTTCATTTTTTTTTACGATTTATCAAGTTCATCATCTCCCATAATCATTGCGACACATTATCCAAGCACTCCCACTGAACCAAGTACGCCTACTGAACCAAGTAATGTGAATCACAAAGCATCAAATTCAACTACATATACTTTCTAACAATTATACGTTTTAATAAAAATTAAATTCACTTCACTACAAATTAAAATTGTGCTTTTTACTTACCTTCAGTTCATTAGATAATTTTGTAGTAAGAGCCTCACATACATTTGGCACTATGTTACAAATTGAACTTTTAGAAATTCAATGTGCATATATTAGTGACGCAAAAGAATCCCCACTTGCAAGGAACCTTAATGTCACTGCCAATTGATCTGCTGGTGATATTGAATTCCTGAATTTAGTGTCCTTTTTCACTATTATTGGTCCCACTAACTTCAATAGCTGCTCAAATTCATTTCGGCTCATCCTCACATAATTTTTAGAACAAATCCCATCTTCTAAAGTCAGTTCGTTAACTAACATATTGTACGCGCCTTGGCTTTCCCGTTTTTTCAAAAATTCACGCATCCACCACTTACGTTTGCCTTTATTTTTTTTTAATTTTATTTAAAACAGTTTGGAAACAACTTAAAAATAAATAATCTTCTTCCACTGAAGACATTTCACTTTGCCATGGCAATGCAAATTTACCAATCAAATATATTTATAACATAGTGTAAACGCATGTGAAAATAAATTGCAAATTTATACATGTCAATTGATTTGTAGAAATTTACTCATAAAAATCTTGATACTAATTTTGTACAAATCGCGAAACAAGCCCCACAACATGTATCTAAGTGTAAACATGGCTTTAGTGAAATTAAATCATAAAAAGTTAAATCGGTCACATACATACATCTATGTATGTATATATAACTTTCCCCTTTCGAAGGCAAAAGTATACCGCCCTACTAAGCATCAACGTTATATCTACATTTTATTATTTTCGAGATATTCAATGATTTGTACTGGAGATATTTGAAAAGATAGAGTTTTTAAATGCTGTAGAACGATCTAATAAAGTATGTACTTGTCAAATCCGGTGTTAACTCAAAAGTGAAATAAATGCAGATAGAACGCTTATGCTTAGTAGGATAATATACTGATCTTGTATAACTTAGTGCTCCGAAAATTAGGTAAAATAAGTAGAATCCGCCCAAACTGAAGGTGAATATTCCAAATACATTTTCGTAGCAGTAAGTTTAAATGATGAAAATATTGAAAATGACGATGATTAAATTATTGTTACATTGTTAAATAAATATTAATTATGTATATATTTATATACATATATATTGGCACACTATTTTTAGTCTTTGAAAAATGTAAATAAAATAATTGTAATATTATTATGATTATTATAGTACTAACACATGTTTATGTATATGGGCAACGTTTTCAGGGTGGATGCATTTGACCTTATACGGAGTCCTGAGAGTGTAAGACCACTCCGGATGGATCAGGCTTCTTAAACCTTGACTTAAAATACTTATTTAAACAAAATATTCAAATCCCAGACTTTATACTTTAACGTAAGTAAGCCAGTTTATTGCAAACCTTTGTAACCTGCAACCTGTACAAGTCACCGTTAGTCAAGATTTCGAACACTCGAACTTTCTTACCTACAGTAGTGAGAATACACACACAAAATTTAGGCCTTTATACTTTGACTTATGTCTGGCAGGCGCTGGCTCTTAGTCTTTAACCAGTAGATCAATAAATAACAATCAATAAATAAAACATTGATATATAGTTTTTGGCTTAAGGTTAAGATAACACCGGGGATAACAATATTATCCACTCTAGTTAGCAAATTATTGCCGAGGAAGTACGTATTGTAAGTGACCGTGCATTTACGACAAAAATTAATAACGTTGCATTTATCAATGTTGAGAGAGAGATTGTTTGCACTGCACCTGTGATCGAGTGAATCAAGCTTGGATTGGAGGAAAAGGGCATTCAATTTGGATTCAATATTCTGATAAACTTTGAGATTGTCTGCGTAAAATAAATGAAGTATGTTTGCAAGGACGCCAGTTAGATCGAAAATAAATATATTGAAAAGAACTGGTACACCAGAGGTGGTAGTAATGTTTTTCGATAAAAGTCTTTGAAATGTTACACATAGTGTCTGATTGCGAAGGTAGGAAGTCAGCCAGCTTAGTAAAGACCCGGCAAGGCCGAATTTTTGAAGCTTTGGAATTAAGGTAAAATGCCTTACTGAAGTCACTGTACGTTCAAAATTTATTTCGCTACCTTAATTTTTGCAAAAATTATTTGTGTACGGAATAAAAGGTATATTAAAAATATCACAAAAATAGCCGCCGACATCAAAGGGTTAAAGATGATTGACATTTAGTGAAACCTGGACCCATCTTGCATATGCATCTATGTTTGCTGATAGTTTTAGCTAAATCGGATGGCGGGTTCCCGAGAAATAGTCACTGAAATTTTGATGATATATATGCATATATATATATATATATATATATATATATATATATATATATATATATATATATATATATATATATATATATATATATATATATATATATGTATATATATACAAATATATATATATATATATATATATATATATATATATATATATATATATATATATATACATATAAATATATATATATATATATATATATATATATATATATATACATATATATATATATATATATATATATATATATATATATATATATATATATATATATTATATATATATATATATATATATATATATATATATATATATATATATATATATATATATATATATATATATATATGTATATATTGTTGCGAGCGACTAAGCTTTGTCGAGCCGTCGTCAGTGCGGCATATATTTATTTAGAGATCTTCTTCTCTTGCCCGACGTGCCTTTTCCCAGCCGACTAGCTTAGCCCGACGTGGGTTTGCAGGCGGAAGACCTTTAGTTCTATGGGACGCGGACAGTACAGCACTCACCACATTTCACCTTTTTACATCAGAAACAAACAGGAAAGAAACGAAGAGGTTCGGTGAAAATCATTAAAGAAATCTTTATTCCAATATGCCACAACAAAACTTAAACCAAAAAAAAAATCAAAGAAGAAAAATCAAAAATATCAACAACAAAATTTTAGAAAAAATAAACAATCCAACCAAAATTCAATAATCCAAATTAACTTAATCCAAATACATAGATGAAATCAAATCAAAGAAATGAAATTTAATCAAATAGGGAATAATTTATACATGTATGAGGTATGTTTGCTAGGACGCCTGATGTAAAAAGGTGAAATGTGGTGAGTGCTGTACTGTCCGCGTGCCATAGCCACTCCATGCCCAACCCCGGCCGTAGTGGAATTCACATCAATCTTACAAAAAAGAGGTAGAAAACTTAGCAAGCACATGAAATAGCAATCATTATAGGTAAAAATATATAAATATTATTATAAATATCGAAAAAAGTACATACACCCACACCAAAAAGAAATGTTTAGTCTATTCTTCAAATATGAACATATTTAAATCATTAAATGGTGTAAATCAAATATATAATTTCGGCTGCTATTCATATCTACATTAACGGTATTCAATCTTGCTAAGACAATGCAACCATATATTAAGCAATCTGGTAAACAAATATTTGCAACTTTTGACCAAATATGCATGGAATTTAACTGATTTTCGTTTTTTTTAAAAATTCTGACTATTTGTTTCTTATATTTTAACACTTATCTGAGAGTCCTTTTGTTTTCGCCAAATGCTATTTAGTTCATCACCAGCCACAATACCATTCCAATTTTGAAACCTGTTGATTCATACCATGTAGTTTTTTTATTTCGTCGATTGTCGCAGTGCCTCTCTAATATTTAGTTGCATCACGTAGGTTCGAAGTTCGATTTATTTCTTGGCCTGCCCTTCAGCAAATGTTTTTTTGTCTAGACTCCCGCACGATGAATTCGTCATACCCAAAGCTCAGAACTTTATTTTAATTCCTTACATTCAGCCACTGCCGTTGAATTCCAAACGAATATATCAGCTTGCTCTTGCTATCACTTCAACGATTTTTTTTCCATTTTGATTTCAAAGACACTCTCAAATTATTCCCCAACTTTTAATTCACCACCTTCTTTTACAATACGCTATATTCTTTTTTTTCCACTTTTCGAAGAATACTCTTAAAAACTTCAAACCCAAAATTCAGCTGTCCACTTGTCTTTCTAACCGCTTCAAAAACCCGCCAAAGAAAAAATTCCGAACTTTTTCCTTCCTCAGTTAATACCCAAGTTCCCTTTTTCTTTGTTCAGAAATTTTTTTTCATTGTACCGTTAGAGCGGTTTATTTCCAATTTCCCATATCTTTCAATTTCCCACCCCATTATGGCATCACTCAAAACAGAAGATACATAAATCCCACACCAGGTTCGCTGTACTGCTTTTTCTGACATTTTCAGTGAAGATAGTAGAGCAAATATTGTAGAAACATTACTGTTCCTTTTACTCAAATCGTTATCGACACTATCTTCTGTTGTCTCTTGAATCAATCTAAATCAAATATCTCGATAGTTCTTAATCGGTGTCGTGAGTGGAAATGGTGAAATCATAGCCACATCATGACCTTTTTCCGCCAAACCTTTCAGCTAGGCCGACCCAACCATAAAATGTGACTTGATCATTGGTGGTAATATTGTGAGAATGTTATATCCATGGCTTTCGTTTAGCAAGCAAAGGATTGCGGTTATTGCTATGAACAGGAATGCAAAATTTCTCATCACAATGCAGAACAGATGTTTGGATAGATACACTTTCGCGATCACATCACAGCAAGTCGTAGTACAAGAGTTACTTAACAAGCTATTTCGTGCCGTCGCACAGCTAAAGCAGCTTAGCTGCTATGACCCTTGAATACCCTCCCGGAATATCAATTCTCCCCAGATGTGTCTCCTAGTTGATTGGGTTTGCATTTGCATGGGCATTTGCATGTCCTTTCACCAACTCTTTTTCTTTTATTTATAAATGACCTCCTTTCCTCCACTTTCAATCCAGTTCATAGTTTTGCCGATGACAGCACCGTTGACTTCGCATACTCTTTTGACAAGGTAGCCGACTCTTGTGGAAATGCTACTTCTGTTAGTAGAGGTCGAGATTTAAATCCAATGATTACAAAAATTCCAATAGAAGAAATGATATTCTAGAGGACAAAGCTACATCTTTAACATGTTCAAAGAAAAAAGTTGAGGATAATTGGCACAACATAAAAAGCCAATTTAGTAAGGAACGAAGTAAAATTAACACCAGTAAAATATCAGGATGTAGAACAAATGATGTTTACATTCCTTCGTGGCACGCTTTCCAGCACTTAACATTTTTAGCCGATCAGTATAAACCTCACAAAAATAGAAGTAATAAAATATAACTCAAGTGAGTAGAAAATATTCATTTAATTCATATATATAAAGTTTTTAAATATTATTTAGCTTTCCTTTATAAGTAGATATTATTTATTATATTGCCACGGTATAGACCCCTGAATACTTAAAAAATATTCCCCATATTCTTTTCTATTGTCGGTATGAATATTTGCTCTTGTTTTGGTTCTGTTTAATCGATTATTCCGTTCACCGCTTGTTGTAGTTGTTCTCCATGATCCTGGTATTATATTTCCTTCAGAATCTTCTGAATCAAACGTTCTTGTCGGTGTATAACGTTTAGATGACTTATTTCGTAAGAAGTTGTGGATATAAATTTTAGCTAAAACTACACTTGTCGCCTTTTTGGGGGTCACTTGCATTCCCGTGCTTAAAACTCGAAATACGACACTGCGAATACCAAAAACATGTTCAATAATTTTTCGGGCTCGGCATAATTTTTCGGATAATGACCAGGCAGAGGCTTAATAATAGTTTCCTCCAAAGCAAAAGCATCATTGGCTTCAAATAAAAAAGGTATATCTTTAGTTCTTCCAGGAAGCGGAACGGACTGGGGTATTCGCAGTTGCTTTTTACATAATTTCTCATAAAAGGATGTATGTTTGAAGACCCCTCCATCCGAAATCCGACCTTTTATACCAACATTGGCTGAAATGAATTTATAGTTCGCATCAGCAATTCCCAGCAATACAATGCTGAATGATTGCTTGTAATTAAAAAATGCTGTTCCGGAGTTTGCAGGTGCCTTGATTTCTACGTGCTTTCCATCAATCGCACCTAGACAATGTGGAAAGTTCCACTTTTCTTCGAATTCATTCGCAATCTCTGTCCACTCTTTTTCATTTGAAGGAAGCTGAAAATAATAAAACCACGTCAATTCACTAATATTTAAAATATTTTTTTTTCTTCCAGCGTTCATTTGGTAATGATGATCATTGTACTGCTGGCAAAGAATCTGAGATAATTGAGCTAATGAGATAGACAACGAAGAACAAGAAATTTTTAAGAAATTTGTTGAAAAAAATAAATGGCTAACTCCACAACAATCAAGCAAACGTAAGATTAAAGATAGTATGACTGACATGGAGTCAGTAGTAAAAAGTATGAAAATAGTTGGAGAGGGATTGGCTCAAAGGCAAAGAAAAAACGGGGAGTATGGAGTATGTATGGGGAGTATGTGGCAAGCGCACTAAGAAAGTTCAGAGGGTAAAATTATGATTTAATCTTGGCCGAAGCTAATCAAAAAATAAGCACAGCCCTATGTGAAGCCGAAGTTGAAAGAATTAAGACAGATAGCGCTCCCGTTTATTGCAAATCAGTAATGTCTTCATTTTTTTTTACGATTTATCAAGTTCATCATCTCCCATAATCATTGCGACACATTATCCAAGCACTCCCACTGAACCAAGTACGCCTACTGAACCAAGTAATGTGAATCACAAAGCATCAAATTCAACTACATATACTTTCTAACAATTATACGTTTTAATAAAAATTAAATTCACTTCACTACAAATTAAAATTGTGCTTTTTACTTACCTTCAGTTCATTAGATAATTTTGTAATAAGAGCCTCACATACATTTGGCACTATGTTACAAATTGAACTTTTAGAAATTCAATGTGCATATATTAGTGACGCAAAAGAATCCCCACTTGCAAGGAACCTTAATGTCACTGCCAATTGATCTGCTGGTGATATTGAATTCCTGAATTTAGTGTCCTTTTTCACTATTATTGGTCCCACTAACTTCAATAGCTGCTCAAATTCATTTCGGCTCATCCTCACATAATTTTTAGAACAAATCCCATCTTCTAAAGTCAGTTCGTTAACTAACATATTGGACGCGCCTTGGCTTTCCCGTTTTTTCAAAAATTCACGCATCCACCACTTACGTTTGCCTTTATTTTTTACTAATGTTCGAAGAACAATAGTATTAAACTCGTTTCGCCGAAAATTCATATTTCTTTATATATATATATATATATATATATATATCAGCAAAATGATTTTCCGAGATAATCTCTGGAGTGGCCGATTCGATTGAGCTGAAACTTTTAGAGAACATAGATGTATATAGTAGGTAGGTCCACGACTTTCTCAAATTCAGATATCCTAAACCTTTTGGCGGCGGCGAGCGTTTTAGTGAATTTTGAGGTACTCCTATATTTCCAAGCAGTGTAAATTTTCGTTGGAAAAAAGTATTGGAAATGAAAATTAATTATGTTTTTAGCTTGTCTATGATAAAGAATTGAAATTTTTGAGCCGTGTGTGGGTGCTAAGTGCCTAAAAGTAGGCAAGGATTTTTTTTCAAATTTCGATTTGTCATTACTTGTGATCAAAACATCGGATCATCGTGAAAATTGCAGAGCGTACTGATGTTGACTAGGACTTAGCACATATGGGTTTTCAAGGTTGCACGGGTAACACTGTAGCTACGGCAGGCTCCTGAAAAAAAATCCTTCAAATCACTGACCCTCCTCAAAAATTTTTGATTTTTGGCAAAAATTTCAAATCATTGATAAATTTTGACCTTTGTCCATCATGTCAAATTGAAATTTTGAAAATTCCGATTTGCACAAGAACGGCAACCCATCACCAAATTACCTCTATTTTCAGCACTCGAAAGTTCTGTTCACGAGAACTGACGACCGAATTATCCGATCATGATGAAATTTACAGGACATGTTGGTATTAGCTAGGACCAGGTCTGATAGAAGTGATTTTGAAATGCGGGCAACCCTGTGGCAGTGGTACCATCTTGAAAAATCACTGAGAAAAAAAACAGCTTTTTGGCCTATAACTTCCGATTCAGCCATCAGATTTTAACAAAACTCACACAGTACTTGGATCTTACCCTTTGTAACATTTGGTAAAAATTTGGTTGAAAAATTAGAATAGGGCTGCCAGCTATGGTGATTTTTGTCTCATAAATCTTGCAAATTTGCTCAGCAAAATAAAGCTTTTTTCCCTATAGCTTCCGGTCCAGTGCAGAAATCAAAACGAAGTTCATGCAGCAAATGGACCTTGATTTGAAGTAAATGTCGTAGGAATTTCGTACAAAAATCATGAAAGGGCTGCCAGCTATGACCATTTTTGTAATTTTGTGGAATTTCTTGACTGAGCGATTATGTCATTAGATTTGCAAATGGGAATAATCCTGCAATGAAAATTAACAACAAATATTAACGTTTTAAAAATTTGAAAGTTTTAATGGTGGCAGCCCTAAAACTCTTTTCACCCGTATAGCTTCCAGTGCAGTGATTCAATCGAAACGAAATTTACTGGTTGGGTTTAACTTAACGTGAAGCAGATTTGGTATATATTTTGCTCTGCTGCTGACACAGGGTAACCAGTATTAGCCATTTTCATAAATATTGCACCAACAGATGCTTGAAATTACATACTCATATGCAAAGCATTTGCGACAAAAATAAGAAACCAATTTTTAAATTTTCCGAGTTTTGAACATTTTTCGGATGGCAGCCTCAAACAACGTTTAACCGCTGAAACTTTCGATGAAATCCTCCGATGAGAACGAAATTCAAAGAATAAGTTGATTTAAGTATGAGCTTGTTATGGTAAACTTATTGCTGCTTCGTTGGGAAAGTGTTGCCAGCACTGAACATTTTCATCATTTGTGTTATAGTTGAGTTTTGTTGCATGAGATAAGGAATGGTTGATATGATTCTACAAAAAAGTGTATTACGTCTTTCCAAATTTGTTGGTCACTCAAAGACAATTTCTTCGAAAATTAGTTTTCTAGCGGTTCAGGTGCGCTAGAGTTTTTTTTAATTTTATTTAAAACAGTTTGGAAACAACTTAAAAATAAATAATCTTCTTCCACTGAAGACATTTCACTTTGCCATGGCAATGCAAATTTACCAATCAAATATATTTATAACATAGTGTAAACGCATGTGAAAATAAATTGCAAATTTATACATGTCAATTGATTTGTAGAAATTTACTCATAAAAATCTTGATACTAATTTTGTACAAATCGCGAAACAAGCCCCACAACATGTATCTAAGTGTAAACATGGCTTTAGTGAAATTAAATCATGAAAAGTTAAATCGGTCACATACATACATCTATGTATGTATATATAACTTTCCCCTTTCGAAGGCAAAAGTATACCGCCCTACTAAGCATCAACGTTATATCTACATTTTATTATTTTCGAGATATTCAATGATTTGTACTGGAGATATTTGAAAAGATAGAGTTTTTAAATGCTGTAGAACGATCTAATAAAGTATGTACTTGTCAAATCCGGTGTTAACTCAAAAGTGAAATAAATGCAGATAGAACGCTTATGCTTAGTAGGATAATATACTGATCTTGTATAACTTAGTGCTCCGAAAATTAGGTAAAATAAGTAGAATCCGCCCAAACTGAAGGTGAATATTCCAAATACATTTTCGTAGCAGTAAGTTTAAATGATGAAAATATTGAAAATGACGATGATTAAATTATTGTTACATTGTTAAATAAATATTAATTATGTATATATTTATATACATATATATTGGCACACTATTTTTAGTCTTTGAAAAATGTAAATAAAATAATTGTAATATTATTATGATTATTATAGTACTAACACATGTTTATGTATATGGGCAACGTTTTCAGGGTGGATGCATTTGACCTTATACGGAGTCCTGAGAGTGTAAGACCCTCCGGATGGATCAGGCTTCTTAAACCTTGACTTAAAATACTTATTTAAACAAAATATTCAAATCCCAGACTTTATACTTTAACGTAAGTAAGCCAGTTTATTGCAAACCTTTGTAACCTGCAACCTGTACAAGTCACCGTTAGTCAAGATTTCGAACACTCGAACTTTCTTACCTACAGTAGTGAGAATACACACACAAAATTTAGGCCTTTATACTTTGACTTATGTCTGGCAGGCGCTGGCTCTTAGTCTTTAACCAGTAGATCAATAAATAACAATCAATAAATAAAACATTGATATATAGTTTTTGGCTTAAGGTTAAGATAACACCGGGGATAACAATATTATCCACTCTAGTTAGCAAATTATTGCCGAGGAAGTACGTATTGTAAGTGACCGTGCATTTACGACAAAAATTAATAACGTTGCATTTATCAATGTTGAGAGAGAGATTGTTTGCACTGCACCTGTGATCGAGTGAATCAAGCTTGGATTGGAGGAAAAGGGCATTCAATTTGGATTCAATATTCTGATAAACTTTGAGATTGTCTGCGTAAAATAAATGAAGTATGTTTGCAAGGACGCCAGTTAGATCGAAAATAAATATATTGAAAAGAACTGGTACACCAGAGGTGGTAGTAATGTTTTTCGATAAAAGTCTTTGAAATGTTACACATAGTGTCTGATTGCGAAGGTAGGAAGTCAGCCAGCTTAGTAAAGACCCGGCAAGGCCGAATTTTTGAAGCTTTGGAATTAAGGTAAAATGCCTTACTGAAGTCACTGTACGTTCAAAATTTATTTCGCTACCTTAATTTTTGCAAAAATTATTTGTGTACGGAATAAAAGGTATATTAAAAATATCACAAAAATAGCCGCCGACATCAAAGGGTTAAAGATGATTGACATTTAGTGAAACCTGGACCCATCTTGCATATGCATCTATGTTTGCTGATAGTTTTAGCTAAATCGGATGGCGGGTTCCCGAGAAATAGTCACTGAAATTTTGATGATATATATGCATATATATATATATATATATATATATATATATATATATATATATATATATATATATATATATATATATATATATATATATATGTATATATATACAAATATATATATATATATATATATATATATATATATATATATATATATACATATAAATATATATATATATATATATATATATATATATATATATACATATATATATATATATATATATATATATATATATATTATATATATATATATATATATATATATATATATATATATATATATATATATATATATATATATATATATATATATATATATATATATATATATATATATATATGTATATATTGTTGCGAGCGACTAAGCTTTGTCGAGCCGTCGTCAGTGCGGCATATATTTATTTAGAGATCTTCTTCTCTTGCCCGACGTGCCTTTTCCCAGCCGACTAGCTTAGCCCGACGTGGGTTTGCAGGCGGAAGACCTTTAGTTCTATGGGACGCGGACAGTACAGCACTCACCACATTTCACCTTTTTACATCAGAAACAAACAGGAAAGAAACGAAGAGGTTCGGTGAAAATCATTAAAGAAATCTTTATTCCAATATGCCACAACAAAACTTAAACCAAAAAAAAAATCAAAGAAGAAAAATCAAAAATATCAACAACAAAATTTTAGAAAAAATAAACAATCCAACCAAAATTCAATAATCCAAATTAACTTAATCCAAATACATAGATGAAATCAAATCAAAGAAATGAAATTTAATCAAATAGGGAATAATTTATACATGTATGAGGTATGTTTGCTAGGACGCCTGATGTAAAAAGGTGAAATGTGGTGAGTGCTGTACTGTCCGCGTGCCATAGCCACTCCATGCCCAACCCCGGCCGTAGTGGAATTCACATCAATCTTACAAAAAAGAGGTAGAAAACTTAGCAAGCACATGAAATAGCAATCATTATAGGTAAAAATATATAAATATTATTATAAATATCGAAAAAAGTACATACACCCACACCAAAAAGAAATGTTTAGTCTATTCTTCAAATATGAACATATTTAAATCATTAAATGGTGTAAATCAAATATATAATTTCGGCTGCTATTCATATCTACATTAACGGTATTCAATCTTGCTAAGACAATGCAACCATATATTAAGCAATCTGGTAAACAAATATTTGCAACTTTTGACCAAATATGCATGGAATTTAACTGATTTTCGTTTTTTTTAAAAATTCTGACTATTTGTTTCTTATATTTTAACACTTATCTGAGAGTCCTTTTGTTTTCGCCAAATGCTATTTAGTTCATCACCAGCCACAATACCATTCCAATTTTGAAACCTGTTGATTCATACCATGTAGTTTTTTTATTTCGTCGATTGTCGCAGTGCCTCTCTAATATTTAGTTGCATCACGTAGGTTCGAAGTTCGATTTATTTCTTGGCCTGCCCTTCAGCAAATGTTTTTTTGTCTAGACTCCCGCACGATGAATTCGTCATACCCAAAGCTCAGAACTTTATTTTAATTCCTTACATTCAGCCACTGCCGTTGAATTCCAAACGAATATATCAGCTTGCTCTTGCTATCACTTCAACGATTTTTTTTCCATTTTGATTTCAAAGACACTCTCAAATTATTCCCCAACTTTTAATTCACCACCTTCTTTTACAATACGCTATATTCTTTTTTTTCCACTTTTCGAAGAATACTCTTAAAAACTTCAAAACCAAAATTCAGCTGTCCACTTGTCTTTCTAACCGCTTCAAAAACCCGCCAAAGAAAAAATTCCGAACTTTTTCCTTCCTCAGTTAATACCCAAGTTCCCTTTTTCTTTGTTCAGAAATTTTTTTTCATTGTACCGTTAGAGCGGTTTATTTCCAATTTCCCATATCTTTCAATTTCCCACCCCATTATGGCATCACTCAAAACAGAAGATACATAAATCCCACACCAGGTTCGCTGTACTGCTTTTTCTGACATTTTCAGTGAAGATAGTAGAGCAAATATTGTAGAAACATTACTGTTCCTTTTACTCAAATCGTTATCGACACTATCTTCTGTTGTCTCTTGAACCAATCTAAATCAAATATCTCGATAGTTCTTAATCGGTGTCGTGAGTGGAAATGGTGAAATCATAGCCACATCATGACCTTTTTCCGCCAAACCTTTCAGCTAGGCCGACCCAACCATAAAATGTGACTTGATCATTGGTGGTAATATTGTGAGAATGTTATATCCATGGCTTTCGTTTAGCAAGCAAAGGATTGCGGTTATTGCTATGAACAGGAATGCAAAATTTCTCATCACAATGCAGAACAGATGTTTGGATAGATACACTTTCGCGATCACATCACAGCAAGTCGTAGTACAAGAGTTACTTAACAAGCTATTTCGTGCCGTCGCACAGCTAAAGCAGCTTAGCTGCTATGACCCTTGAATACCCTCCCGGAATATCAATTCTCCCCAGATGTGTCTCCTAGTTGATTGGGTTTGCATTTGCATGGGCGAAGTGGAATATTCACGGAGAATTTTTAGAGCGAGATACGCCAAAGTCAAAAACCAAATATAACGAAATTATAAAACTCTAGCGCACCTGAACCGCTAGAAACACTAATGTTCGAAGAACAGTAGAAGAATCGTGCAGGTTTTGAGTGCATATTCCACCACATGTGCTGCTTATTATGGCCAAACTGTTTCAAATGCCACGTTTTACTTTCGTCTTAAGAATGCATTATAACTCATATGGTGGAAGGTTTCAGATATTAGCACTGGCATGAATTTCAACGTTTATGAGAGCAAAACACGGGTTAATTATATTCGTTATCAGTTACTTATTTCACATAATTTTGAAAGCAGCATCTCATATAACATCAATGAAGAAAATGCTCAGTGCTTGCAGCACTGTAACTGAAGTTGGTGTTTGGGGCTGCGATCCGAAAAATTTGCAGAACTTTGCGAATTGTAACATCGGTTATTTATTTTCATTGTAAATGTTTCCAGTATGTATACTAACTGTAAGCATTTATTGATACAAAAGTAGCACAACCGACTCGTGCTGGCAACCTTTCGCCAGTATCAAAGTCAAGAATATATCAAATCTGCTTCACGTTGTTTAATTACATTCGAAGTTATAGGAGTATAAAGAAATTTAGGGTTACCTGCAGCGAGTTTTTTCAAATGATCGAAAGCTTAATATTTGCTGTTTATTGTCACTACAATATCATTACCATTTGAAAATTCTACGATAAAACCGCTTAATAAAGATATTGCAATTAAACACAAAACCAACAATAGCTGGCAACCCTATCGTGGCTTTTCAACCAAATTTGGCCTGAATAATGTTTATAATAAGTTTCATTAATTGTATGAAATTCGTATTGATTTCATGACTGCACTGGAAGTTATAGTGCAAAAAGTTTTATTTTCCTGAGCGAATTTTCAAAACCAAAGACACAAAAATTACCATAGCTGGCAGCACCAATCGAATTTTTCAACCAAATTTCCAACAAACAGAGATTAGAGTTAGGTTTAGCTACTGTGTCAATTTCATGAAAATTTGGTAACTTATTAACATTTCATAGGGCAAAAAGCAGTTTTTTTTCTTTGTAATTTTTCAAGATGGCACCACTGGCACAGAGTTGCCCACAATTCAAAATCGCTTCTATTAAATCTGGTCTTACTTAAGTCCAATGCATTCTGTAAATTTTAGCTGTATCTGATTATTGGTTCGTGAGATTCCGTGAACAGAAGTTTTTGATGCTAAAAATATAGGTTAACTGGGAGAGGGTTACCGTTCTCGTCCGACATGAAATTTCCAAAGTTTTATTTTGAACGTGTAGATAAAACATAAGATTTATATACAGATTGGTTTTATTGTAAGAAACGGACATTTTTTTGAATATTCGATGGTTTGAATGTTTTCACTTCCAAATTTTTTTTTTCAAAATGAAGACACCAAAATTATCATAGCTGGCAGCTCCAACCGAATTTTTCGACCAAATTTCTACCAAACGTGGCTTAAAGTAAGGTCCAGCAATTGTGTAAGTTTCGTCAAAATCGAACGATTCAATCAGAATTTATAGGGCTAAAAACAATTATCTTTTTTAGTGGTTTTTCAAGATGGCACCACTGTTACAGAATCGCCAGCATTTCAAAATCACTTCTATCAGACTTGGTCCTATTTAGGGCCAATACATGCTGTGAATTTCAAATAATTCTGCTTATCGGATCGTGAGTTTCCGTGAACAGAAGTTTTTGATGCTAAAAATATAGGTAAATTGGGCAAGGGTTACCAGGCGTGCCCGTTATACCATATCTTTTTTTTTTTTTTGTTATGTAAACAAAGCACAAGATTTACATATGAAAGGCTTTTTTTTGAAGAAACGGCATTTTTTCAAGAGAGACGATGATTTGGAGGTTTTCACTTTCAGTGCCTGCCCTAGCTACAGGGTTGCCAGCACGCTCATTAAAAGCTACACAAATCAACAACTAAATAATACCAATATGTTCTGAGAATTTCGTAATGATTGAATACCTCTGTCAAAAGTTATCACAGTTTAAAAATTTTCAAATTTTCCCGTCCTCTTTTTAGGCACCCAGCGCACACATAGGGTTAAAAAATTCCAAAGCATTATCCGATTCATATGTAAAACACGTTAGAAATTTATTTCGTCAACTTTATTTTTGCGAAAATCATTTGTGCACGAAATAATAGGTATATTAAAAATATCACTTAAATGGCCGCCGGCGCCAAAAGGTTAACAATAACTGACATTTAAAGAGACCTGGACCTATTCTGCATATACACCAATGTATCCTGAAAGTTTCAGCTCAATCGGATGGCGCGTTCCCGAGATTATCTCACTGAAATTTTTTGATGATATATATATATATATATATATATATATATATATATATATATATATATATATATATATATATAGAAATATGAATTTTTGGCCGAATCGATTTTAATACTAATGTTCTTCGAGCATTAGTAAAAACAAAAAACTTTGAGTATGCAAGGTTGTTTTCATACTCAATGTAAAGAAATCAGTGTCTGAAAGGGAAATGTCAAAGTGTGTTGGACTACGCCGACTAAAAGCAATCCAATTTTTGCCACCTACGTGGAAACGAAGAGCCTGCTATACAAAATTACGAAAAAGTAGTGTTCAATTTTAACATTCTCTGCAAAACATCGCGATGCAGTTTAAGTGAGGGTCGGCAATAGTTTCCATTTCAATTCGGGTTCAATAATAAGTAGATAACTGGAATAAATACTGTTGATACGTCAAACATATGTGAATCTATAGGAGGACGAAATCTCTCATCAATAGTGGGAATTGCGATTTCCTGCCAGCTTTCAGTGACGAAGAAATGTTTTCTGCTTTGAAAAAAGATTGACAATGAAGCAAGATGCAGTGAATACGGCACTGCCGGGAACGGTGGGCCAGCCGATGTCCGGATCGTTGCAGAAGAAATTTTCGAGAGGTGTTCAATACAACAGTACGTATGAATTTTTGTGACATCTCATGTCTATTAATCAAAAATGCTCAAAACTTGATGTCTTTTGCGCAAGAATATAAACCAACAACTTTTTTTTGTTCTTGAAAAACTTTACAGTGAAAATTATCAGAAAGGGCGAGCGCCATGTTGGAAAATCCTGCCTACTTCATCGCTTACAGGGGAAAGATTTCTTGGAGGCATATGTTCCTACTGAGGAAATTCAAGTGGCTTCAATTCAGTGGGCTTTTAAGGCAACCGAAGATGTTGTGAAGGTGGAAGTTTGGGACGTAGTCAATCATGGAAAGGCGAGGCTTCGACATAGTGGTTTAAAGTTGACGACTGCTGCTCTTCCAGATACACCAGCTCTCGATGTCGAGTTTTTAGATGTGTACAAGGGAACACACGGTGTTATCGTAATGATATTGATTTGAGTAACTTAACAATCGTGGGGACAACGCAGACCCTGAGAGGTCTCAAATTGCCGGGCACTCTTCAAGTTTAAAACAATCAACAAGTGTATGACTTCATATCTCTAACAAATCTCATAGGAATAACCTAGCTATTTTCAGACTTTGACATCTTTCGCGTGATAGACACCCAGCGATTTAACTGCCTCATCAACTAATTTGTATGCTACCTGACCAATCTTTCGCTTTAGCGTGGCCCTTACAAATTTCGGGGCAAGTTTAGCAGCAAACCGTTCAACTGCGCAGCTGAGTGGGTGATTTTGAACCCATACGTCTTGACCGATGGCAAAATATTTACTACGGCTTCTTCAATTGTATCTTTGTGCACTTTTTATGTATGCCTCAGTCATCTTGTCTTGACCTGACAATGAATCTGACGTAACCGGCCACAATTTGGTATTGTCACAACCTCTCCATCCTCGAAAGCCTACAAAACTTTAAAACCGCGTATTCTGAACCATGGTGGATAGGTTGGTATCCGAGTATCAGGAAATGGGGCGAACAGCCTGTAGACTCATGCACTACATTACAAAATGCGGCACATGACTCCGGCAGGTAAGCGTCCCAATTCCGATGGTCGTCCCCTATGTTGGCTCAAATAGCGGTTAGAATAGACTGGTTGGCTCTTTCGGAAGCATTAGCTTGGGGTGAATAGAAAGGGGTGTAACAATGGTTCACCTCATATTGAGCCAGAAATTCCGAGAAGAGTTTAGATACAAATTGGACCCCATTGTCAGGCCTTGAGCCAAATGAATTTGGTATAATGATCAAGCACCACCAGCAACTGGGTGTTACGTAGCTTTGAACGAGGATATGGGCCCATAAAGTCAATAAACAAGCGCTGCATTGGCCGATCAGTAATCCTGACAGCACCCATAGGCGGTCTCATCGTAGCATTCGTGGCTTTAACTTGCTTGCAAATAGAACAATTGTTGACACAGCTGGTGACATCTTGACGCAGCGTTGGCCAGTAATAATAGCGTCGCAAGATTTCTAGTGTTTTACGAGTCCCACAATGTGACCCCAAAGGGCTGTCATGACTACGTGGCAGCAACACTTATCTTCCTCCTTCAGGCACCCACACTTTTGCACTGGGAATATCTTAGTCGAGGCCAACGTGTGATCCTAGATGAATATACACAACTCCGTTCTTCGTGTACAGGTTTTCAAATAGATCCGGATGTTGCTCAATCTGACGGACGAGATTCAGGTAATCAGGGTCCTGAAAGGCCTGTGATGGAATGTTCCCCAGCAATTGGTGATGCTCAGGAAGACAAACAACAGCACAATGAGGCCCCCCTTTGGAGTCACGTGCTCGTGATAACGCGTCTGGTACTACATTTTGAGTGCCTGCTCGATGTTTGATGTTAAAATTGAACCCTTGTGTTTTAGGCTCTACCGTGCTAACCTCTCCGACAGATCTGTCTGACCCATTAACCATTTCAGACTGGCATGGTCTATGATAATAGTGAAAGGCAGCCCCTTGACATATGCCCGAAACCTTTTGACTCTCTGCACCGCAGCCAAGAATTCTAGTTCGGTAACGCTATGGTTGCACTGGGCAGCATTCAACTTCGATGACATAAAGGCGATGGGATGCTCCCCACCATCATCATCTTTCTGAAATAAAATACTGCCGATGCCAGTGGCACTTGCATCGCACTGAATATAAAAATACCGAGAGAAATCTGGGTTGATCAACACTGGTGCAAACACTAAAAGTTCCTTCAACCGATCGAAAGCTTTATTAGCAGCCTCAGTCTACAAGAACCTTCTTCTACCCTTCAGCAGATCCGTCATAGGTGATGTAATAGCCGCAAAATTTGGGATCAAACGCCTATGCCATCCAGTCATCCCCATGAATCTCCTCACGTCCTTTACCGTTTTGGGTCGTGGATTTGCTAGGATGCCGGAAACCTTTCAGGATCCGTCTTTAGGACACCATCACTTATCACATAACCTAGGTATCGAATTTCTTTTTATACCAATTTGCTCTTCTCACCATTGATGGTCAAATTTGCCTGCTGCAATAAATTGGCCACAATAGACAGCAATTTGAGATGGTCATCAAATGTTGGACTTGTTATCATCAAATCGTCCAAAAAAACGAATACCTGGTCATGCAACTCGTGAGAGATGACCTTATGCATAAATTGACACATAGTCTGTGGAGCATTGCACAATCCAAAAGGCATGACAGTGAAATGATACAAAGGGCGTCCAGGTACTGTAAACACCACAATTTCCCACAATTTTGCATCCAAAGGAATCTGCCAAAAGGCATCTTTCAGGTCCAGACTGGTCATAAAGCGTGAGGATTGCAGATGTGCTAACAGGCCCTCAATCAACGGCAAAGGGTACGCATCTTTGACAGTCACCTCGTTCAATCGTCTAGCGTCCAAGCATAATCGCACCTTAGCGGGTTTCTTTACTACAGTATTACAATAAATTATAACAAATTACAACAAAGTATTACAAAAAATTGGTTTTGCCCAATCCTTACTGGTTAAACGATGGAAATTGACGCACGACTTCATCGAGCCGTTGCTTGTCACTGGGAGACAACTGATGATAACCAGGGTCGTGTGGAACTAACTCAACAACAGAGCAATGCGGTGCAATTTTGAATGCATCCCAGAAGTCTATACCGAGATAGACTAGGTTGGTCAGACTGGGGCATAACAGGAAGCGTGTTAGCTTACTTTTGTCTTTAAACCGCACCAGGGTACTACATATCCGAGTACCAGAGCCCTTTGAACGGAAGCTGTGTGAACTACTGTTTGCATGCTAAGAACATACAAACTGAGCTCAGCAACTTATTTTAAAGCCCACGCACTCAAAATGCTCACACTGGCTCCACTATCTAGTAACCCAACAAGCTTCCGACCTTTAATAAAAATTTCGGCAAAGGGTCGGTTATCACAATAGAACTGACACACGCTTTCTTCAAGAAACGCCTCAGGGTGAAACGCTCAGAGGAACGCCTACCATCGCTGGAGATAGTAGAAGAGGTTGAACCATCATTTGCAAGAGTTGAATGAAAGGTCTTAGCTGGGGTAGAATTCTGACAGGAAATCATTTTCGTCGGCGTAGCTCGGGATCCACATTCGTAGCTACGTCTGACATCTTGGGTCTGGAAGGACGAGTGTTTGGAGGAATACGCAACCTTCCTGCTGAAAGCTCATTTCTGCCCGAGTTTCCTGACTGAAAATTTGGACATTTGGGCTTCAGGGTCCGTTCTCGACCACAACCAAAGCAGAAGGTCCACTGGATAGGTTTCGAGCAATCCATGAAACCATGCCCTAAGTCGAGACAATTCCAACATACACTGTAATTCTTACTACCTTCTGCTCCGCGATCTCTATTGTTCAAGACATTAGAGACTGTTTTGACGGCGTGTAATTCTTGTCTGGAAGTGGAAGTTGCGAAGATCGGAAGACATATCATCTTCGTACGGCTGACATGATCGTTTCTCATAAACACTACGTGACTGACTGCTGAAAGGAAGCCCATGGGAATTTTCCAATGAAACAGTGTACGGACTGGCTTTTGTCGCCTGAATTTCCTCTTGATAAGAAACATCTGCGGATTATGGTCCAAAATCACGTACCGAATGTCAAACAGGGGAAAGAAATACGTCTGATTGACCATTATTACCCTGAACTCTCCCAAACTCGAGTTCATGCACCTGGCGCGCTCGACAATTCGGATCTCGATCACTATTCACTCCCAACAATCTCCACTCTGATTCTATGATACAGCAGCGTCTAACTAATTCTCGGGTTGTTTGGAATTCTACACCAGCCAAGTGAATTCTAAGTGCTGGAGACATATTCCTAAGCACTACACACTGGAAATCAAGATCCATTAATGGGGTATTTAATTGTGGGGAAATACTCTTCAGGGCATCAAAGAAATCCTCAAACCGTTCTCCTGGTTTTATCAATCTATCATCTAACACTCTCCGCACGTTCACATTGGATCTAAAAGCGCTGAACCTTTCCAGAAATTCTACCCGAAACCTACTCCATAAAAGTGGATAATTTAATTTCCGGAAACGCCAGTACTAATCTGTGGCCTGACCTCTCAGAAGCAAGTGAAAGTCTATAGCAAGGGTGGCTAGAGGAATATGGTAATCTTTCGCCAAGCACAACACACGAAACATAAACTGTCCCGCGGTCAAACCTGAAGTCGAGCCATCGAAAATCAGGTTCCATTTAGTTATAGGGACTTTTATTGAAGATCGCTCACTTATCTCTGCTTGCGCCTGAAAAATGACTCTCGGTGGGTCATTACTAATCGAAATATTCGGACGAGACGCTTGCTTCTGGTGCATGAAAGAACTTTCTTCGGGAGGAATTCGTCTTCTTGAGGACTCAGTGGTGGAACTGTGTGCTACCGTCTGACCAGTAGGAGATGAATTCGTCCTCATTGCCTCTGTGATTTTCGTGCCTTGAGCAGCCGAAAGGGATAGGCTCAAGCGTTCCAATTGGTGCTGTAAAGGTGTGTAGCAAGGGTCCCAACTATTTGTTCGGCGACGCATTGTTCAAATATGATATTTTATTTTTTTGCAATTCAAAACGAATTAGTCCTCTATAATGTATTTTTCCTTCAGATAAGTAGTATCAACAACCGAATCGGAGTTTCAATTCAGACACTTAAGGATTCTTCTCATATATTATTAGCTGATAGTACAATTATGTCCAGCAAGAAATAATTGAATACACTCGTGATGTAACGACAGTATAAAACTACTTCGTATCTGACAAATATAACTTTCTATTCAATTCATAAAAAAATAATGATTTTTACGGATCCTCTTTGTGACAGGAATTAAAGACAGGAAGAGAAAAGGTATAAAATTTGACACTGAATGCTGAAATAGGACTGGGAAAATCAGGAGGTTACAGATCTCTTGTAGCTGCTTTGAAATGAACGTCTGTCTTGAATCCTGCTCAAAATAATTCTATGGACTGAACAACACCTTACAGGTGGACATGGGTCAAGACTAGCTCATGGGTCATTTCAATATATATTTTCCCCCAGATGCGGCAAACTCAGGTTAATCTTTCTACAAGATTGATTCAGTTAACAAGAAGATACTGCGCAGTTTTATTTCTTTTATCCGGAGGTTATCCTACAACCACAAGAGTCTGGTCAGCAATTAAAAAGACAAGCTCTGTTAGACACATAAAACGAAGACAACAGCAGGAGATGGACGCTCGCTCGACAAGATGATGATGAAAATTGTAAATGTCATCAAATTGGAATTGTTTTTGCGGGATGATTAAAATTGAACAACTTTTTATTTACATTTAAATTTTTAATCTACATTGAAAATTATATTTTGACAAAGTGGTTTCGAAAGTATGCACAGATTGATTCTGCTATCGGAGGCTGAGTCCGCAAAACGATCGAGTTTCCCGTTTCCATGTTCTCAGCTTTGATAAGCTTTAGAGATTATATACGTTGTCCATGCTGATTTATAGACAAGAAGGGAACCGTGATCAAATTCAACTACCTTTACTAAGTAAAATTATATCCGTGGATATAAGTTGGAGATGTTAAAATTTGTCACTACAAGCATAAATAAAATGTAATGATTTCCAACTGCAAGTGGTCACGCCAGTCAAGTATGCACTGTGTACTGGTGTCTGATGAGAATCAGTGCATACTTTCGAAACCACTTTTTCAAAATAGAATTTTCAATGTAGATTAAAAATGTTAATGTAAATAAAAAGTTGTTCAATTTTAATCATACTAAATTTATATACTAAATATACTAATATATATTAAATATTAATACTACTAAATAATACTAAATTTTTCATCACAATGCGGAACAGATGTTTGATAGACACACTTCTCCGATCACATCACAGCAAGTCGTAGTATAATGGGCCATTTAGACAAGCGTCCATGCGTCCACGCGTCCAAGAGTTTTTAGATTACACGAGTCAAGTCAACTCAAATCCAGTTTTTTGAAGGCGGGGCTAAGGCGAAAGTGGTCGGCTACGGTGATTGATATACCATTGACTTAATTGTTTTACTTTCGCTCTTTGTCATTTCGAGATGATAAGTGGATGGATGGATTGATATATACATAGTTTTGAGGTACAGATTTATTTATATGGAAAAAGAAATTATAAAACTAACGAATATGATAAATCAGAATTATAATTGTTTTAAGCTTGGTGGCGACGATATTTTAATAATGTTTAGCCGTTCGGAGGCACTGACAACTTGAAAATTATGGTTTCGATTTATGTTAACTTGTCAAATGATGATATTTTCATGATTATGAAATTTCCGCGAGCCATCATGGTTACTGCTAATATATTGGATATTCTATTTGGACTTATTGGTATGGCAGTTTTTGTTATTATATCAGTGGCGTAATTTGCAAATTAAAGTGTGCATCTGATGAAAGTGAACAAGGAACACACAATTTAAGATAATATTTGAAGTGTTTCCGCGTGGCAAATTTATAATTCTTATGCTCCGGTAACTATCTTTTGAATTTCGTTTTAATCCGAGCATTTTATCGAAAGTTTCTTTCATTAAACGTTGCTTGCTTCTCATAATTTAAATATTGCGTGTTTACTTTCACTGTATGGACACCATCGTTTGCTAATTGTATGGTTTCATGCACCCTTATGTAATAAGAAAAACTGCCATACCAGGCAGCCCTAATATAATATCCAATATATTTGCAGTAAGCATTACGCCGCGTGTGTATTTCCACATTATATAACGTCTACATAACAAGTTATTATAAATCGAAGTTTTTAAATAAAATCATTTTCAAACAGACAGGGCCCACAAGCGGCTAAAAATTTAAAAAACATCGTCGTGATCAATGTTAAAACATTACTAATTCCCATTCCACAATTTTTCCCCATTTTTTTCTTCCTTCCAAACAAATAAATTGGTAGCAGACAATTGTATATATTTATCCATATGACTATATATACCTTCATATAAAATTGTTTGTGTCTAGATATTCGTATGCATTCTAATTTTTTCGTAATAGTCATGCACGTAAAGATGCAAGAAAAATATTATCCACATCATCACATAATAAAATAATCATCAACATTACATATATTTAAATGATCATCAACGAATCATCTACACATGCCACTGAGCGAAAGAAATCATTAATATATCTATTGTACATGAATCAGTATACTCCACCTCCTTCGCTTTAGACCCGCCTATATAAACAAAATCAAATTGACTCGTGTAAGCAAAACACGCTAGATCGCATGGACGCGTGGACGCATGGACGCTTGTCTAAATGGCCCATAATGGGCCATTTATACAAGCGTCCATGCGTCCAGGCGTCCATGCGATCTGGCGTGTTTTGCTTACACGAGTCAATTTGATTTTGTCTATATAGGCGGATCTAAAGCGAAGGAGGTGGAGTATGCTGATTCATGTACAATAGATTTTATAATGATTTCTTTCGCTCAGGGGCATGTGTTGATGATTCGTTGGTGATCATTTAAATATATGTTTTGTGGATGATTATTTTCTTATATAATGATGTGGATAATATATATTTTGCATCCTTACGTGCATGACTATTACGAAAACAAATTGAATGTATCTGAATATATAGACACAAACATATACATATATGTAGGTATATATACTCATATGGATAAATACATACAACTTTCTGTTACCAATATATTTGTACGGAGCAAAAAAAACATCATTATGAGCGTGTAAAATCCATCCACTTATCGCCTTAGCCCCGCCTTCAAAAAACTGGATTTGAGTTGACTTGATTCGTGTAATCTAAAAACGCTTGGACGCGTCGACGCATGGACGCTTGTGTAAATGGCCCATAATG
>OZ022265.1:59749667-59774667 GCA_963978885.1 Nemotelus pantherinus
AGTATGCGGGAAAATAGCTTTATTTAGTTGAGCAAATTTGCAAGATTTATGAGACAAAAATCACCATAGCTGGCAACTTGATTCTAACTTTTCAGCCAAATTTTCACCAAATATTACCAAAAGTAAGGTCCCAGTACTGTGTGAATTTGGTTGAAATCTGATATTTGAATCGGAAGTTATAGGTTAGTAGTTATCCGTAATTTTTCAAGATGAAACCACTGCCACAGAGTTGCCCGCATTTCAAAATCAGTTCTATCAGGGGTGTGTTCAAAGTGCATGCTATAGCAGCTATTAGCTGCTATTTTAGCAGCTCTGGCTGTCCAATGTCACGAAATAGCTACTTTCTGATGCTTGCTATTTGACAGTCGGGCTGTCCAAGATTCCGGCATAGCTGCTAAGGTAGCGGGTATTTGCTGCTCGCAGTCTGGAGGATAGCAAGAAAGTAGCTAAGGCAAAATGGCCGTGCGTACACAGCTGACATGCAGTTTAAACGTCATTTTCAATTGGAAATTGAAATGCAAAGAAATTTTTGCACTTTTATGACACAGGAGATGAGGAATAAATTTGATAATACTGACAGAATAAATTAAATACGGACTTAAACTCAACTCGAGTTTTAAGTTGGCTTGTACACAGCGCATCTCATCTTGAATTTTTAGAAGGCGAGCATGAAGCGTAAAAGGCCGGATGCACTGATTCCTGTATTATCAAATTTTTAACGATTATTTTTTGCTCTTTTTCTCATGTATGGCGTCAAAAGCTGGAAATAAGTGATACGTTTTAAATATGTTAGGAAAATTTTAATAGATTGTGCAGCTGTATGTTGAAAACGCTTAAATTTCATACAGTTTCCAAAGTGCAATAAATATATTGATCCACGAAAATGCAAAAATTACAATAAAAAAATTGAAACAAAATTATTTTTTAATTTCCTGTGTAAAGGCTGACCTTCGTAGCAGCTCTTGGCTGTCCAATATCCATAGCTGCTTCACCTAGCTACTGCGAATTTTGACACTTGCTAAAGTGATGCTATGCTATGCTTTTGGAACAGCTATAGCATGCACATTGAACACACCCCAGACCTGGTCCTAACTTATACCAACATGTCCTGTAAATTTCATTATGATCGAATAATCAAGTCATCAGTTCTCGTGAACAGAACTTTCGGGTGCTGAAAATAGAGGTAATTTGGTGATGGGTTGCCATTCCTGTGCAAACCGGACTTTGCAAAATTTCAATTTGACATGATGGACAAAAGTCAAAATTTATCAATGATTTAAATTTGTTGTCAAATATTAAAAATTTTTCAGGAGGGTCAGTGATTTGAAGGATTTTTTTTCAGGAGCGTGCCGTAGCTACGGGGTAACCTGCACTATCCTAAATTCCATGTGTGCTAAATTTTATTCAACGTCAATATGCTCTGCAAATTTCACGATGATCCAATGTTTTTGTCAGAAGTAATGACAAATCAAAATTTGAAAAAAAATCTTTGCCTACTTTTAGGCACGCTGCACCCACACGCGACTCAAAATTTTAAATTTTTTAACATAGGCAAGCTAAGCACATAATAAAATTTCATTCCTAAACATTTATTTCAACAAAAATTTACACTGCTTGGAAATAAAGGAGTACCTCAAAATTCATTTAAACGCTCGTCGCCTCCAAAAACTTTAGGGTATCTGAATTTTAGCAAAATATGAACCTACCTACTATATACATCTACGTCGTCCAAAAATTTCAGCTCCATCGGATCGGCCACTCCAGAGATTATCTCTCCTAATCATTTTGCTGATATATACATATATATATATATATATATATATATATATATATATATATATATATATATATATATATATATATATATATATATATATATATATATATGTATATATATATATATATATATATATATATATATATATATATATATATATATATATATATATATATATAGATATATATATATATATATATATATATATATATATATATATATATATATATATATATATATATTTATATATATATATATATATATATATATAGAGAGAGAGAGAGAGAGAGAGAGAGAAATATGAATTTTCGGCGAAACGAGTTTAATACTAGTTTCCTTCGAAAGTTAGTAACAACAGTTAATTTTCTATACCAACCATTATAATTTATGTTTTTCCGATTTTTTTTCGAATCTCAGAATCGGCTTCCATAAATACCTTTAATTAATTTTGTCAATTATTCAAAAGCCCATAGCTCGGCAACTAAACCTCATAGACAAAAAAAAAATTGCGTACCCACGTTCATATTCTCTAGAAGTATCATTATGTACATTTTGAACGAAATCCAGAGCCCCGACTTTTTTCGTTGTGAAATGCCCCATATATATAAATATTCAGAACAATTTGTCTTGTTAGTTGAAGCTCACTTTCAAGAAAAACAAATCTTATAATAACTTTACAGTGGTTGCTGCAACGGTACCGTGGTGGATATCAATGGTAAGTAAAGTTTTTATCTTATTATTGCTTTATAGCCATTTGAATTTATTTAATAATGGATTTTTCTTTGTTCAGTAAAAATTTCAGTTTTCGTTTTCTTAATAGTATTTTATCATTGTTGTATTTAATAAGTATAATTATTTACTTATTTATTTAATTGTAACTTAAGTTTGAAGCTCCATTTATTTATTTGGTTTGAATTTTTAATCAATTATTTATTAACCTTGGGGAACTATTTTTATAGTTATGCATTTGTATATATTTTGATTTGAATTTCTAAATTATATGAGTTTATTTTTTTATTTCTTTATGTTTGTGGTTTTTTGTTATTTCTGAACGGATACTGCACTAGAAATGGGTGATTGAATTTGTCAACTATATAGGTTTAGTGAAGCCACAGATGAAAGTGGGCTCCTTTTTTTCCCGCTTATCTAAGCTTATCTAGCAATAGGTTGTCCAAGTTCCTGGAATTACGTGACCCAGCTGGGGTTTGACCTGCCCCTCAAAATACCCACGACACCAGTGACTAGCTGGCATCATTAGTCACGCGAGGGTAGCAGATTGGGTTACAATTTCTTTTCAGGTGGCGGCTGTTCACAGCTGTTCCATTTAAGGCTAGCATGATCAGTGACGATAGTGGAAAGCATCCCATCGCTTATAAGTCCACGAAATTAAATGCGGCGCAGCGCAACTATAGCATCACAGAACTAAAATGCTTGGCTGCGGTGCAGAGCATTAAAAAATGTTGGGCATATATCGAGGGGTTGCCTTTTACCATCATCTCTGATCATGTTAGCCTTAAATGGCTCATGAGCCAACAAGACCTCTCTGGAAGACCTACCTGTTGGAGTTTGAAGCTGCAGGGCTTTGATTTTGTCATTGAACATGGCAAAGGGTCACAGAACATCGTACCCGATGAAGGTCAAGGGCAAATGGATGCAGCGAGGAGGTGATGGCCCATACTGGATGTTTGACTAAGCCCCATCGCGTGGCTGCAATAATTCCCAAGTCAGCGTTTCAGGACGCAAAATATGTCAAGCTGATGAATCAAGTAATAAAACATCCTGACCGTTTCTTGAACGTTAATATTCGTAATGGGCGGGTTTATATTACTACCAGCACGACAGGTGTGCTGACCACTGACATTCCTACAACTAAATTATGGATACCGGAAAGTCACAAACGAGAGCTGATTGTATGTGTTCATGATGATCCATTAGGCTCTTATTTCAGCATGCGGAAAACTATTGTGCATCTGTTACGTTATTATTATTGGCCTCGTTTAAGGCAAAACGTTAAAGAGCATGTCAAAGTTTGTAACACATGCAAGCAAATTAAGCCTCCGAATGCCATGATGCGACCGCCGATAGGCTCATTTCGAGACATGGATCGACCGTTACAGCGCTTGTTTGTGGATTTCAAGCCAATGCTTCAGAGCGAGCAAACTGAAGCATCCTCAGCGCAATCAGATCCTTCATTGGGGACGAACACCGAAATTGGGATGAGCATTTAGTGGAATCATGTGCAGCCTTTCGAAATGTTGGACATGAGGGCACTGAATGTTCCCCCTATTTCTGATATGAAGTTATCACCCTATACATCATGGATCTGATTACACTCTTTTTCGACAATCGAGCGCGTATGAGGATAAAGAGGTGAAACTGAGCACTCATTGTGATCGACTGCGTCTAATACCCGATCGAGTGAAGAAAAATTTAACGCAGGCCTACGCAAAGAGCGCTCAAAGGTATAATTTGCGTAGCCAGGTTAAAACTTTTGTTCCGGTACTGGAGGTTTTCGCTCGAAATCACGCTCTCAATAGTGCGGCGGACCGTTTCGCGGCCAAGCTTGCCCTGAAGAAGCTAGGCTTCATCGTCCACGAGTTCTTGTGTCGTATGAGCTTGAGGACGAGAAGGGAAACTTGATGGGTGTCTACCACGCCAAGGATATCCGATAGGAATCATGAGACCTCTGTCTCTCTGCGACTAGTTGCTGCCCGGCGTTGAGACCCTTCTCCTAGGTTGAGTCGTCCCCACGCTGCCATGCGGTCTATTTCTTGAAAAAGGTGAATTTTATTCAAATTATGGACTTCTACGTATGAAGTTGAAAGTTGGGGGTAATATTTCCTATATGGCTCCTATCATTTGAGGTGATAACCGGGTTTCCTAAGTTTAAAGGTAAAAACACAGGAGCTGAAAACAGCCAAAAACTGCATCTGTCTTTTAAATTTATTTTTAAGTAAAGAATATGAAGATCAAAATTCCTTTGAGTAATACAGCGTTCTTAAGCTATGAAAAACATTGATTATTTAGCCTCGTCCTTTCATCGTGTGCATACTGCAGATAGTATAGGAACTCGGTATTTAAAACTTTTAGTCCCTTTTAAGTTTAGAACGTCACTGAACGTTGTTATAACATAGGTCTATTTGTATTCACTAAAGTCCAAAGTAACTATCAAAACTTAATTCACCTGCGGCCAGCTGCGGCTGGGCTCATAACCTCCTTTCAAAGTAGTGACATTGCACCAAATGCACCATTTTGCTCGCTTATTGTGCCAGTCCGCGTATTCTGCAGCACATAATAGCAAGCATTTGTACCGGGTTGGAGCACGTGTGTTTGAGATAAACACAATGTTTAATTTTAGTTAGTTTTTAAACCCTACACTTACTTGTTATGTTATTGGTAAAGTTTCAAGTGCTGTATGTTCATTTGGCTGTTCATATATTTATTTAACCAGTCACCTGTACTCTAGAATTATCATATTTCCCACCTTGCTTCTAAATTCAATTCAATGAAATAGGTTCATATGATAATTCATGTATGATCATAGAATAATTCAGGTATGTATATGCTTAGCATTGAAATGATATGCAGCGCAAATTATCAAAAATATATTTTCACCTGTACAAAACAATTCCCTGCAAGGTATCAATTGCTAAAATTGTAAATATGCATGCATGGGTCAATGATAATATTTGCCAATTCGATGATATGTGTTTTGCTATATGATTAAAATACTTTAGATACTTCCACAGAAGATAGGTTTTTCATATTTAGTAGAATAATGTAATTGAGTATGCAGCTTTTGAATCCGGTGTTCACTCAAAAATGAAAAAAATCGTATTAGGCAATTTATGGTCACTGTCACTGTTTTATGATCACTGTCACTTCGGCAACAGTTGGGAACGATTTGGGAAAACACCCACTCACAAGAAATAGCATTTAAGTCTATTTACACTTAATTGTCATTTCTATTTTTGGATTTATATCTTTTAGAAAACAAAACAATATACAAAAAAGTTAGAAGAAAGTCTGAGTTTTTGTTAAAACTTTTTTGGTCGATTTGGGACAGAAAGGTCCGTGTGTAAAACACTTAAAAACTACACAAAACTCATAAAACCGTATGACATAGAAAAATCGTGCGATCTAATATTACATATAGAAGGAAATAAATAGGAGTTGGCCTTCTCTGTTGTATTTCATCCGCTCTTATATTTAGCTCTTTCGTTTGATATCTTATGCAATTTTGCACACATGAAATAAACGGCTATTGCAAAATTAAGTTTCCTTAGGTAGGGGTGCAAACCAAATTATTAATTATGTCCGAGATCATTTGTGTCAAACGAATATGAATAATTATTTCCACAGTATTTTTGCCTGCTGTCAGGAACCTGCTCCAAAATTTGGCTATCACGTCACAATATTGATAAAAATTGGGTTAGCAGCAAAAAATTCTAAAAATGAAATTTTTCTCAATATTGTAGCACGATAGTCGGATTTGGACAGCGGTTTCGTATTCAGCAAGCCAAAATACTTTGGAAATGACTAGTCACACTCATTTATTAACAAGAAAAAAATTGTTCCTCAAAGTGAAATTTTCTAAATTTTGACCCCCTTCGCAAACTTTTTGATAAAAGTTAGAGCCAAAACCACCCCAAAAATGGATATCCCATGTTTGAAAACCCAAGAAAGATCCAATTTCATACATCTAGTGGCTCTAACGAATACATTTCACCTTTTTAACAAATAAACCACTGTGCGCTGTTCCGGACAGCTGTTTGCCGCCACTCACCGTAATAGAGGAAAAATGCATTGCCTGTATGCAGATGTGACGGCTGGTCATTGTTGTGCGAGCACCGCAAAAGTATTAGTAAAAAACTCTAGCGCACCTGATTCGCTAGAAAACTAGTTTTCGAAGAAATTTGTCTTAGAGTGACAAAAAAATGTGGAAAGACGTAATACACTTTTTTGTAGAATCATATCAACCATTCCTTGTTCAAAGCAACAGAACTATACTATAACACAAGTGATGAAAATGTTCAGTGCTGGCAACATTTTCCCAACGAAGCAGCAAGAAGTTTACCTTCACAAGCTCATACTTAAATCAAATTATCCTTTGAATTTTGTTCTCGTCGGAGGATTCCGTCGAAAGCTTTAGCGGTTAACGTTGTTTGAAGCTGCCATCCAAAAAATGTTCAAAAATCGGAAAATTTAAAAATTGGTTTCTTAGTTTTATTGCAAATGTTTTGCATATGAGTATGTGACTTGAAGCATCTGTTGATGCAATAGTTACGAAAATGACTAAAGCAGGTTACCCTGTCTCAGCAGCAAAGCATAATATATACCAAATCTGATTCACGTTAAACTAAACCCAACCAATAAATTTAATTTCGATTGAATCACTGCGCTAGAAGCCATACAGGTGAAAAAAATTTTAGGGTTACCACCTTCAAAGCTTTTCAAATTTTTATTCAATTAAGTTAATATTTGTTGTTAATTTTCATTGCAGGATCGTTCCCATTTGCAAATCTAATGACATAATCGCGCAGTAAAAAAATTCCAAAAAATTACAAAAATGGTCATAGCTGGTAGCCCTTCCACGATATTTGTACATTATTCCTATGACATTTGGCTCACATGAAAATCTTTTTACTGCGTAAACTTCGTTTTGATATCACGACTGCACCGGAAGTAATAGGGAAAAAAGCTTTATTTTGCTGAGCAAATTTGCATGATTAAGGAGACAAAAATCACCATAGCTGGCAACCCTATTCTAATTTTTCAGCCAAATTTTCACTAAATGTTATTTTAAATAAGATCAAAATATTGTGTGAATTTTGTTTAAATCTGATGGCTGAGTCGGAAGTTATAGGCCAAAAAGCTGCTTTTTTTTCTCAGTGATTTTTCAAGATGGCACCACTGCCACAGGATTGCCCGCATTTCAAAATCATTCTATCAGACCTGGTCCTAGTTAATACCAACATGGTCTGTGAATTTCACTATCATCGGATAATCCGGTCGTCAGTTCTCGTGAACAGAACTTTCGAGTGCTGAAAATAGAGGTAATTTAGTGATGGGTTGTCATTCTTGTGCAAATCGGAATTTTGAAAATTTTAAATTGACGTGATGCACAAACGGTTGAATTTATCAATGATTTGAATTTTTTGTCAAAAATCAAAAATTTTTCACGAGGTTCAATGATTTGAAGGATTTTTTTTCAAGAGCCTGCCGCAGCTACAGGGTTACCCGCACTACCTTGGAAATCCATGTGTATTTAACTTTGTTCAACATCAATACGCTTTGCAAATTTCACGATGATCCGATGTTTTTGTCAGAAGTAATGACTAATCAAAATTTGAAAAAAAATCCTTGCCTACTTTGAGGCACCCTGCACCCACACACGGCTCAAAATTTTCAATTCTTTACCATAAACAAGCTAAGAACATAATAAGTTTTCATTCCCATTACTTTTTTTGAACAAAAATCACGCTGCTTTTAAATATAGGAGTACCTCAAAATTCACTAAAACGCTCGCCGCTGCCAAAAGGTTTAGGATATCTGCATTTTAGCAAGTTGTGGACCTACCTGCTAAATACATCTACGTTCTCCGAAAGTTTCAGTTCAATCGAATTGCTCACTCCAGAGATTATCTCCCTTAATAATTTTGATGATATATATATACATATATATATATATATATATATATATATATATATATATATATATATATATATATATATATATATATATATATATATATATATATAAAGAAAGATGAATTGTCGGCGAAACAAGTTTAATACTACTTTTCTTCGAAAATTAGTAAAAAACACAACAACGAAGCAGTGCAGTTCAAATGCAACTGCTTGATTGTGTGTCATCGACACCTGAGTGCATTTGAACTGCATTGGTCAATGCTCGGGCGATGACCGGTCGTTGCTTGCTGGATATAGGTAGGCTGTTGTGGGAGATGGCAGCAACGGTATGATCAGCTGGGAAAACTTAGCTGGATGGTTGGCGCGAGTTTTGCTTTGGCTCGGGGAGTTATGTTTTGGCGCTTGACCATGAAGCAGCGGCGTGCATTCCATAGAAGCAAAGAAGCATTGCATACCCTCTGCAAAATTATAAAAATTTACAAACCAAATTCATAACGTTTATAATATATTTTCTTGAATTTAATTTTCGCGTTGTACTGTATACATTGATACCAACTCAGCATTTTGTATACAGAATTGTTATATATACACGCTGTGCTGCATCCACTCGTTACGTAAGGTAAGCACAGATCGCTTTGCTTCCACCTTATGCACACTGCCATACGAGACAATTATACCGTGGAGATACACGTATAGTGTATAAACCATTGTTTGGTTGCCATGCATAGGCGATATCAAATTCGCATGTGTATTTGTAACTTGAAAGCGTGCATCTTCGCACATTGGCTTATGGCTTCGAGCAGCGATATTAGCTATGACATGAAGTCTCAAGTCTCTCAGCAGAAATTTTCTGCACGGTTTTAGCTGCGTGTTTGCTGTGCTCCTGTGTTCAGGCAGAGGTGCGCGGACAGCGCTGCTAGAAGAGTTGCACTTTTATAAATGAATTATTTGGCTGCTACAGTACGATGACAAATTTAATGTTCTATAAAATTAAAAATTTTGCAAGTAAAGTATAAAAATTTTTGACGTGAAAAAAAACATTTATTTCAAATCAAAATAAAATTTGCATTTAAAATTAATAGATTTTGTGCAATTTAAAACAACAAAAATATAATAAAAGAAAAACGTTTAAGACAAATTGTGTAAAAAGATAAACATCAACAGGAACAAAGGCACAATGTTGACAAATACATGAAGCTGACACAAATCTAATATTTTACACAACAATATAACAATGCTGCTCAAATCACACTTAAAGGGGCGTATTCACACAAATTAATGATGTGGAAACATGCAGTGAAACAAGTGCTCAAACATTTAATAATTCAATCTAATGTGTGGCTTTTGTACGACTTATAGTAGTGTATTTTCAGTCCTGATGGGCAAGCCTTAAAATTTGTTTTTACTTTTTTATGCAAAAAAATACACATGTACTTCTATGGCTGAGTATATTTTGACAGTTTCACACCGTATGTGAAAAGGCTGTGCACGCCACTGCCGTGAAGGTTGTAGAAAACATAAACCGTCCGTTCACCTTGGATTTTGGCGGGATTAACTCGCCCTCGCGAAACATTTCCGCGATCTCATTCAAGGTCACCAAGGACCTGCACTCGTACTTTGAATTTAATTGGAAGGCTTTTATCTGTGCCCAAGGGATTGTAACAAGATACTTGCATTTTCACCAATTGTAAAGTGATAAAATTCTAGTTTTATCTCGTCAAAGACTCGCAAGACCGCAGATTGAAGCGAAAGTGAAAAGGTGCAACAAATTTCAAATTGAAATTTAATAACGTGCAACAAGCAGCGGTTAATTACTACACAATTGATTTCTAGTTGGTCTCAACATGCTCGAGTCACATATGAAACAGCTGATGTCAACAGCATTGTTATTATTAGTGTGCGTTTGCTATGTGACCAGTGATAGTGTTACAGTGCCGGTAAAAATGATAAGACACCCCATGTTTTTCAAGAAATCGTAAAATAACAAAACAATCCCAGGAAGCTGTGTATGTATCTGAGATTGCCGCACCACATTACGTTAACCTGGGTAATTAGCCGGAGATTTTTCGTATAACATACGGAGTAATTAAAGAAAGTTGAATTTCAGGCAGGTAAAAAAGATAAGACAAATTACATTTGTGCCATATTAGAATAATATTAAAGTAATGAAACGCAACTATTAGTAATATTTCATTGAGCTTCCTTTCTTTTTTATAATTTCTATAATTCTTTTTGGTAGACTTTTATATAATTTTCGAACATATTTTCTCGAAATCTGGACCCATGCAGAGGTAATAGCTTTTTCTAATTCCTTTATGTCTTGAAATTGTTTCGATTCAGCGTAAACGATTCGGGTCAGTTGACCCCAACAATTTTCGATTATATTTAGTTCTGGAAACCTTGCTGGGAAATCGAGAACATCAATTTGTTGCTGTTGAAAATACTGTTTAACAATGTTTGCATTGTGAATTGCAGCATTATCTTGCTGAAAAATAAACGGTTGATCCGCGATTTCTGCCAAATTATTGTCAAACTCTTCACGAAGCATTTCCACATATCGTAAGCTGTTTATTTTTCCAGTTAAAAACCGAATGTTTGACCGTCCGTTGTATCCTACAGCAGCCCAAACCAATACACTTCCGCCACCATGCTGTCTCTTGCTCAAAACTCTCGTTTCTTTCCTTATATCGTGGAAATAATAGCTAAAACCGTCGGGTCCGTCCAAATTAAATTTCTTTTCGTCTGTAAAAATAACACGACGCCATTTTTTCTTCCAACGCAAGTGGCTTTCAGCAAATTCCAGTCTGACCCTTTTGTGCTGTTCGGTGAGAGGCGGTTTTCTTTGCAATTTACGGCGTTTGAGTTACTTTGCTCGCGCGATAATGTTTCGAACATTTCTGATGTTCGTTTCAACACCCGCTTTTGCCGCGATTTGTCGTGCGGTGAGTGTAGAATTAGAGGCTTATCGAATAATTCTTCGTTCGGACCGAGGACTTACTGCTCTTGGCCGCCCTTTTGACTTCTTCTTGCCATAATTTTCTGGATTCCGAATAAAGTTGCGGACCGCACATCTGCTTCGCATTACAATTCGAGCAATTTCTGTTATGGATTCTCCTTCGCCGTGTAATTTATTTATAATATTCCTTTCTTCGGCAGTCAACTGCTTTGCTCTACCAATTGTCACGAGCCCACAACACAAAACTAGTAAAAACTCACCTTAAAATATTCAAATCCAATTCTTTAAATACTTTTCGTATTCTTTACAGGACAAACGTTCACACCCGAAAAAAAAAGAATGGTTTTTCCTTGCTGTCTTATCTTTTTTACCTACCAGAAATTCAACTTTCTTTAATTACTCCGTATGTTATTCGAAAAATTCCCGGCTAATTACCCAGGTTAACGTAATTTGGTGCGGCAATCTCAGATACATACACAGCTTCCTGGGATTGTTTTGTTATTTTACGATTTCTTGAAAAACATGGGGTGTCTTATCATTTTTACCGGCACTGTAGTTTAATATAAATTAAAATGAAGCTGCCAGGCCTGAATTGAAATCAGCAATTGTGCGAGATTTGCCGAATGAGGCGAAATTTTTCGATTATTTTGATTGCTATGCGCAGAATGTTTAGGATGAACTTCTGCAGGAAGTTACAGTGGAAGACCAATTAAATAGTGATTGGGGATATTGAGTGGCCGATTGATGAAGGGTCGATGCTGGCAAGCTGCCTTGTAAATCAAAGAATTCAAGCTCAATCTGAAATTATTGGATCGGCGCTGCTGTCGAGCGTTGGAGTTCTTCAAACTCATTCTAGTGAAAGCAACCAGCAACAAAGTGTTGGCTCGTTAGTCGGGCAACAACAACAGAACCGATCAATCTAAAGTAAATGCTGGATATTTTCACTAAAATATCATCTGGACCGTGCAGGAATATTAAAAAGACATATGCTTACTCAGATTCAAATTCAGATAAAAAAAATTAGCAAACGAATTCAAGATTTTTTTCTGCTTATATATATATATAAATATTCAGAACAGTTTGTCTTGTTAGTTGAAGCTAAGTTGAAAGAAAAAAAACTCTAGCGCACCTGAACCGCTAGAAACACTAATGTTCGAAGAACAGTAGAAGAATCGTGCAGGTTTTGAGGGCATATTCCACCACATGAGTTGCTTATTACGGCCAAACTGTTTCAAATGCCACGTTTTACTTTGGTCTCAAGAATGCAGTATAACTCATATGGTAGAAGGTTTCAGATGTTACCACTGGCATGGGTTTCAAAGTTTATGAAAGAAAAACATTTGTTAATTATATTCGTTATCAGTTGCTTATTTCACCAAACTTTGAAAGCAGCATCTCATATAACATCAATGAAGAAAATGCTCAGTGTCTGCAGCACTGTAACTGAAGTTGGTGTTTGGGGCTGCGATCCGAAAAATTTGCAGAACTTAGGGAATTGAAACATCGGTTATTTATTTTCATTGTAAACGTTTCCGGTATGAATACTAACTGTAAGCATTTATTGATACAAAAGTAGCACAACCGACTCGTGCTGGCAACCTTTCGCCAGTATCAAAGCCAAGAATATATCACATCTGCTTCACGTTGTTATATTACATTCGAAGTTATAGGAGTATAAAGAAATTTAGGGTTACCTGCAGCGAGTTTTTTCAAATAATCGAAAGCTTAATATTTGCTGTTTATTGCCATTACAATATCATTACCAATTGAAAATTCTACGATAAAACCGCTTAATAAAGATATTGCAAACAAACACAAAACCAACAATAGCTGGCAACCCTATCGTGGTTTTTCAACCAAATTTGGCCTGAATAATGCTTATAATAGGTTCCATTAAAAGTATTAAATTCGTATTGATTTCATGACTGCACTGGAAGTTATAGGGCAAAAAGTTTTATTTTCCTGAACGAATTTTCAAAACCAAAGACACAAAAATTACCATAGCTGGCAGCACCAATCAAATTTTCCAACCAAATTTCTACCAAACAGAGACTAAAGTAAGGTTCTGCTACTGTGTTAATTTCATGAAAATCTGGTTACTAATTCACATTTCATAGGGCAAAAAGCAGTTTTTTTTTCTTTGTAATTTTTCAAGATGGCACCACTGGCACAGAGTTGCCCACAATTCAAAATCGCTTCTTTCAGACCTGGTTCTACTTAAGTCCAATGCATTCTGTAAATTTCAATGGTATCTGATTATTGGTTCGTGAATTCCCGTGAACAGAAGTTTTTGATGCTAAAAATATAGATTAACTGGGAGAGGGTTACCATTCTTGTCCGACATGAAATTTCCAAAGTTTTACTTAGAACGTTTAGATAAAGCATAAGATTTGTAAACAGACTGGTTTTATTGTAAGAAACGGACATTTTTAGGATATTCGATGATTTGAATGTTTTCACTTCCAAATTTTTATTTTTTCAAATTTAAGACACCAAAATTATCATAGCTGGCAGCTCCAACCGAATTTTTCAACCAAATTTCTAGCAAACGTGTTTTAAAATAAATTTCAATTAATTCTGCTCATTGCATCGTGAGTTTCCGTGAACAGAAGTTTTTGATGCTAAAAATATAGGTAACTTGGGCAAAGGTTACCAGGCGTGCCCGTAATACCATATCAAATTGTTTTTTTGGGTCTATGTAAAAAAAGCACAAGATTTACATATGAGTGACTTTTTTTTTGAGGAAGCGGCATTTTTTCAAGAGAGACGATAATTTGGAGGTTTTCATTTTCAGTGCTTGCCCTAGCTTACACAAATTTACAACTAAATAATACCAATATGTCCTGAAAATTTGGTAATGATTGAAGAGCTTTGTCAAAAGTTATCGCAATTTAAAAATTTTCAATTTTTCCCGTTCTCTTTTTAGGCACCCAGCGCACACATGGGGTTAAAAAATTCCAAAACATTATCCGATTCACATGTAAAACACATTGAAAATTTATATTGTTAACTTTATTTTTGCAAAACTTATTTGTGTACGGAATAATAGGTATATTAAAAATATCACTAAAATGGCCGCCGGCGCCAAAGGGTTAAAGATTTTTAACTTTTTCTGAGACCTGGCACTATTTTGCTTATACACCAATGTGTCCTGAAAATTTCAGTTCAATCGGATGGCGCGTTCCTGAGATTTTTTCACTGAAATTTTTTGATGATATATATATATATATATATATATATATATATATATATATATATATATATATATATATATATATATATATATATATATATATATATATATATATATATATATATATAGATAAATGAATTTTTGGCCAAAGTGATTTTAATACTAATGTTCTTCTTCGAACATTAGTAACAAACCTAATAATAACTTTACAGAGGTTTCCGCAACGGTGCCGTGGGGGATGTCACTGGTAAGTAGAGTTTTTATCTTATTTGCAATATAAAGTTCTTTTATGCAGTTTTTTGGAATGATTATTGTTTTATAACCATTTAAATTTCATTTAATAGTGGATTTTTCTTTGTTCAGTAAAACTTTCAGTTTTCGTTTTCTTAGTAGTATTCTATCATTGTTGTATTTAACAAGTATAATTATTTACTTATTATTACTTATTATTATATATTATTATTATTATTTACTATGCATCAACCCATCAGCAAATTACACACGGTCAACCGTTTACTGCATTCAACAAATCCGTTGATCAGCAAAATTGCGGACCGAATTGCGGAAAAATCAATAAACTCACATCAGCAAGTTAATTTGAAGAATGCACCAACAGCCTGAAGTCAGCAACTTCGATATAAAAAGATAATGCAACATAAAATTAAAATGATATAAATAGTGTGCAAATGTGAAAAATAAAGTATGTTCTGTTTTTATTGTAAGAATTGAATTGAATTGAAACATTTTATTTTAAATGTACGGTATATTCTAAGCCTAACTTAAAGTTTAATTAACAAGCAAACTTACAATCTAGCGGCTATACTATTTTAGCCTGCTGGCTCTGGTTGGTTTTTTTTTGTTTTTCTTTTTTTCAGCACAAATTTTATATTCTTACACTCTAATTGTATCACCCAGCCTGTACAGCAGCTGGGATTGTCTAGCAATGATTTTCTTAAAAACTACCTTAGGCTAAAATATGATCTAACTTATACCTAATTATAACTAACTTAGCCTTATTAGACCTAAATCTTAACCTTGGTCTTAAATCTAGTCCCTTCTGTTCGTCGGGTGGCCTGTGTAAGTGAACAGCGCATTCGTGAGCTGCCGCTGCACAGCTATATTCGCGGGGCGCATTAATGTTTCATTAGAACCACCTGTACGCCCTAGTGACCGAATCAGTCCGTTCTCATGTCCATCTGTTTGTCTGTAGAATCGTGTTGTCAATTCCACAACAAGGTCCCTAAGTGGCTTCAATCCTGACTCCTGATATAGGAGAAGGTTCTTCGGCCACTTTTTAGTTTTTTACTGTAAGAATAAATAAGTCGTTTCATTTTTCCTTTTCATTCCAGAACATTGGTCCTTCGAACCGGATTCGGAAATACTGGTCCTCAGGAGTGCGCTAACAATTTATCAGAGGCGGACATTAGGACAAGTATACAGAGCAGACCGCAGACTACCGTCCAAACTGAAAACAGTATGGCTGACGCAGCATCAACCCAAAAATTGAATTTCGATAGCATCAACCACATCATCGCGAATTTTAAGAAGGATGGATCCAGCCAGCATTCACTGGCGTACTTCGAAACTAGGCTAGCACGCCTGGAAGAACACTGGAGAGCATGTGAAGTAATGCATGCTAACGCATATGCCGAACTGAAAGAAGAAGGCGATAGGGGGCTTCTGGCAAATTACATTGATGACTTCGGTGGCATTGAGGATGTAGTTCTTGAGCACCAGACGATCTTCAAGGAAGGAATCTACAGATTCCATCCTGTTTCCTCAGGACAACCGCAGAAGTCTACTGGTGGAAATGAAGGCTTGCGACTGGAACGTATCAAAATCCCGGTGTTTGGTAGAAACTACGGGGACTGGATAGCGTTCCGTGATTTATTTCACAGTATGGTTCATGAGAACCCTGGATTGCAAAACGTCCAGAAAATGCAATACCTCCGCAGCAATTTAAAAGGTGAAGCTGAAAAGTTGATCAGCCATTTAAATATAATGGAAGACAACTACGAAGCTGCCTGGTCACTGCTATGCAACCGTTATGACCATGTCAAAATCGTAACCACGCGGCTGGTGTACGAGAGATGGTTAACTCAACCAATCAGCTCAGAGCGAGCTCAAAACGCTAAAAATCGATGGTTTTGATCTTGTCACAGTTTTTATACTGAACAGCAAACTTGATAAAGTTTGCTGAATGGTAAAAAATAATAAATGAGATTACAGATGTACCCACATTGAACAAATTGACAACCTTTCTCACGCAGAGATTCATGATGCTAGAAACACTAGCTCTTACCAAGCTATGTTCGGAATCAAGGTTATCAAAAAGGGCCATCACGCATACCGTGCAAGTTTAATTAGATCGTTGTGCCATGTGCAATAATCAGCACCGGTTATTCGAGTGCCAGCAGTTTCAAAAAGCTTCAGTGGACGTTAGGTGGGAGGTGGTAAAAAACAGACGGTTGTGTTTTAACTTTCTGTCGAACAAACACACAGTCAGCCAATGCCAGTCGAAGAAGAGCTGCAAACATTGCACCAAACGACACAATACTCTGTTACATACGACAGATGATAAGGTGTTCAGGTCACAACGGTCGGAAATGCTTTGTTCCAAAACTGCCATCATTCAGGAACAAGCACAAAATGCAATGTTGTGCAATACTCAGATACTGCTTACAAACGCACTGAAAGCGATGACCAGTAGTGAAGATGAGACCGTAACGATGCGAGCATTACTGGACATCGGCTCACAACGATCATTCATAGCAGAAGCTGCTGTGCAGCTGTTGGGACTACGACGCAAGCACTCTAAAGTATCTATAGGAGGTATTGGATGTGCAGATGCAGTTACGACACGGGGGATCGTCGATATCATAACATCTGTTGGAACCGGTAAGCATACTGCTCCTTTACACTTCTTCGCTATGATACTTCCCAAGATTACGACACTGTTGCCTGCTACTAGTATAAACGTAGCTTTGCCTACCCGCATCAAAAAATTGAAGTTAGCAGACCCTGAATTTAACCATCCTTCGCGTAATTACGTATTGCTGGGAGCCGATGTCTATGGCAGCATCGTGGAGCATGAGTTTATTCAAGGTAATCTATGCGCACAAAACACTAAGCTAGGTTAGGTTTTGTTTGGATCAACCGCCAGCACGCAAAACAACGCTAGCTCCTCGTCATTTGTAGCGTTTGAAGAACTTGACAAAGCCAATAAACGTTTTTGGGAAATAGAAGAATCTCAAACAACGATAAAGCTGTTACCGGATGAACTGCAAACCGAGAGTCACTTCTGTCAGAATACACGTAGAAGTGTGGATGGAACATATGCAGTAATGTTGCCATTCAAAGACGACGCCGGCCGCAGAAAAGAGCTTAAGGAATCTATTCGTTTAGCGCACATTAGGTTCCGACAATTAGAACAGCGTCTCGGCCACCATCCTGATTGTCGGAAGGAATATCACACATTCATGAAGGAATATTTAACTCTTGGTCACATGGAGAAGGTGCCTGATCATCTACTCCAGAGTACGGACTGCTATTACCTTCCACACCATGAAGTGATAAAAGAAACAAGCTCCACGACAAAGCTACGAGTCGTCTTCAACGCGTCGCAAAAAACAATGGGCGGAAAGTCATTGAACGATCTACTACATGTTGGTCCGGCAATCCAAAACAATCTTCTCCATCTTTTATTCAGATGGCGAACTTATCCATGTGTCATGGCCGCCGACATTGAGAAACTGTATCGGCAAATATAGGTTCATGAAAGTGATCACGATTACCAGCATATACTATGGAGATTCTCCGATAAAGAGCCAGTTAGTCACCACAGGCTGAATACAGTCACGTATGGCACTGCTTGTGCACCGTTTTTAGCTATTCGCACTCTTCAACAGTTAGCAATTGACGAACGTGATAACCTTCCAGATGCTGCTGAAACATTTTTACAGGATTTCTAAGTTGATGACCTTCTAACTGGCTTGTATGACTAAACGCACTTGAAACACTTGCAAGATGAGCTCACAATAACGCTTCGTAAGTGAGATTTCCATCAACGAAAATGGTCTGCCAATCATACAGAACTGCTGGAAGCAATCTCTGAGACTGACCAAGCGAATCAAAAGCCAATAGAACTAGCTTTATCTGAAGAAATTAAAACACTAGGATTACAGTGGCATCCTGCTCAAGACGTTTTTTCGTTCAAGATCTAGCAAGTCATCTCATCAAACAAGCAAATCGGCCGCAAAAAGGAAGTCGTCCAGCAAATCCAGAAACATTTCTGGGACAGATGGAATCTCGAGTATCTCACTCGACTACAAGAAAGACCAAAATGGTTGAAGATATGTCCCAACATCCAGGTCGGATAAAGAGCCAGTTAGTCAGTACAGGCTGAATACAGTCACGTATGGCACTGCGTGTGCACCGTTTTTAGCTATTCGCACTCTTCAACAGTTAGCAATTGACGAACGTGATAACCATCCAGAAGGTGCTGAAACATTGTTACAAGATTTCTATGTTGACGACCTTCTTACTGGCTCGGATGACTAAACGCACTTGAAACACTTGCAAGATGAGCTCACAATAACGCTTCGCAAGTGAGATTTCCATCTACGAAAGTGGTCTGCCAATCATACAGAACTGCTGGAAGCAATCCCTGAGACTGACCAAGCGAATCAAAAGCCAATAGAATTGGCTTTATCTGAAGAAATTAAAACACTAGGATTGCAGTGGCATCCTGCACAAGAAGTTTTTTCATTCAGGGTCCAGCCAGTTGCAAAGGGTCCAAAGCAGCTCAAGTGCAGCAACCAAAATTTGTTGCTGGGAGTTAGTAAAACACTTAGAAGAATACAGGGATGAAATCATTCACAAAATGAATAGTGTGAAGTTGGTCCACAACAGGAAAAACGAGGTGTACTTGGAACTCTGTTGATAGCAGTTTTTGGTGTGAATGACGAAGTCTACGAAGACATCAAATGTCTATCTGACAATCAGAAGAAAATTATTCGTTCCGTGAACAGCCAAACCAAATTAATGCTAAACGCTACGACAACCTTGAACAGTACGTCAGGAAGGATCAACACGCAATTAAACCGGTTTCAAGTCCAGCTTCAAAGAGGTTTAGACCGCATCAATGAATTCAGCAGTTGGTATAAGACATTTGACCATAACAAGGTCAGCATTCATATGCTGGCTATCTTCAAACAAGCAGAAAACTATTTAGACGAAGTCTATCATAAATATTTCAGTCTATTGTCCTGGATATCATCACCAACACAAGTTGACTCTGCTGACAACCATCTGAAGCTACTGGCGTTTCTTCTTATCATAGTTACGCGCCCTAACAATCTGATTAAACCTACACCAGTCCCATTCAGCGTCGGAAACAACACTTTTCAAACCTATGACATCCCGTCGACGATATTGGGCGTAAACTACAACCTTCAGCAATATTTTGCAGGACCTTACCAAAATCAAAACCGATCAATATCTTGTGGATATCAGTGTGCTATACGACGTCAATTCAAAACCCAACTGCATCATCAACGAAATGCATAAGGTATTTGGTAGAAAACCATGTCCAATACATGTTTCCAAATCGCATATTACCATATGGAAACAGCTATACAATGCCAATTCTTGGATGTTCGCAGCACCAACAGTGACCCCTGGCCAGACTGTTTGCCACGGTAACCGCAAAAATATTATCCTCAACGGAACAGGAGTCGTTAGACTTTCACAAGATTGCAGTTTTAGAGTCGAAAACTCACTGTTCACTGCTACCTGGGTTGCATTCACGAGAAACTTCGCTATTTATATTCTTCCGCACTCACCTACCCTCAATCAGAGCTTAAAACTAAAATCTATTCTCCATCTCATAGTACCAACAATCATCAAAGCTGATGTATCCTTCGGAGCATATGTTGAACACGAACAAACAATGGTGGAAGAATATCAAGCAATCTCTTGGCCAACTATTCGACAACACGGAACGAGTATCAGTCTTGCGGTCATCATCACTTTGATAATTATCACCACGGGCCTCATCTTAATTCAACGTCACTGAATGAATATAAATATTGCCCCAAATCAACGACAAACAACATGGTACGACAGGTCTACATCGTTTACTAATTAAGAACCACATAAGGCTCATGGCGGGCGGTAATGTTCATCAACAAAACCTTCTAACCAGCCCAACGTATCTACTCATCAACAAATAATCAACAAGTTCATCGGCCAACAACCACTGACCAGCACAACATACCAACTCATTAACGCACCATCAAATAATCAGCAAATTCATCGGTCAACAACCGTTAACTAGCGCAACGTACCTACGCATCAACCCATCAGCAAATTACACACGGTCAACCGTTTACTGAAAAATCAATAAACTCACATCAGCAAGTTGATTTCAAGAATGCACCAACAGCTTGAAGTCAGCAACTTCGATATTAAAAGATGATGCACCATAAAATAAAAATGTTATAAATAGTGTACAAATGTGAAAAATAAAGTGTGTTCTGTTTTCATTCTAAGAATAAACAAGTTGTTTCATTTTTCCTTTTCATTCCAGAACAGTATATATTTTGAGTTGAATTGCTTTATCATATAAGTTTATTGTTTTATTTCTTTAATTAAGCGGTTTTTTTATTCCTGAGCGGCTACTGCACTAGAAATGGGTGACTGAATATGTCAGTTATATAGGTTTAGTGGAGCCATAGATGAAAGTGGGCTCCTTTTTTTCCCGCTTCCCTAAGCTTATTCAACAAAAGGTTGTCCAAGTTCCTGGAATTGCGTGACATAGCTAAGGCTTGATCTGCCCCTCAAAATACCCTCGACACCGGTGACTAGCCGGCATCATTAGTCACGCGAGGGCAGCAGGTCAGGTTACAATTTCTGTTGTGGTGGCGGCTGTTCACAGCTGTTCCGCAACAACACACACAATTTTAGCTTTTATACTATGACGTATGTCTGGCAGACACTGGTTCTCACTCTATTAGCTTTTTAATTTGTTTGTTACTTATTTAATATACTTGTTATTTTTTTATTCTTACCTTTCAACTTTTATTTTGTATTGTTTATGTAATTTGTTACTTGTACCTTGTTTGCTGAATAAAAAGATAAGAACTCTAGCGTATCAGAACCGCTAGAAAACTAATTTTCGAAGAAATTGAAATTGCCATAAACTTCGTTTTGATTTCTGCACTGGACCGGAAGCTATAGGGAAAAAAGATTTATTTTGCTGAGCAAATTTGAAGATTTAGGAGACAAAAATCACCATAGCTGGCAGCCCTATTCTATTTCTCAACCAAATTTTTACTTTATGTTATATAGAGTAAGATCCACGTACTGTGTGAGTTTTGTTGAAATCTGCTGGCTGAATCGGAAGTTAAAGGCCAAAAAGCTGCTTTTTTTCTCAGTAATTTTTGAAGATGGTACCACTGTCACAGGGTTGCCCGCATTTCAAAATACCTTCTATCAGACTTGGTCCTAGCTAAAATCAATATGTGCTGTCAATTTCATTATGATCGGATAATCCGGTCGTCAGCTCTCGTGAACAGAACTTTCGAGTGCTGAAAATAGAGGTAATTTGGTGATGGGTTGCCGTTCTTGTGCAAATCGGAATTTCAAAAATTTTCATTTCACACGATGCACAAAGGTTAAAATTTATCAATGATTTGAAATTATTGTCAAAAATCAAAAATTTTTCAGGAAGGTCAATGATTTGAAGGATTTTTTTTCAGGAGCCTGGCGTAGCTACAGGGTTACCTGCACTATCTCGGAAATCCATGTAAGTGAAATCGGTGCCAACGTTAATACGGTTTGCGAATTTCACAAGGATCCAATGTTTTTGTCAGAAGTAATGACAAATCAAAATTTTGAAAAAAAATCCGTGCCTACTATTAGGCACTTAGCACCCACACAAGGCTCAAAAATTTCAATTCTTTATCATAGACAAGCTTAAAACATAATAAGTTTTCATTCCCAATACTTTTTTTAACAAAAATTTACAGTGCTTGGAAATATAGGAGTACCTAAAAATTCATTAAAACGATCGCCGCCGCCAAAAGGTTTAGGATATCTGAATTTGAGAAAGTCGTGGACCCACCTTATAAATATATATATATCTACGTTCTCCAAAAATTTCAGCTTAATCGAATCGGCCACTCCAGAGATGATCTCGGAAATGTTTTTGCATATAATTATATATATATATATATATATATATATATATATATATATATATATATATATATATATATATATATATATATATATATATATATGTATATATATATATATATATATATATATATATATATATATATATATATATATATATATATATTTATATATATGTATATATATATATATATATATATATATATATATATATATATATATATATATATATATATATATATATATATATATATATATAGATAAAGAATTATGAATTTTCGGCGAAACGAGTTTAATACTAATATTCTTTGAACATTAGTTACAAGACACGGCAAAATGCGAGTCGAAAAGCTGTTTCATTATAGCTGCAATTCAAGAAACAGTATTTGAATTGCTTGAACATACACCCTATTCGCCAGATCTAGCTCCAAGTATCTTGTACCGCTTTGAAAAACCAATGAAAAAGATAGCAAAGTGGTGGCCGCTGTTGGAGCGTTTTGGAGAGTAAAGACATAAGAATTTATGTAAAGGTATCCTGAGTTTGAAAAAATGATGGACTAAGTGTATTAACTTGTAAAAAGACAATGTTGAAAAATAAATATTTTTTCTTAAAGCTAATCACCTTGGTTTAAATTGAGTTTCATTCCATACATACATATATATCTATATATATATATATATATATATATATATATATATATATATATATATATATATACATATATATATATATATATATATATATATATATATATATATATATATATATATATATATATATACATATTTATATATACATACATATATATACATATATATATACATATATATATATATATATATATATATATATATATATATATATATATATGTATATTTATACACATATATATACATATATATATATATATATATATATATATATATATATATATATATATATATATATATATATATATATATATATATATATATATATATATGTATATTTAGACACATATATATATATATACATATATATATATATATATATATATATATATATAAATATATATATATATATATATATATATATATATTTAAATATATATATATATATATATACATATACATATATATATATATATATATATATATATATATATATATATATATATATCAGTGGCGTGGCGTTCATGGAAGCAAGGGAAGCATTGCTTCCCTTACATTTGGCTGACATAGATTTTAAATTGTTTTTTTTCGAAATCGTGAAATAATCGCGTATTAGCATTTATTAAAAAAAATTTCTCAGATCAAATTGTAAACATCTCTTACAGTTGATCTGGTAACGCCACAGAATGAAAACAATGAAAGCACAACCACGGCTTGGAAGCAACGTAAAAATTGCATCTACGACCATTTATTTGACCCCATATAGACTAGACTGTGACGTCATTAAAAAAAATGTCTTCATATGATCTGTTTGGAAGCAATGAAAATGTTGCTTCCTAGGGGAAATTATCTTCTCAAGAGAGAGACTCAGAGCGGAGCTGCGAACCATGGCCTTCTGTGAACGCATGAATATTGGTGGAAAATATTACTGCGTTCCCCTCACTAGTAGCAGTGTAAATTGTTATTGCTATCATTTTACTTTGCTTGTACAGATTTTTGTGAATGAAGAATACTTGCTGTGAGCAAGTTTGAGCTACGATATGTGAAGAGCGTTGCCAGAGGCTGTGTATTTTATTTATGATTTGTATTATGACATTATTTTTTTGTATGTTCTATTTTTGTATGTTCAATTGGCGTAGACATTGAGTCACTTATAGCTTATAGGATTTGGCAGTAATAGGTGAAATTGTAGACTAGAATTGTACAGGATTGAATGTGTAAAATTACTGTGTAAAATTGCATGACACTTTTAATTGATATTTGAAATAGTGAAAGATTGAAATAGGTGAATGTGTTCACTTGTTCTGTGGGTCAACACTTTAGAATCCGTCGACTTATTTAAATTTGATTTCATTGGATCTCGGTAATTTGCTGAAAAATTGGACATCATCAACCAGGACCGATCAAAACCGAATTTGAAAATTGTCTCTATAAATTGTCTCTACCTGCTCGACAGTTTGATTGTAAAATTAATAAATGAAAAACTCGGAACGGATTATCGGTTGTAATATTAAACAAAAATAGTTTTGCTGATCATGTGTGCTATTTTCAAGCGTTTCAGACATTTGGCGAAA
>OZ022265.1:59782167-59797167 GCA_963978885.1 Nemotelus pantherinus
ATGGTGCGAAACTTAGTTTTTGAACAAAGCATAGAATATTTTATCAAAGAAAAAAAATACCTATTTTAGCTAAAGCCTGATACAATCACAGGCGCGTGGTAGTTTTAGGGAGTATCAACACCACGTTCGCAATTACGTTTGAATCGTTCGTGTTTTATCGCCATAGGATTCAAAATTTTCAATCAGTATAATAATAAAATTAAACATACGCTGAAATTCAATATTTTCTTCATCAAATAAATACTTAACACAGCCATAATCATTTTGAATAAACTTTTCGTACATCATACAGATAGCTATGAGCGTGAAAGAGAGAGATATTGAGTATCGACAAGAGGATTGTTTGTAAATTTGAAACATTTCCAAACGTAACGTCGCGATTACGAAACTTTTTGAAATTGTGACTTAGATTTTACGTTGCTGTTACGTCATTGCGGCTATAAGTTTCATATTCTTAGTCGCACGTTAGGCATAATGTTTCGAAACCATTACTAAATGGTGTCGCCATAATGCCGTCACAAGGAAATAGCTACAACGTAACCCTTTGCATGCAATGACTACCTTGTTTCGATCTCATTACAAAACGGCGTTACTCCAAATTTGAACCAACGACGTAAACACGAAGTCACTGATTCGAACAATGGTTTCTTTGTAGGCGCAACCTTGGGAATGGAAACGTATCCACGCCCAAAATGTTCAACAAATTGTTAGTTGGGCATTTTAGTGACATTTTGAACATACCTATTATTCCATCCACAAATATTTTTTTGCAAAAATTAAGGTGGCGGAATAAATTTCGATTGTGTTTTAAATGTGCATCGGATAAAGGTTTGGATTTTTTTAACCCCATTTATACGCTGAGAGCCCAAAAAGAAAACGGGAAAATTTGAAAACTTTTAAATTGCGATAGCTTCTGACAAAGCTAGTCAATCATTATGAAACTTTCAGAACATATTGGTATTATTTAGTTGTTAAATTATGTAGCTTTTAATGATCATGTTGATTACCCTGTAGCCTAGGGCAGGTACTGAAACAGAAAACCTTCAAATCATCGACTCTCCTGAAAAATTGTCGCTTCCTGTTCCACTTCTGTTGACGGAAACTCACGATCCGATAATTAGAATGAGTTGAAATTTACAAAATATATTAGTCTTAAGTAAGACCAGGTCCGATAGAAGTGATTTGGAAACGCGGGCAACTTTGTGCCAGCTGTGCTATTTTGAAAAATCACTAAGAAAAATAACTGCTTATGGCCCTATAAATTCTGACTCAGTCATTCGATTTTGACCAACCTTACTTTTCCTGAACTGCTTCCTTTCGTGTGGAATCCACAAACAGCCAAATATATGTATATAAATATATATATATATATATATATATATATATATATATATATATATATATATATATATATATATATATATATATATATATGTATATATATATATATATATATATATATATATATATATATGTATATATATATATATATATATATATATATATATATATATATATATATATATATATATATATAAATATATATATATATACAAATATAAATATATATATATATATATATATATATATATATATATATATATATATATATATATATTTTTATATATATATATATATATATATATATATATATATATATAGATATTAGTGGCTGTTCGTGGCTGTTCGTGGGCTCCACACGAAGGGAAGCACTCAATAGCATTTTGTTAATAGTTCCGTAAACTACCGTGTCGAGGGTTCGTCATCGCAGTTGGCGCCTATAAGTTGTTTTATCTCGTTTTTCCGTTTTCCGTCTTTGTTCTTTTCTCCGTTTTCATGTGAGTTTGTTCAGGGTAAACACCGCGGTGTTGCCTTTTCGGGGGTTCTAAGCACGCGGATGTTGTATGCCAAAGTCGAGATTGCTATCGCCTTTCGTTGGTTTTGAGCTGTATCTTGATAATTGGTTTTGCTTGCAACAAACTCACTTTTTCCTAACATTTGTGGTGTTGTTCGCTTCTGTTTATGGCAATTCGAAGTTATTGCTTAGATAGACGACAACACAAATCCAAACTCCTCTTTCTTCATCCGTCCTTCCTTACACATCTTTCGTGGCTACGTGTTTTTGGCTTTTCTGGGAAATCGTACGCTAAGCACTTATATATATATATATATTATATATATATATATATATATATATATATATATATATATATATATATATATATATATATATATATATATATATATATATATATATATATATATATATATATTTGTGTGTATATATAAACATGTTCATACAAACATAAGTCATTATTAATCTCAGAAACTTTACAAGCTTTTCTGCTTCATGTACTAAATGCTGAAAAATGTTTCTGGTAAAAGTCTACAAATGCTTTAAGAAGATTTGAAAGTTTTCATGGTCTCTCTAATTTTGGCCACAAAGATTATTTGAACTGTTTTTCTCTGCACTAAACACTGAACTACATTATTTGCTCGAAAGGCTGCATGATGTACACGCACACAGGAGCAAGTCTGCCATGCATTGCCTGCATTTAATATTGTTATCCACAAAAAGTTACATTGCTAGTGCCTGCGTCATCCATGTTATCAACATGCCAATGCGTGCCTCATCTAAGGGCGTTACACACTTTTTTGGAATGGTCAAATATCAAAGCAAAAAAAAAAGATGGCCTGGCAAAATCCAGTTTTAGGCTTTGGGGACTGGAGGTGGTAGAAGCTAGATTCTCATAATAAATTTTTTCTCAACACAAAATTTGATAGTACCCAATACACAGCTTTTCAAAGTACTCACAGTATACCGAGATGGCTGCAAATTTAAACCCCATTGCTTCCTGACAAAACTTTTTCATACCTTCATAAACGACTGCTTAAATTTTAGTCTCATTTACCGGGCTTCAACGAGATTTATCGGAGACGAGCATGATAATAATCATAGTATAGTAGACCTTGCATAAGACCATCAATCTTTAGTGCATTTCATGCATTTATAATTGCTTGTTTTTAACGTTTATTGAAATCATTTTGAAATCTTATCCGTGGCATTTGATTTAAAACAAACAGCTTTTGCTTAAAAGTAATTACTTTCAATTTTAGTTTTCCGAAAATGTGTTCGAACAGGTCTGAAACCGAAGTTGAAGCCAAATTCAATTCGCAATATTTCTGAGTTGTTATGTACTTCATTACTCATATATGAAAATTTTTCTGAAACTGAAAAATATTTATATTAAATAATTAAATATTTATATTTATTCAACTGTGGCGACAAAATTGAAGGAAGCAAACGTTCTGCTCAGGATGAAAACATTGTAAGTCCCACAGTTATATATATATATATATATATATATATATATATATATATATATTTATACATATATATATATATATATATATATATATATATATATATATATATATAATATATATATATATATTTATATATATTTATGTAACATTTATATTCATTAATTTATTTGTATTAATTTATATAGCTTCATGCAGGTTTTCCTTCGTTTCACTCTCTCCATCACTCTATCAGCGTGCACAGTCCATGTGCACCATCTTTACCCTCCAGTCAGTTTTCCATAGTCCTTCCCAGACAACTAGTTTGTTGGTGTAAGGGGCAGCACAATTTTTCTCAATATGATAGACTCTCTTTCATTAACTTATTATTGTCTTGATTGACTTGTGTCCAGAGAAAAGTATACAAAAAACTCTGGTGTTATTCGTCATTTTGCGTTGTTAATTTGTATGTGCAATTTAAGGTTTTCTTGGAATGTCACAATACTGCTTGAGCTCTTTAACGGATCCGGCAAGGTATTGTAGAAAGCTATAGCCTGTTGTATTGGATCTAGCTTTGATCTATCCGTTCTTGTTTTACAAACTAAAAGGTTGCTGGCTGATATTGTTTCTGTACTAGTTAACTCTCCAACAGTTCGAGGAATATCTGGCCATTTTAGTCCGTTGTTGATAATTTGGTAAATTATTTTTCCTCTTTCGAGACTAACAATCTGTTGGATATTCAACAACTCTGATCGAGTGTACACGTCGCCCCTTGGTGTTTAGGTCGGCAGCCTAAATATAACCTTAATCGCCTTAGTAACAAGTCTCCCAATTAGCTTGATGTTATGCTTAGATGTTTGGGTCCACAAAACTGCTCCATATTTAACAGTAGACAAGATAAACGCATTTAAGATTAGGAGTTGCGTGCGTTTTTCCAGGAAATCATATCTTCTCAGTGTTGCGATGAATGGTGCGATTTTACTCCTGATGTAGTTGATGTGATGGGTTCAGGATATCTTTTTTCATCCGAAATCAATCACAGGTATTTTATTGAATCGACGTTCTCCAGTTGAACTCCATCAATTTGAATATATGGATTAATAGGGCGTTAATTTCTTTGCTGGAACAAAATGTATTCAGTTTTGTGGAAACTTATAACGAGTTTGCTCTGGCACAGCCACTTCAACTATTTATCCAAATCCATATTTACTGGACTTTGGATGGCTGTCTTATCTTTTCCAGCATATAACAGGAGCGTATCGTTAGCAAACAAAACTATCTTACCAGGAAGCCTGAGATCTTGAACGCTGTTCACGTAGATAAGGAAAAGTATAGGCCTTAAGATCGATCCTTGTGGAAATCCTTTGTTTATACAACATTCCTGACTGGTGTGGCTTCCTTGTTTTGTCACTATTCTTCTATCCAACAGGTAGTTTTTGATAACAGATTTAAATTTCATGCAAATCCTATACTCTTTCAGTCGCAGAAACAAAATCTCGTGGTCAATGGTATCAAAAGTCTTTTTTAAGTCGACGAAAATTGCTGCCACGTAATTACCTTTATCCAGTGATATATTTATAAACTGAACCGCGTGCAAGGTAGTTGCAATAGTGCTGCTGTGCTCCTGAAAACCATACTGCATTTGAGCCAAAACTAAAAATACTCGAGCATTTATGACCCTTCCAAACACTTTGCTTAGCATACTGGTGACTGCTATTGGACGATAATTTGAAGGATTGGAAGGGTCACCTCCTTTAAAAACTGGTGTTAATCTCGACTATTTAAGGCATGCCGGGAATGTACCGGCTTGTAAGTGGCTGTTGATGTTGTTCCACTAAACCCTTAGTTATTTGCTGCTTAAGCATTTTGATGTCTCCTGATGTTATATTATCGATACCTGGTGCAATGCCGTTTTTTTAAATTGTCAATTATTTCTGCCATTTCACTAGGTATTGTTGGTCTCAAATGTATGTTAGATGTTTGACTCGGTTTTGAAAAATGGTGTTCAGATATTTGAAGAAAATGTTGCATGATATCTGACCCAATCGCTGCAAAATATTTATTTAAGTGTTCCGCAATTGTCTCAGTAGAGGAAATCAATGATCCCTCTACTTGTAGACCCTTGATACATATTGCGGTCCGAGAAGTGCATTTTTGTGTTTTGGCCAGTTCATTTTATTTTCCAGTATTTAGCGCTATTTCCGCATGAAGCTTCAAATCTTTTAGCGTCAAATTTTTTTTTCTTTTCCTTTACTAATCGATTTGACTGGTTTTTTAGATGCTGGTAGTTTTTTCGTTTCAACACACAGTTGGGATCAGCTTTCCACATTATATAGGCTTTTCGTTTGAGTCTGGGTATGTCAATAACGCTTTTAGAGATCCACGATTCATTTCGAACCCTTACCTGCTTACTAGGGGGCCTGGTAGCTCTGCTACCTAAGGCGTCAGGACGAAAAGTGTCGTGCTACGGGGCCTGCGGGTTCGAATCGCGCTAGTGCCGTGGCTGTTCTACATGCAGATATCTACTCAAATCTTGCGTCACATATTTCACGAATTCGGTTTTGTTGATAGTGCCGATCGTTATTTTTTCGGAGGCAACTTTTTTCTAAGGCAAGTCTTGATCGAGATATTCAGTACCTTATAGTTTAAGTCTGACCATTCATCATCATTATAAATAACTTATTCCACCAGGTCTGAGCTTCTTACAACAATATGATCAAGTAAGGTTTTCGAGGTCTCAGTAACACGTGTCGGCCTGATCGAATTTATTTGTACTGCATTGTTGGAGGTTTTTTTTACAATTGGCGAAGACAGAAGGTCGATATTTGTGTCGGCTATTGTGATAATCTTTTCATTAATGAGTAAAGCTGATCGATTAAGGGGTTACCCCCATTTGTAACTTTGAAGTTTTTCGTTTTTTTTTTGTTGCATCTTTTTTAAGTATAACTATCTAAGAATACGTCCTTCAAATTTCAAGTCGATCCAAACATAATTAACCGAGATATGAGCATTGAAAGAGAAGAAACTGTTGCTTATACAACCGTTACTTATACTTATAAACGCGTTTTTCTCGAAATGACATCTTTGAAGTCGGTGACCAAAATTACTCGAAAACTACTGAACCGATCGTTTTGAAACTTAGCAAGCCTATTTAATACATAAAAACTCTAGCGCACCTGAACCGCTAGAAAACTAATTTTCGAAGAAATTTTCTTTGAGTGACAAAAAAGTGTGGAAAGACGTAAAACACTGTTTTGTAGAATCATATCAAGCATTCCTTATCCAAACCAACAAAACTCAACTATAACACAAATGATGAAAATGTTCGGTGCTGGCAACCCTAGTCCGAAAGAAGGGTCCGTTCGGCAGTCCGAACGAAGCAGCAATAAGTTTACCATAACAAACTCATACTCAAATCAACCTATCTTCTGAATTTCGTTCTCATCGCAGGATTTTATCGAAATTTTCAGCGGTTAAACGTTGTTTGAGGCTGCTATCCGAAAACTGTTTAAAACTCGGAAAATTTCGAAATTGGTTTCTTATTTTTATTGCAAATTCTTTGCATATGAGAACGTAATTTGAAGCATCTGTTGGTGCAATATTTACGGAATTGGCTAATGCTGGTTACTCTGTGGAAGCAGCAAAGCAAAACACATACCAAATCTGCTTCACGTCAAGTTAAACCCAACCAGTAAATTTCGTTTCAATTGAATCACTGCGCTGGACGTTATACGGGTGAAAAGAATTTTATGGTTACCACCCTCAAAACTTTTCAAGTTTTTAAAGCGTTAAATTTGTTGTTAATTTTCATTGCAGGATCATTTCCATTTGCAAATCTAATGACATAATCGCTCAGTAAAGAAATTAAACAAAATTACAAAATGGTCATAGCTGGCAGCCCTTTCATGATTTTTGTACGAAATTTCTACGACATTTGGTTCATACTAAGGTTCATTTACTGCGTGAAGTTCGTTCTGATTTCTACACTGGACCGGAAGTTATAGGGAGCAAATTTGCTCTATATTTAGTTTAGTTATTTGCTGAGCAAATTTGCAAGATTTAGGAGACAAAAATCACCATAGCTGGCAACTCTATTCTAATTGTTCAGCCAAATTTTCACCAAATGTTACATAGAGTAAGATCCAAGTATTGTATGAATTTTGTCGAAATCTGATGGCTGAATCGGAAGTTATAGGCCTTTTTTCTCAGTGATTTTTCAAGATGGTACCACTGGCACAGGGTTGTCCGCGTTTCAAAATCACTTCTATCAGAACTGGTCCTAGCTAATATTAACATGTCCTGTAAATTTCACTATGATCGGATAACCCGGTCGTCAGTTCTCGTGAACAGAACTTTCGAGTGCTGAAAATAGAGGTAGTTTGGTGATGGGTTGCCGTTCTTGTGCGAATCGGAATTTGGAAAATTTTAATCTGACGTGATGGACAAAGATTTAGATTTATCAATGATTTGAGTTGTTTGGCAAAAAGCAAAAATTTTTCAGGAAGGTCGATGATTTGAAGGATTTTTTTTTAAGAGCCTGCCATAGCTACAGAGTTACCGACACTGTCTTTAAAATCCATGTGTGCTAAGTTCTAGCCTACATCAATACGCTCTATCAATTTCACGATGATCAAATGTTCCTATCAGAAGTTATGACAAATTAAAATTTGAGAAAAATTCCTTGCCCACTTTTAGGCACTCAGCACCCACACACGGCTCAAAATTTCCAATTCTTTGTCATGGGCAAACCTAAAACATAATAAGTTTTTATTTCCAATACTTTTTCTTACAAAAATTATACACTGCTTGGAAATATAGTAGTACCTGAAAATTCACTAAAATGCCCGTCGCCGCCAAAAGGTTAAAGATAACTGAATTCGAACAAATCATGGACCTACCTACTATATACATCTACGACATCCGAAAATTCCAGCTCAATCCGATTGGCCACTCCAAAGATTACTTCTATTAACCGATTTGCTGATATATATATATATATATATATATATATATATATATATATATATATATATATATATATATATATATATATATATATATATATATATATATATATATATATATATATATATATATACATATATATATATATATATATATATATATATATATATATATATATATATATATGTATATAAATAAAGTAATATGAATTTTCGGCGAAACGAGTTTAATACTATTGTTCTTCGAACATTAGTAAAAATGTAGTGTTTGATCGTTCGATTTTTTTTTTAAATAATAAATGGCCTTTTCATAGGCAAAAGACGACCATTTTTTTAAGTGAAAATCGAAATATTAACTTTGACTGTCCGCCATTTTGTGAAAAATGGATATTGTTTTAAATCCTGCGATCAAACTCTAGTTTATACTGTTATTTAACTAAGTCCATCGTAATTTTTTGTTTCAAATAATCTATTTCGACACAATTTTGGTCACCGCAAAAGGTGAAAATTAAAATTCCATTGTTTTGACGGCCATTTGTAATTGAATCATGTAATATTTTTCAATAAAAAAATTACTGAAAGGTGTTCAAAGTATGTACTTTAAGAAAATATAACAGTCGTTTAAAAATATTTCGTAGTCTGGTCAAAATAAATTCATGAAAATGACCTATTTTATTGCGCTACAAGTGGGGGTAACCCCTTAAGCTAGAATGCAATTATTGTCCTCGAATGGGGCTTTGTAGAAATGCCACTTTTAATCTTCTCCAGGTCCAGTTGAAGTTCCACTCTGATTGCCTTAAGTAATAAGTCTTGATCCTGTACTTGACTTTACAAATATTGCTGTACCCCCTCCGCGGCCCACGTTTCTGCAGCAGAAATAGCTGGTATATCCGTTTGGTGTATATAAATGCTCTTCATTTGGATATATCCATATTTCGTTAAGAATAACTACACTGATATCATTCGTAGTTAAGGCTGGTACTGAGTTCGCGTTCACGTGAAATTTTGACATGTCTCCATTATCTGGTCATTCTTTCGAGCGAAAATTTTGGCAATGGAGAAAAGCAATGCTCATTTCTGACGGATAAAATGTCAAGAATTTCACTTTTCGATCGATTTTCTTATTGGAAAGACATTTGCACTGCTCCATTTTCAAATTGAAACACCAAATGTCACTTTTTTGCTCGAAAGAATGAACTGCACAAACTAAATTGGCGTGAAATGATTGGAGACATGTTTCAGTGCCATCTACGTTTTCAACGCGAAAGCAACTTCAAAGCAACTTTTCATGCTAAGAACTTAGTACCACTGTTGTTTATTTTCAAGCAAAATTTTCGCCGAAACAGATTTCACGTGAAATTTTATATGAAAATTTCACGTGAAATCGAACTCAGTACTATGCTTTAGATGGACGTTTAGATCATTGAATTTGTTACGGATGCTCCTTATATTGGCGTACAATATTTTTAATAATTTGTTGTGTTTCATTATGAAGTGGTTTAAAAAATATAACCTATCTTATGCTCATTAATTGCAATAATTTTTTTTTGTACTCAGGCTAGTCGTAATTATCCGCTCGATGTTTAACGTGGCTATTCCTTTTTTGGGAGCAGTTTATGCATTTTAATTCTGTAACCGTGCAAGCATTTGTATGGTGGCTACCAGCACATTTACCACAGATGTCTTTTTTTTGACAATATGATGCTTTGTGGCTAAGTCCCTGACATATGTAGCATCTCATGATGTTATGGTCTTCGATGACAAAATGTATCCCAAAGTAATGTTTATGTATTGGTTGACTATTCGATCAAACACCCTTCCCCCGACTTCAACAAATGCTATCCATTTACCAGATTTTTTAATTTGTCTCTTGTGCACAACCTCGAATACATCAGATAAATTAATTGAATGGTTCAAGTTTTTTTAGCTCTTCTTGTAGCTCGATCATTGTGTATCTTTTTTGAAGATCCTTGATTATTAGCCCGGAAAACTTTCTCTTAGTAATTTCTGCACTATATTTGCTTGACATTTGCTCGTTCATTTCATTTAATACTATTTAAGAGTTTTCCAGTGAAATTGTTTTTATTATTATGCCCCCACTTCGCAGTGGCTTAGTATACTCGATCGGAGTTTTCAATGCGCAAGGTGTTATCTTTTGTTTCAAATTCTGGATAGTTTTCCCAGGATCTTGTTCTTTCCTTGGCTTGATTATGATGCTTCTATTAAATTTCATGGGCTTTGGCTCACTTGGTTTTCTTAGCATGTCCATATATGAAGGTTTTTTAGGTTCTTTAAAGGCATCAATCTGAATATGTTCAAGCTTTTCTTTTGTTTTTTTTTACTAGCCGGTGAGTTGATTCAATTTGTAAAATAATTTTGTCTTCTCGGCTTGTTTTTAAAGCAGCATCGCATTTACTGCAGAACCACTTTACTAAGTCACCTAATTGTACGATGTTATTGTATTCCTGGGTGGAGATGCCAATGCAGGTAATATGAAACCACCTATCGCCGCAATGCTTTGGTGCTTTGGTGGTCGTCCTTCACCACTCTTCGGCACTTGCCACAATTAGAGCCGTTTCACACGAGACACTCGGTGTCCGGCCACTGAATCCTCAGCCACTGTTTTTGTATAGAATTGTGGCTCGGACACTGTAGCTCTGTGTGTATGCTCTCATTTATTTCTATGCACCGGTAGTGGCTAGAGACACAGTGGCCGGAAACCGAGTGTCTCGTGTGAAACGGGCCTTAGTGCCGCTGCTCATACTTAGCAGTACTCAATTTCGCTACTGTTGAAAAAGCTATCGATATTTTATTGCAGACACACACCAATCAAAACGAAAACACTCGTTCAAAAATACACCAGCAGTCATACAAGAAATTTTTATAGTAAAAACAGTTAATGTTCATGAAATTTTTCAAAGAACAAATAAACACTAAAATGGAGGATATCACCAAGGTCCAATATCAACAGGAACAGGAGAACCACTTCCAAATCACACACTACAATTTCATAATCGAACAAAAATTTTTGTTTGTCTGTTTGTCAATCGGAAAGCAATAGTTGACGTCTACTCGCTTTGACATCAAATGTCATCTCAAGTGTTTGATTTTGATTCAAAAGTATTGTATTGATTCACACATTTTTGTCAATACTTAAAACTGTTATATTGATTCACAATGAATAACACAGAAAAACCAGTCAAAACTTGATTGCTTCTTGAAAGAAAGCCCTGCAATCAGCTCATCTTGGTCAGCTTCTACACTTGCTGCCTGAAACACAGAAAAAAAAGGTGACTATGCATGAAATGGTGGTGTGAGACAACCGTTATACAGATAAAAACATGTATATATACTCATATAGGTTATTGATTTGTGATCACGGTTCCCTTCTTGTCTATAATTGCATAGACAACGTATATAGTCTATAAAGCTTATCAAAGCAGAGAATAATTGATACGGGAAACTCTATCGTTTTGTGGAATAAGCCTCCAAAGCAGAATCAAATTGGAATTGTTTTTGCGGGATGATTAAAATTGAAAATTTTTTTATTAACTTGAAAATTTTATTTGACTGGTGGTTTCGAAAGCATGCACAGATTTCTCAGCAGACACCAGCACACAGTGCATACTTGACTGGTGTGACGACTTGCAGTTGGAAATCATTAATTGTTCTTTACGCTGGTTGTGACAAATTTTAACATCTCCGACTTATATCCATGGAAATAATTTACTCATAAAGGTTATTGATTTGTGATCACGGTTCCCTTCTTGTCCATAATCGCAAAGACAACGTATATCGTCTCTAAAGCTTATCAAAGCAGAGAATAATATATATATATATATATATATATATATATATATATATATATATATATATATATATATATATATATATATATATATATCTATATATATATATATATATATATATATATATATATATATATATATATATATATATATATATATATATGTACATTTAAGCATATATATATATATATATATATATATATATATATATAGGCATAAATGTACATTTAAGCATATATATATATATATATATATATATATATATATATATATATATATATATATATATATATATGCATAAATGTACATATATATATATATATATATATATATATATATATATATATATATATATATATATATATATGTACATTTAAGCATATATATATATATATATATATATATATATATATATATATATATATGCATAAATGTACATATATATATATATATATATATATATATATATATATATATATATATATATATATATATATGTACATTTATATATATATATATATATATATATATATATATATATATATATATATATATATATATATATATATGTACATATATATATATATATATATATATATATATATATATATATATATATATATATATATATATAAATATATATGTACATTTATGCATATATATATATATGCATAAATGTACATATATATATATATATATATATATATATATATATATATATATATATATATATGCATAAATGTACATGTGTATATATTTATATAGATATATATATATATATATATATATATATATATATATATATATATATGCATAAATGTACATATTTATATATATATATATATATATATATATATATATATATATATATATATATATGTACATTTATGCATATATATATATATATATATATATATATATATGTACATTTATGCATATATATATATATATATATATATATATACATATATATATATAAATTTATATATATATATATATATATATATATATATATATAAATATGTATATATATATATATATATATATATATATATGCCTAAATGTACCTATATATATATATATATATATATATATATATATATATATATATATATATATATGCATAAATGTACATATACATATATATATATATATATATATATATATATATATATATATATATATATATTTATATATATATATATATATATATATATATATATATATATATATATATATATATATATATATATATATATATATAGATATATATATACATATACATATATATATACATATATATATATATATATATATATATATATATATATATATATATATAAAGATATATATATTTATATATATGTATATATATATATATATATATATATATATATATATATATATATATATATATATATTTATATATATATATACATATATATATATATATATATATATATATATATATATATATATATATATATATATATATATATATATGCATTACTGTACATATATAAATATATATATTTATTTATTTATTTATTTATTTATTTTTATTTGGAAAACCAACAGCATTTAAGATAATGCCAATGATAGGTTCCCACTGAATTATCAAAGCAGAATAGGCTATTTAGCAAGAGTGCTTAGTTGGTAATAGTATCTATAATTACTTTCTTAAATTTAGTTTTTGAAAGTTGAAATAGGTCAATATGAGAAAACTTCGAGTTGTATTGTGACATTAATCTGTTCGTTGGCGAATTGGAGTAATTCTTCGTATTAGAAAAAGGCAAATAAAATAATGTATTGAGTCTTGTGTACACAGGATTTGTTGAAAGATTGAAATATGATATAATTGATGAAGAGTATATATCATTATTGAAAATTTTAAAAAGAAAGAGCATATCCATTTCTGTCCTTCTATCTTCAAGTGGAGTCATATTGAAGTATTTCAGTCTCGACTTATAATTAGGTAAAGATATCATATATTTTTTACATAAGAAAAGAACAAATTTGCGTTGCAATATTTCAATCATATCTATGTACTTTCTGTAGCACGGGTTCCAGACAGTGCATGCATATTCAAGTTTAGGTCGAACTAGAGTGTTAAAAAGGTATATACATGTTTGCGGATTAGTGAAGTTCCTGCAATTTCGTAAAACAAACCCTAAGGTCCTGTATGATTGCCTCAAAATTATCTCAATATGAGAACTAAGCAAAAGTTTGGAGTCAAAGTGCATACCTAAATCCTTTTGCAAGGTATTTTTCTTCAGTACAGAATTTTCTACATAATAGTCATTACCAATTGTATGTTTGTTACGAGTGTAACTTACAACACAGCATTTTTCAACGTTGAGTGACAGTTCATTTAACTTGCAATAGTTATTTAAATTATCTAAGTCTTTTTGAAGTTGAGTACAATCTTCTGAACTTTTGATTACTTTGAAGAATTTCAGATCGTCCGCGTATAGAAGCGCATTAGAAGCGTTGAAGCATTTTGTAATGTCGTTGATAAAAAGTATAAATAAAATTGGACCTAAATGTGAACCTTGTGGAACTCCGGAAGTGACTGAGATCGGACGAGATAAGTAGCCATTACATCGAACCAACTGAGATCGATTTGATATATATGATTCAACCCACCTCAGAAGTGAGCCATGAATACCAGTCTTTCGTAGTTTACTAATTAGCAATGGATGACTGACCCGATCAAAAGCTTTGCTAAAGTCGGTGTAAATGACGTCGACTTGATGTTTCTTATCCATATTAGAACTTAATAGCTGCGAAAAAGTTACCAAATTCGTAAAAGTTGACTTTTTTGGACAAAAACCATGTTGTTCATCAATTATCAAATTATAAACATCAGACTTAATTTCCTCAATAACTAATGCCTCAAAAATTTTACCAAAAGTAGATAGAAT
>OZ022265.1:59802167-59824667 GCA_963978885.1 Nemotelus pantherinus
TGATGTAACTGCCATAACACTGTGTCGACTCTTTTCTAAAACACGTTTAGAAACGCTAGCCAGCAATTGAACATGTCTTTCCGTTGCTTGTATGTGTACCGGAATTCTTGGATCAGGCAATGGTGGATCATCGCATTCTAAATATTGTTCCAAATGATCATACGGAATGCTATACGTAAACGGTGGTTCGAATAAGACATCATCTCTATTTAAATCAATCATATTCGTATAATCTGTACAATTGAAGTTTATCAAAGGTTTTTGATAAACTCTAAGATGTGCCGGGTCGTACAGATTTCTTCGGTAGTGTAAAATTTTCTTGATTGCGATTTTTCGTGTCTCTTTTTTATCATCAAATAACATCGCTAACAAAATAGTTTCGGAATGTGCGTAATATGAATTGTTTTTAATGACATTATTCACAACTCCGCGTAGATTTGTATCCAAATATTGTGTCCAACGAATGAATTTGTAAAATAATACACTACCGAAGACCACCGAATTATAGTACTTGATGTTGAAGTACATCGGCACATACACTTTCATTATGTATGTTGCCAAAATTTTCAAATTCCTTGATAGATTTTCAGTTGACACATACAACCGCAACAATCTATTCGCCTTGGTGAGCCAACGTGAATGTGCTATTGGTCCTGGTTTATTGTGAGATAAATCCGCAGGAACAACACCATTCGAAATTGCATTGGCCATTTTGTATAAGTACTTTGAATCGGTGGATAATTCAAATGGATCTAAATCAGGTGGCATGTTCTCTAGCACGATTATCTCGAATTCATCTACAAGCTGAAAAAAAAGAAATGAGATGAATTAAATTTTACCATTTAATAATGGAAAAAATCGATGAGAAAAATGACAAATGATACATACCGGAAGATTTTCACAAGTTTCAATTTGTTTGCCCAACGTTCCAGTTGTTGTTCGTGGTCCAGTGGTCGATGATCTTTCCAAAGTGTCAAACAAATGACGAAATGGCAGCTCGTTAAAGTGCAGCATGCACACAAACCAATGCAGCGGTCTATTCAAATGCAATTCAAATCGACGCAAAATCCCATTTCTTACGCCAGTATTTGTTGGCTCACCATCACAGCATATGCCGATTAATGCATCGAGAGCAATTTCTTTTTCGACGAAGAATGCATTAAATGTAATCAATTTGTGTTCAGCATCTTCATTTTCGACTTTTGTGTAGCCTATCAATTGAGAATTTGGTTCCTTCAAAACAACTAGATGTGGTTCTTTCACCATCCTTGCATGCAACTTCTCATCGATTTTTTCCATTGTTAAAGCATCATTTTTTCGGCCGTCGAATGAAAATGCTATCAAATTGGATGCATCATACTGCTTACGAAGCAGTTCTTCTCTGCATTTGGCCTTTTCTCGACGCACTTTATTTTTATCCATGATGATAGGATTGCCATGTGCATCTTTTACGTCAATGTCTTGCATAAGAGATGTTGCGAGTGCTGCTGCTATTCTATCAGACACACCAAATCGATCACACATCGCAGCGAAGTTCGAAGCATCGTATCTGGGAGTATACGGTCCTCGTATCATTGGCGGAATATCTTGTGGATTTGAACTTGGCTGATCTATATCAGTACTTGGTTCATATGCTGAATGGCTCTGTTCAACGCTTGTTGGTATTATTGTTGACGTTGGTGCTGGCTCTTCAACTTCTAGCACGAATTCCGGTATCGTCAATCTTCTGTCATTATTTTGATCTCGCATGAACTCTTTCAAATGATCTGGAATCAATCCACATGAGCATAATTCTGCTTTCAAGTCACATTGACATTTGCCGATGTAAAATAATTCTTTTGTAGATTGCTCGAACGTTCTGAATGAGGCGATATTTGAATGTTTAGTTTCGATTTGATACTTGTCAATCAATGTACCCAATTTTCTAACAACACTTTGTTTGGTTAGAATTTCAACATTAAGTTGACTCCAAATTTCAATCAATTTGTCTGTTACGTGCGGTACGAATGTTTTATACGAAAACATTTTGTTTTGGAGTTTAGCACGTTCGGCCAAGAAAAAAAAACATCTTAAAATATCCTGTTTCGTTGGCAGATCGAGTCCACTCAAATCACAAGATGCACCAAAAACAGCAACATCGTGCGAAGGCAAATGCTTCAAATGACTTTCGGTACTTGTTGATGTTGTTGCGGTTTGAGATGTAGACGGCAATGCATTTGGATCCATTGTATAATTTTACTAAAAAAATTTTAAAAAACTGAAATTAGTATATTTCAAAACATTTGGTTCGAATATATTTTTTCCACCTACAAATTGGCATAACTCATATGTGATCAACAGCATTTACTCATATGTCAACCGACATTTCGCCTCTAAGGACCAGTTAATACATTATTCCAACGCACATTATTCCTACATGCTATACATATAAATACATTACAATGTATTACATATTTCAGAAAAAAGTAACCAAGCAAGAGAACAACATCGATGCCTATGTGTATTAAATTACAAAATTTTAACACATACCTTTTAATTCTTTTTGAATTTCACAATTATTCACTGGCAGGAAATTTATAATTCACTTTCACTGAAATGATGCTCAAACACTAATGAACTGAACACTCATAAATGTCATTGTGTTGTGCTCTTTCACAAAATATGTCGGTAATGATGTTTTACCGATGTTTTTTTTTAAATAAATGCGTTGTTGACTTGAAAGCAACAACACTTTGTCGCTTTTTTTCTCACTAAATTCATTTTTTTTATTTTTTACACATGTTCTTATTTTTTAATTTGAATTTTCATTGAAAAAAATTAAATAAAGATCAATTTTACCGAAAAACTTGTAATTTTTCTCGGAAAATAGACGAAAAATAGTTAAAATATGCATGAAACGCCCTCTGGCGGTAGTCATAGGTAAAAATAAAGATCAGAAATGAATTTCTCGACCCCAAAAACCCCCCATATACACATAAAAAAGATAATATAACGATGAATAAAAAAACGAATTTTGAATCAAAATGATGTTATAGGGAAAAAATCTTTTTTTGAAAAGTGGGAGACTCGAAAATCAAGATAGACCTATGGTTCCTTCGGCAAAGTTGCTTAGAATTGTCCATTGAATCATCCTAAGGGGCAAGTCTAATCGAATTTTTCGGCTCCATACAAATTGGCCCGCCCTAATAGATATGTATATATACAAATTTATATATACTTATATATATATATATATATATATATATATATATATATATATATATATATATATATATATATATATGCATATATATATGCATATATATACATATATATATATATATATATATAAATATATAGATATATATATATATATATATATATATATATATATATATATATATATATCTATATATATTTATATATATATATATATATATATATATATATATATATATATATATATATATATAAAGATATATATATATATCTATATATATAAATATATATATATATATATATATATATATATATATATATATATATATATAGATATTTATATATTTATATATATATATATATATATATATATATATATATATATATATATATATATATATTCATTTATATATACATATATATATATACATATATATTTATATATATATATATATATATATATATATATATATATATATATATATATATATATATATATATATATAAATATATATATATATATAAATATATATATATATATATATATATATATATATATATATATATATATATATATATATATATATATATATAAATATATATATATATATATATATATATATATATATATACATATATATATATATATATATATATATATATATATATATATATATATATATATATATATATATATATATATATATATATATATATATATACATATATATATATATATATATATATATATAGATATATATATATATATATATATATATATATATATATATATATATATATATATATATATCACAATATATATATATATATATATATATATATATATACATATATATATAATATATGGTATATGCCATTTATATGTATGTACATCTAATAAGCCCCCATATTCGAAGGAGTAACACTCTGGAGTAACACATATATGGAAACAATCGAATTTCCGGCTTCAACTTATCGAGCTTGTGCCATCTTCTTAGTATACATATGTCTATGATTCATACCAAGGTGCGTATAAATCAATGTGCAAAGTTTCAAAATTTCGGATATTCGGAATTTGAAGTAGATTTATTTTGAAAATGACAGCTACTTCACTTCTTCAGTTTTTTCGGATTTTAGTCTTTTTTCGCTTTAGAAATAAATTAATACTTAAGATTAAATGACCTTTATCGGTCATCGACTTCATTTCGTTCTTCTGAAACCTAAAGTAATAATTGAAAAAGTAAGGTTAAAAAAAAAGAAAAGTAAAAATTGTTTTTATATTGACTCGAGTCTGCCACTGTAGGTTTCAAAAGCGAGATTCCAGCTTATGCAAGCGTATTTGAGAAAAGGACGAACAAGTAAAGTGTATAAGGATCTTTTGACTCACAGACTACGAAATTCTTTGGCACGTATTTTGATGAAACCTAGTTGTTTGTTCGGACGTGAAAGTATTGTATCCAAGTGCAAGGTGAAGCGGAGTTTTTCATCTAAGATAACACCGAGGTCAGCAATGTTATCAACTCGGGTTAGCACATTTTTACCGAGGAAGTACGTATTGAGTGTGACCGTGCATTTTCTGGAAACATTTATAACTTGGCATTTATTAATGTTGAGAGATAGTTTGTTTATATTGCACCACTCATCAAGTGAATTAAGCTTAGATTGGAGAAAGGATGCATCCAATTTCGATTCAATAGTCTGATAAAGTTTGAGATCGTCTGCATAGAGTAAATGAGGTATGCCTGCTAGAACGTCAGATTAGTCGGAAATAAATGTATTAAAAAGAAGTGGGCCAAGATGGCTACCTTGGGGTACACCGGAGGTAGCACTAACGTTTTTCGATCAAAATCCTAGAAATTCTACACATTGTGTTCGATCGCGAAAAAAGGAGGTCAGCCAGCTGAGTAAAAACCCGGCAAAACCGAATTTCTGAAGCTTTAGAATTAAGATAGATTGGTCAACTCTGTCAAACGCCTTACTGAAGTCAGTGAAGACTGCGTCAATTTGGTATCCTTTTTCCATTTTGCATAGAACGTCAGAGATTAGAATTGTCAAATTCGTGGTAGTTGAGCGACTTTTTCTAAAGCCAAGTTGTTGCTCGTTCAAACGAAAATCAACAAGTTTATCGTATACCACATTTTCGAAAAGTTTCGGAATCGAAGACAAAATGGCAATGCCCCTATAATTTCGGATACAGCGTCGATTACCATTTTTGGATATGGGTGTGACATACGAAGGCTTGAATGGGAAAATTCCCGACGAAAGTAATCTATTAAAGAAAATATACAAGGGAGCTATAAGTTGCTCTACACATTTGCGCAAGAAGGTCGGAGGAAGAAGATCAAGCCCAGGACCCTTGTTGCAGTCGAGATCCAAAATGCTTTTACGTATTTCATCAAGAGAAATTTCTAAATGGTTCACAAAAGCTGTTGAAGCTGAATCAGAGGAAGAAAGGTGTGAGTTTGATGGGTCTGGTGCATTGAAAATTTCTTGGAAACTATCAGCGAATAGGTCACATATCTCTTTAGGAGAGGAAGACGTTATATTATTAAGAAACATCAACGGTGGATAGGCAGTAGTTTTTCGCTTCACATTAACAAAATCGAAAAAAAATTTCGGGTCGCGGACTATATTTTCGCCGGTTGCTCTAATGTTAGTGTCATAAGCTTCATGAGACTTTGTTAAAAATTGTTTAGCAACTTCATTATATTCTTCCTGAACAGCAGGACTAACATCAGTATTTTCTTTAATAAGCTTATAAAGTTTATTCCTACGATTTCGCATATGCCTAAGGTCCCTATCAAACCATGGCTCGGACAGTTTATTCTTTTTTTTATCTTCGGAACATATCGTTCAAATATTTTATTGTAAAAAGAGGAAATGGCTGGCTCGAGATCTTGTGTTGAAGGAGTAGTCGGCCAATCCGTAGTATCAAGAACATGTTTAATGCTTTCATAATCAGCATTACGGAAGTCAAATAAAATTGAGTTATTATAAGTTTTTAAGCAGGTGGAATCTGGAGTGGAAAGTTCGACTGACAGTGCTGTATGGTGTAAACTGTTGCAAAAAAGATGCTCTGCGTCACTAGTAGGACTAACCGCTACTTCATCTTAAGCATTTGTGAAAACAATATCTAATCAATTACCATTTTGGGTAGGAGTTTGGGAAACCTGCTGCAAATCATTACCATAAAACGCACTCGCAAGATTGAAATCGTTGGTGTCTAAAAGGTTTACGGGTAGAAGATAAGAGTCCTTATCATCCGGAACAAAGCATAGATTCGGAAGATTGAAATCTCCCAAAACTATTATTTTGTCTTTTTCGCTAGGTGATGTTGCAAACGAAGATAATGTATCACAAAAATAGCTATAGACGGATTCGTCAGATCTGGGCGGGATAAAGGAGATTCGAACAATTAAATATTGGTTAAAAATATTTAGGGTGGTATCTACAAGCTGACTTCACGGTTAGAAATTTTCGGATAAATTTGATAAATTTTGGAATATATATAGGTCCAAACGAAAGTTAGTATCAATCCAATAAGTTTGTTAAAGATAAAACAATTTAATCTGATAAGATAAATGTTATCTGAGAAGATTAAATCAATACCAATTATTCATACAAATTGAATAAGACGCTCTTATAAACGATATCCGAATTGCATATAAATGAATACACCATATTCTTATTAAATGTACACCATTTTAAATAAGAAATATATTATTCTAATTTCGAGGTCACACGATAAATTTAACCCATTTTCAAAAACCCAAAATCTTATTCTGGTTTTTTCCCTTTTTTTTATTATGAATATATATATATATATATATATATATATATATATATATATATATATATATATATATATATATATATATATATATATATATATATATATATATATATATAGATATATATATATATATATATATATATATATATATATATATTTATATATATATATATATATATATATATATATATATATATATATATATATATATATATATATATATATATATATATATATATATATATATATATATATATATATATATATATATTGGGAACAATTATCTATTATGATGAAAAAAGAATGAAAGCAATTGAAAAATTTATGCATTTTAAGATAAAACTAGGTGTTGTGAGTAAAACTTTCGAGCATTAAATTCAATTATGTACTTTGAGATGGATAACGATTATTTGTTTTAGTATTTGAAAAAAAACTCAATAGACTTTATTTATGTATACTTTTTTCACCAAAATCAAAGTTTTACAATCTTCTTGTAGTGATTAAAGTTGTCCCTTATGCCTACCAAATAATTTTCACAAATAACTTTAATAAACACTCCCGAGTACTTCACTTACAAACTCGAAATGCTAATTGCACGACTTGCGACGCAAAAGTAATTCTAAACAATCCGTTTCACGAAAACACTCCCGAATAGATTTTTGTGTCCAATGCAGTTCACTTACAAACTCGAAATACAAATTTTACGACTTGCGACGCAAAAGTAACTCTAAATAATTCGTTTTACGATACCACGAACTTTATATGAATTTAAAATATGAATTTATGATAAATAATATCCGATCTTGGTATAAACCACCCGTTTATACGAAACTCGTACAAAAGTTATTCCAAAATAGGATAGAAGAATTTTATCCAACGTCAAAATATATAATCTATACGAATATTAGGATATATAATAGTACACCATTGTGAAGATCAATTTGTTGTAAGTGTGTTGCTAACAGCAAGTAAGACACCTCCTCCTCGCGACTGACCCTTAGAAAAATAATCACGGTCGCTTCTGTAAATAGTCTAACTACTATCAAGAATCTCATTCTTATGAGAGGCATTAAGCCAAGTTTCGGTGATGGCGAGTAAATTAAAAGGGCATGATTTGGCTTCAAGGTATAATTTACTTAGCTTGCCTATCATACCACCACAATTGTGGTAAAAAATTTTGATGCTTTTCTGAGTTCGGTTAGGAAAAATGCCTAACAGGGTTGACTGATCTTCGAAGAGATTCAGATGTCATATTACTACCATTAGAAGAATAATTTATATTGCACACAGTAGGAGCTATGTCTACGGTGGCCTGACTGGAAACCTTGGAGGAGTGTTTATTAACAACGTTGGTACACTTGCCTGAGGGAGAAGATGCCGTGTTAACTGCTGGGGGTATCAGTGCATTATTATTATTACAAGTAAAAGCATTGAAACAAATTGATAAGGAAGAATTATCTGTTGTCACTGGAGACGGAGACTGAGTAGGTGATGAGCGAGTTTTATGGGTGGAAGGAAATTTGGTAAAGGTGTGACTAGGGATACCATTTTTTCTTACATTTTTTTGTTTTTTCTTATTTCTAGTTTAGTCGGTGATGTTTCTCCAAATTGGGGTTTCACCGTTTAGGTTCGAAAATTTTTGCTGAGTAGATGGAGTTGTACTCTCTGCTAGATTCTTTATAGGTGATGTTACTTTGTCCTGCGTCCTCGTATTCATAGCCGTTGTGTTATTATTTATCTCCAACGTTGTGTTAAGGAGCTCCTGATGGAGTGTTATCTCGTTCGCTAATAAATGTTCATCTGCATCATTTCTTGAGGTTTTGCAATGACGGTCTAAATCCTCCAATTTTCTGCTGATATCAGCTAATTTTAGTTGTTGCTCAGAAAAAGCGTCTGTGAGTCTGTCAGTTTGCATTTTTAACGTTCCTGAAAATTGTTCAAAATTTTCAAGCGTACCTTTGTTGTTTGCTTGGCAAGTATAATTAGCGTTTTTGCAAGTGGACAAATTTGATGCAATGGAATCCATTTTATCAATTAGAGTATCCATTTTCTTCCCAAGTGTGTCAAAAGACTTTCCGTGGCTAATACTGCTCGATTAAGAAATGACAGATGCCAGACCATCGAAGTGATTTGATATTTCCGACGGGAATTCTTCATTTGCTCCCGCTTGTGCTAGTTGCTTGGATATGATATTGTGTTTTTCCGAATTCAGTATCCCAATATAGCTAATTAAGTTGTCTTACATAATTTTTAAGAGTCTTTCAATATTTTGGCAATCCGTACAGATAAAATTACTCTCGAGATACGGGTGGAACCAATCTCTGGGAGCACCCATGCAGGCACCGTGTTACTTCCTATTGCAGAAAGCTTTGCATATCACGAATTTCATCGTGTTGTCGAATACAAAGCAATTTTCAAGGCTGCACTTGACAGGCTGCCTCCACTAGCAATTTCCCATTGCATGAAATTTGAAATTGCTAGTGGAGGCACCCTATGGTATGCAATATTTTATGGCCTGCCATAAATGGTAGGCAATATGGTATGCAATTTGCTCGGCAATCTGCCTTGCAATATTTTGACAGTTCTTGATTTCAAAATGGCGCTGAACCGTGGGCCTGGTTTATTTTGCGTAGGGATTCTGAATTCAAAGGGATTTTTTGATTTCGTTGAGCAATGAAAATAGTCTACAGAGTATGAAATGCTGGGAAATTGGGGAATTTCTTCGCTCTGCACTTCAAATAACTCCTTAAGAGCATTTGTCGCTCAGATACAGCGCACGTCTCTCTCGCTCAGAGGCATTTTCGAAATGATATTGCATCCCATCAAATTGCCCACGCACAGATTGCATACCATAAATTTGACAGTCGTTGCAATCGGAAATTGCAGAGTAAATTGCTAGTCGAGTCCCGGTGTGAAGCTCATGATGAATTAATGAATACGTTGATTCAATGCCCAGAAGTATCCAATCTGATAAGTGCCCAGAAGTATGCTATTATTTAAACTTGGTATCCTAGACAAAAACCAATCGGTTGGCAAGTGGAATATATATATTTTTTTAGTCAAAAATGCGGGCTAAAACTCGGTGCCGTGTGGATTTGATCGTCGTGTGGATTTGATAGTCGGATCGCTAAGCGGTTGCTAATGTAACGCTGCTATAAAAACTGATAAATTATGGGATTATGTCAGCTTAACTTTTCAATAGCTCGGCCAGTGAAGTTAATTTAAAAATTTTATGTGTGGTTATTAAATTGCATTTGTATTTGATTTATAATTGTTTCAAATTGAAAGTGCTATTTTATCATTTCAATTGTTTTTACTTCAAATCAAAGTGATTTATTTTTCTCAATATGTTGAGACTTACAAAAAGCTGAAGTACTGATGTGGAATCGAACTCGCATTCTAGTGGTCCAGAGCTTACAACAATGCCACTGAGCTATGGATTTTATTGCTGATAAAATAACATAAAAACCAAATTTAGAAGTAGGATAGTTACTAAAAAAATGTTCTTTTAACATATGTGAAATTTACTTCTTTGTTCGCACTTTCCGTTATAGTTGTTTTAATTTATACAATTTCACTTATGAGAAACATGAAAAAAGGGAAATATACTTATCGAAATAAACTAAATGACCTTTACTGAATTGTCCAAGGTATATATACAACAGAAAACTAGGTCGACCACTCAGAGTTTTACTGTTGACGCGATTTAGAAGACGACGCGACGTTACGCGACCTTGTATTCTTACTGGTTCCTCCCAGAGAAAAGAAGAAAGGTGAAAATTGTATTGTCAAGAAAGAAGGCACCCACGCTAGCACCGCAAATATACAGAAATTTAATTTCATTCCGACGGGAACTACTTCACGCACGTCTGACGTTTGTTGTGATTAGTAACTCTGCAGATAGCCACAATTCGAAACTTCATTTTCATACTAGTTATTTAGTTGGGTGTTTTGTAATGAGTTTTACACCCCGCATACAGATGAGGCAATGTGGAAATTTCAGTGGCCAGCCGCAATTTGCTGGGTAAGCTCTGTTATGTTACTCTTAAGTCGATCTAACGGTTCTTTCTGTTTGTAAAGAAAACTGCAGAATGCATGTACTGTGTATGTAATGTTTATGTAAGGGTAGTATGACGACATTGATGTATGTTGGTAAAATAAAAAAAGTCCCGCATCAGAGCCGCTAGAAAACTAATATTCAAAGGAATTGTCTTTTAGTGGAAAGACGTTATACAATTTTTTGTAGAATCATTTCAACCTTTCCCTATCCAAAGCAAAAAAACTCAACTAAAGCACAAATGATAAAAATGTTCAGTGCTGGCAACACTTTCCCAACGAAGCAGCAATAAGTTGACTTTAACAAGCTCATACTTAAATCAACTTATCTTTTGAATTTTGTTCTAATCGGAGGCTGCCATCCGAAAAATGTTCAAAACTCGGAAAATTTAGAGATTTGTTCCTTATTTTTATTGCAAATGCTTTGTTTATGAGTACGTAATTTGAAGCATCTGTTGGTGCAATATTTACGAAAATGGCCAATGGTGGCTACCCTGTGTTAGCAGCAAAGCAAAATATATACCAAATCTGCTTCACGTTAAGTTAAACCCAACCAGTCAATTTCGTTTCGATTGAATCACTGCGCTGGAAGTTATACGGGTGAAAAGAATTTTGGGGTTACCACCCTAAAAATTTTCAAATTTTGAAAGCGTTAACATTTGTTGTTAATTTTCATTGCAGGATCATTCCTATTTGCAAATCTAATAGCATAATCGCTCAGTAAAGAAATTCCACAAAATTACAAAATAGGATCATAGCTGGTAGCCCTTTCATGATTTTTCTACGAAATTCCTACGACATCTGGTTCATATTAAGGGCCACTTACTGCGTGAACTTCGTTTTGATTTCAACACTGGACCGGAAGCTATAGGGGAAAAAGCTTTATTTTGCTGAGCGAATTCGCAAGATTTAAAAGACAAAAATCGCCATAGCTGGCAACTCTATTCTAATTTTTCAGCCAAATTTTCACCAAATTTTACCAAAAATAAGGTCCAAATACTGTATGAATTTCGTTAAAATCTGATGGCTGAATCGGAAGGATGGCTCAGTGATTTTTCAAGTTGGTACCACTACTACAGGGTTGCCTGCATTTCAAAATCTCATACTATCAGACATGGTCCTAACTTATACCAACATGTCCTGTAAATTTCATTATGATCGAATAATCCGGTCGTCAGTTCTCGTGAACAGAGCTTTCGAGTGCAAACCGGAATTTTAAAAATTTCAATTTGACATGATGGACAAAGGTCAAAATTTATGAATGATTTAAATTTTTTGTCAAAAATCAAAAATTTTTCAGGACGGTCAATGATCTGAAGGATTTTTTTCAGGAGCCTGCCGTAGCTACGTTACTTGACGCGCTGAAAAATGCCTTTTTTTCGTTACTCATTTTTTATTGCCATAGTTTTCGAGCATTAAATCCCAATACCAGGTAGATGTTCATTACGGTCTACAATGTGTTTGCGATGTTTATGCCTATATTCTCGGAAAACAAATGGAAGAGTTATAATGGATTTTCCAAGTGGGCTATTCATGTGATAAGGAGTGTATATATACATATATTTATATACATCATCAAAAAATTTCAGTGCACAAATCTCAGGAACACGCCATCCGATTGCACTGAAATGTTCAGAATATGTTGGTGTTTATTCAAAATAGTGCCACGTCTCACAAAAAATTGAAAATCTTTAACTCATTGGCGCCGGCGGCCATTTTAGTGATATTTTAAATATACCTATTTTTCTATCAAAAAATAACTTTTGCAAAATTAAAGTATCTAAAATGAATTCTGAACGTGTTTTAAATGTGAACATGATAATGTTTTTGAAATTTATAACTCTTTGTGTGCACTAGGCACCTAAAATGAGATTGAAAAAATTTGAAAATTTTTAAATTGCGACTACTTTTTACTAGACTATTAAATCATTACGAAACTTACAGGACATATTACTGTTATTAAGTTGCACTCTTGCGTAGTTTTTGATGAATGTTGGCAACCCTGCAGCTACGGCAAGCACTGAAAGTGAAAACATTCAAACCATCGAATCTTCTAACAAATAAGCGTTTCTTACAATAAAAATCAGCTTGTTTATAAATTTTATGCTCTATCTATGTAGTCAAAGTAGAACTTTGAAAATTTCATGTCGGACAAGAACGGTTACCCTTTCCCAATTTACAAATATTTTTAGCATCAAAAACTTCCGTTCACGGGAACTCACCAACCAATCATCAGATACAGTTGAAAGTCACAGAATACATTGAACTTGAATAGAACCAGGTCTGATAGAAGCGATTTTGAATTGTGGGTATTTTTGTGCCAGTGGTGCAATATTGAAAAATTACAAAGAAAAAAAACTGCTTTTTGCCCTCTGAATTCTGATTCAGTTACCAGATTTTCATGAAATTAACACAGTAGCTGAACCTTACTTGAAGCCGTGTTTGATATAAATTTTGTTGAAAAACTCGATTGGTGCTGCCAGGTAAATTTTGTGTCTTTGGTTTTGAAAATTTGCTCAGGAAAATAAAGCTTTTTGCCCTATTACTTCCAGTGCAGTCATGAAATCAATACGAATTTCATACAATAATGGCACTTATTATAGGCATTATTCAGGCCAAATCTGGTTGAAAAGTCACGATAGGGTTGCAAGCTGTTGTTGGTTTTGCGTTTATTTCCAATATCTTTATTAACCGATTTTTTCGTAAAATTTGCAAATGGTAATGATATTGTAGTGACAATAAACAGCAAATATAAAGTTTTCGATTATTTGAAAAATGTTGCGGCTGGTAACGCTTAATTTCTTTATGTTCCTATAACGTCGAATTCAGTCATCGGATCGAGAAGAAATTTGCAGGGTAGGTTAATTTCGACGTGAAGCAGATGTGATATATTTTTGGCTTTGATACTGGCAAAAGGTTGCCCGCACGAGTTGGTTGTGCCATTTTTGTATCAATAAATGCTTACAGTTAGTATTCATACCGGAAACATTTACAATGAAAATAGATAACCAATGTTTCAATTCCCAAAGTTCTGCAAATTTTTCGGATCGCAGCCCCAAACATCAACTTCAGTTACAGTGCTGCAGGCACTGAGCATTTTCTTCATTGATGTTATATGAGATGCTGCTTTCAAATTTTTGTGAAATAAACATCTGATAACGAATATAATTAATAAGTGTTTTGCTCTCATAAACTTTGAAATTCATGCCAGTGGTAATATCTGAAACATTTCTACCATATGTGTTTTAATGCATTCTTGACACCAAAGTAAAACGTGGCGTTTGAAACAGTTTGGTTGTAATAAGCAGCTCTTTCGATAGAATGTGTACTCAAAATCTGTACGGTTCTTCTGCTGTTCTTCGAACATTAGTGTTTCTAGGAGTTCAGGTGCGCTAAAGTTTTTTCCCTGTAATGCCTAGTACTTTACTCTTCGCGAAACAAATTTAACGGTCGAATCCCATACAAAAAGAGCTTTTCAATTCGTCAGTAAAGCTCTTTTTGTATGGGATTTGACCGTTGAATTCGTTTCGCGAAGAGTATAGTACTAGGCATAACTTCCGATGCAGCTACGATCTCAACACAAAATTCATGTGATATGTGTATCTTATTGCAGTTTAAATTCTGTAGGAATTTCGTTTAACAATCATGAAAGGGAACTGAGAATTGATATAGCACATGATTGCCAGCACCAGACAATTCCGTAAATATTGCACCAACAGATGCTTCCATTTTCTATTCATAAGCAAAGTATTTTCAATAAAATACGCAACCGATATTTTAATATTCCGAGTTTTGGAAATTTTTCTAATGGCAGCCCCAGACATAGTTTAATCGCTGAAACTTTCAATGATATCCTTGGATGAAAACGAAATTCAAAGAATGATGAAACACGAGCATGTTATGGTAGATTTATTGCTGCTGTGTTGGACAAATGCTGCCAAAAATGAACATTTTTATTATTTGTGTTATAGAAAATGCTGTCAGAAAATGATATTTGTTCCGTTGAGTAAGAAATGGTTGATATGATACTACAAACAAGTTCACACATTTTTGAATCCCTCAAAAATAATTTTTTTGAAAATTAGTTGTCTGGTGGTTCTGATGCGCTAGACTTTTTTTTAAATTATTTCAAGACTGCTCGAGCTCTAATAAAAAATTGCATACCTTGATCTCCATAGTTAGCGCATGCGTATTTTGGCTCAACTCCTGGCAGGCACTGATTGTCTTCTAAACAAAAAGATGCTTTATGGCCTTGAGCAACTTTGGTTTTGTTTCCGTCATATATATCATATGTGGCAAAAACTTCCATACTATGATAATGCCTGAAAAGGAAACATATTTTGCTGTATTATAAACTGTTATAATAGCCTGCAGAAAGCAGACAAGTTCAATTTGTCCAAATAAATTATATATGTTTAGATCTGGAACTTTGCTTTAGTTCAATTCTAAACATACTGAAAATAAATTTCTATATGCCATGACTTTTTGGCTAAACTATCAAGAATATGTTTCCAAAATTTCACATAAATTTTAAATTTATTTAGATACTATGAGTGTTAATGGGAGTGACCTTCGTTTAAGTGCCGGAGCGAATTTCATTCGAAAAAATTTGTGTACACTCTATCTGACTTTTACAGTTTCTATCTGACGAAGTTTTTAACCCATAATTCTATGAAGTGATACTTTGTTTAAACAATTATTTTCTACACGAATATAAGCTTGACGTGATATTATTGTTAATGGTACATTTTTTATTAAAAAAAAATTTATTTTGTACTCTTTTTTACAAAAATGTTATAAAATAATGGCACAAATAATTGTTTTAACACCTCCAAAAACCCAAAATATTTCTTTGATCAACTAATATGTATAAAGTTTTCCTAAAATTTGAGTAAACTTTGCTGATTCCTTTATGAAAACAATCTGGAAAACATTTCAAACTTACTCCTAAACCGTTTCCCTTCTTTTTAATCTTGTACTTCGGTTTGGTGCTGTGGTTCAGAATTAAATTTGATAGTTTTGATACATTATGAACCGAAGTTGGAAACAAATAAGAGCGAAATTTTAAAACAATTTGGCAACTTTTTTAATGATTGCATAATCTCTCAAAAATATTGTGTGAAAATTTCAAGTCGATTAAAGCATATTGGCAAAGCTATGAATATTTGAGAGTCCGTTGCTCCAGGCCAGTTTCTATACCTGGTCGACAGCTGTACGTTTTTATGAAATTTTTTAATTTTGAAGTTTGTGTACACCATAACCAAAACCCACTGGACTAATCGTTTTGAAATTTTACACAATTTTTCCCTACATAATTTCTCAGATATCCATCGGAGCTTTTTTTGCTTGTTATTAACAATAATTAGTTTTACCGTAACGAATTCAGTTTATTGGCTTCCAAGTGCTAGGAAAAATTGAAAAATCAAAGAAGACAAAAATCCTGCTATGATTACTACGAGGAACATCTATTTTAACAAATGAATTTTGATTTTTTTTTTTGGTTTCAGATGATTCTGTTGCGAGCTTTGATGCACACTGGAAAACAACTTTTTTTCGAGGCACTTCCGGAATATCACTTAATCACTTAATAATCAATTAATTTCCAATACCTCGCAATGAAAAATTTGGAAAATATTGATGAATTTTGTTATTATTATATAAAAATTGATTGATTTAACCAATTCTCTCTATATTGCCAAAAAATCTCGTAAACGCATATCTTTTGGCCACCGAATTCGCCTTACCCTTCCTTAATTTATCTTGCCATAGATACAATTTCAAGTGTGATCTATGCCTCCAATCTTTATAAATTAATTAAAATTAACGTCAGCTTACTACCATTGAGGAAAAAGTTCAAGAATCGCTAGTCTACTCTGAAAACTAGTACACTAAAATGGTACATAGGTTTTACAAATTTACAAAATCGTGTCGACCGACACATTAAATATTGCGTAACAGCTGGAAAACCAATTTTTGAAGAAATTGTCTTTGAGTGACAAAACAATATGGAAAGACGAAATACACTTTTTTGTAGAATCATATCAACCATTCCTTATCCAAGCAACAAAACTCAACTATAACACAAATGATGAAAATGTTCAGTGCTGGTAATACTTTCCCAACGAAGCAGCAATAAGTTTACCATAACAAGCTCATCCTTAAATCAACTTATCCTTTGAATTTTGTTCCAATCGGAGGATTTCATCGAAAGATTCAGTGGTTTAACGTTGTTTGAGGCTGCCATCCGAAAAATGTTCAAAACTCGGAAAATTTAGGGATTTTTTTCTTATTTTTATTGCAAATGCTTTGTTTATGAGTACGTAATTTGAAGCATCTGTTGGTGCAATATTTACGAAAATGGCCAATGCTGGCTACCCTGTATTAGCAACAAAGCAAAATATATACCAAATCTGCTTCACGTTAAGTTAAACCTAACCAGTAAATTTCGTTTCGATTGAATAAAAATAATTTTAGGTAAAAATAATTAAAAATAATAAAAATAATAAAACAGGTAAAAATAATTTTAGGGTAACCACCCTCAAAACTTTTCAAATTTTTAAAACCTTAATATTTGTTGTTAATTTTCATTGCAGGATCATTCCCATTTGCAAATCTAATGACAAAATCGCTCAGTAAAGAAATTCCACAAAATTACAAAAATGGCCATAGCTGGCAGCGTTTTCATGATTTTTGTACGAAATTCCTACGACATTTGGTTCACATTAAGGTCCATTAACTGCATGAACTTTGCTTTGATTTCATGACTAGACCGGAAGTAATAAAGAAAAAAGTTTTGTTTTGCTGAGCAAATCTACAAGATTTAGGAGCTAAAAATCACCACAGCTGGCAATTCTATTGTCATTTTTTTAACCAAATTTTCACAAGATATTGCTTAGAGTAAGGTCCAAAGAATGTGTGAATTTTGTTGAAATGGGTGAGCTGGATCGGAAGTTATAGGCCAAAAAGCAGATTCTTTTCTCAGTGATTTTTCAAGATGGTACCACTGCCACAGTGCTGCTTGAGTTTCAAAATCACTTTTATAAGACCTGGTTTTTATTAATACCACCATGCCCTATGAATTTGATTATGATTGGATCAGCCGGTCGTCAGTTCTCGTGAACAGAGTTTTTTAGTGCTGAAAATATAGGTTTTTTTTGTGATGAGTTGCCGTTCTTTTGCAAATCGGAATTTTGAAAATTTCACTTTTACATGATGGACAAAGGTAAGGATTTATTAATACTTTGAAGTTTTTGTTAAAAACAAAAAAATTTCAGCAGAGTCGATTGTGTGAAGGAGTTTTTTCAGGAGCCTGCCGTGGCTCCAGGAATACCCGAACTATCTTCAAAATCTATTTGTGTCAATCCTTTGTCAACATCAATACGCTCTTGTATTTCCACGATGATCCAATGTTTCTGTTAGAAGTTATGACATATCAAAATTCTCAGCACCCACACACGGCTCAAAATTACTAAATCTTTATCATAAACAAGTTTAAAACAGACTAAGTTCTCACTTCCAATACTTCTTTAACAAAAATTTGCACTGCTAGGTGTTGTAATATTGTGAATGTTTGACAGTACTAATAACTTCATTGATATACACGTTGTCTCATCTAATGTTTAACAGTGTACTTCACATAGTGAGTCAATCCGCCTGCCAAGTAAGTTGCTTTTGTAGAGCGAGTCTTTCTGTGCTGATTAAAAATACTTTCAAGACACGTAGAAACGTTGCTCGTGAAGAAACGCTGAAATTAGTAAAATAAATCGAACAAACTGTTGGAAAGTGCTAAAGAAAGTGCGTTGTTCCATTCAAACACAGTTAAAGGGCCTTTTATTACAACATGGTAGCAGAGCGTAGTTTTACACTTTGATCAAATGTGAAAATGGTAATACCACATGGCATTTTCGAGGTTACGAAAATAGTTGATTCGAATTATTAAAAAGAGAAAATAAATGAATAAGGCTTTGTGAATAAATGGACAATGATAAAAAGGGTTCAAGCACTGAAGAAGAAACTAATAGTGAAAATGTATCAGAAAGCCTAAATAGTGCTGATATTGTGTTGAAAAGAGAACAAAAAAATTATCTACGAAAAAGTTTTCATAGGACCCTAAAAGAAGTTTTACTTATAAAAATTGAAGTCGACAAAAATTTGAAATTAGAAGAAAAAATGGCAAAAATTGATGATATCATTATCCCAATTTTTGACGGAGCTAATTTCACAAGCTGGAAATTCAGAATAATGAATATTCTAGAATACAAAGATTGTCAAGTACCAGCAACAAGAATAAGAAACGAAATTGATGACGTAGCTGCTTGGAAGAAAAGGACTTGAAAGCAAAAACAATACTGATCAGTGCAATTTCTGATAAACAATTAGAATACATTAGTGAATGTACAACGACTTTTGAAATGCTATCGAAATTAGAAAAAATGTATTCAACCAAATCTACAGCTTTGCAGATAATTAATACAGGCAAGGTACAAGATGTTAAACTAAAAACTCTAGCGCACCTGAACCGCTAGAAACACTAATGTTCGAAGAACAGTAGAAGAATCGTCCAGGTTTTGAGTGCATATTCTACCACATGAGCTACTTATTACGGCCAAACTGTTTCAAATGCCACGTTTTACTTTGGTCTCAAGAATGCATTATAACTCATATGCTAGAAGGTTTCAGATATTACCACTGGCATGGGTTTCAAAGTTTATGAAAGAAAAACACTTGTTAATTATATTCGATATCAGTAGCTTATTTCACCAAACTTTGAAAGCAGCATCTCATATAACATCAATGAAGAAAATGCTCAGTGCCTGCAGCACTGTAACTAAAGTTGGTGTTTGGAGCTGCGATCCGAAAAATTTGCAGAACTTTGGGAATTGAAACATTGGTTATTTATTTTCATTGTAAATGTTTCCGATATTAATACTAACTGTAAGCATTTATTGATACAAAAGTAGCACAAACGACTCGTGCTGGCAACCTTTCACCAGTATCAAAGCCAAGAATATATCACATCAGCTTCACGTTGTTAAATTACATTCAAAGTTATAGCAGTATAAAGAAATTTAGGGTTACCTGCAGCGAGTTTTTTCAAATAATCGAAAACTTAATATTTGCTGTTTATTGTCACTACAATATCATTGCCATTTGAAAATTCTACGATAAAACTGCTAAATAAAGATTTTGCAAACAAACACAAAACCAACAATAGCTGGCAACCCTATCAAGGTTTTTCAATCAAATTTGGCCTGAATAATGCTTATAATAGGTTCCATTAATTGTATGAAATTCGTATTGATTTCATGACTGCACTGGAAGTTATAGGGCAAAAAGTTTTATTTTCCTGAGAGAATTTTCAAAACCAAAGTTACAAAAATTACCATAGCTGGTAGCACCAATCGAATTTTTCAACCAAATTTCTATCAAACAGAGCTTAGAGTAAGGTGCAGCTACTGTGTCAATTTCATGAAAATCTGGTTACTAATTCACATTTCATAGGGCAAAAAGTAGTTTTTTTTTCTTTGTAATTTTTCAAGGTGGCACCACTGGCACTAAGTTGTCCACAATTCAAAATCGCTTCTATCAGACCTGGTTCTACTTAAGTCCAATGCATTATGTAAATTTCAGTGGTATTTGATTATTGGTTCGTGAATTCCCGTGAACAGAAATTTTTGATGCTAAAAATATAGGTTAACTGGGAAAGGGTTACCGTTCTTGTCCGACATGAAATTTCCAAAGTTTTACTTTGAACGTGTAGATAAAGCACAAAATTTGTATACAGATTGGTTTTATTGTAAGAAACGGACATTTTTAGGATATTCGATGATTTGAATGTTTTCACTTCCAAATTTTTATTTTTTCAAATTTAAGACACCAAAATTATCATAGCTGGCAGTTCCAACCAAATTTTTCAACCAAATTTCTACCACATGTGGTTTCAAATAAGGTCTGGCCACTGTGTGAGTTTCGTCAAAATCGAACGATTCAATCAGAATTTATAGGGCTAAAAGCAGTTATCATTTTTAGTGATTTTTCAAGATGGCACCACTGGCACAGAATCGCCCAAATTTCAAAATCACTTCTATCAGACCTGGTCCTATTTAAGACCAATACAGTCTGCAAATTTCAATAAATTTTGTTCATTGGATCGTGAGTTTCCGTGAACAGAAGTTTTTGATGCTAAAAATATAGGTAAATTCGGCAAGGGCTACCAGGCGTGCCCGTTATACCATATCAAATTTTTTTTTTGGTCTATGTAAAAAAAGCACGAAGTTTACACATAAGTGGGTTCAGTGCCTGCCCCAGCTTCAGGGTTGCCAGCACGCTCATCAAAAGCTACACGAATTTACAACTAAATAATACCAATATGTCCTGAAAATTTGGTAATGATTGAATAGCTCTGTCAAAAGTTACCGCAATTTAAAAATTTTCAATTTTTCCCGTTTTCTTTTTAGGCACCCAGCGCACACATAGGGTTAAAAAATTCCAAAACATTATCCGAGTCACATGTAAAACACATTCGAAATTTATTTTGTTAACTTTATTTTTGCAAAACTTATTTGTGTACGGAATAATAGGTATATTAAAAATATCACTAAAATGGCCACCGGCGCCAAAGGGTTAAAGATTTTTAACTTTTTCCGAGACCTGGCACTATTCTGCATATACGTCAATGTGTCCTAAAAATTTCAGTTCAATCGGATGGCGCGTTCCTGAGATTTTTTCACTGAAATTTTTTGATGATATATATATATATATATATATATATATATATATATATATATATATATATATATATATATATATATATGTATATATATATATATATATATATATATATATATATATATATATATATATATATATAGAAATATGAATTTTTGGCCAAAGTGATTTTAATACTAATGTTCTTCTTCGAACATTAGTAAAAACTACGATATAGTTGAAGAATTTTTTGTCGAGTTTGAAACAGCTTGTAATCAATTGAAACTAGCTGGTGGGAGCTTAACAGAAGAAGGACGAATGAATTACCTAATAAAAGCTCTACCAAAAAGCTACAGTAACATTGGAGATTTTATCGACTTAGTGCCTGAAGATCAAAGAACCGTTGAAAATGTGAAATCTAAAATTAAGGAAAAGAACATGCACAGAAGTGATAGTGAAAAAAAGGCTAATGTGAGCACCTTCAGGGCAAAAATAAGAGGAAAGTGTTTTCAGTGTGGTAAAACTGGACATTACAAAAAAGACTGTTGGCATAATCAGCGCGGCAACAGAGACTTGGATAACACAAGTGATAAATCCCAGCGTAAATCAGGTAGAAAAATTTGAATGTAATAATGATAACACAAATTGTAATGAGATCAATTGGTTATTGGATAGTGGCTGTACTGACCATATCATAAATGACGATAAATATTTTTGTAGTTCTATTAGCTTAAAAAACGCTATTG
>OZ022265.1:59827167-59877167 GCA_963978885.1 Nemotelus pantherinus
AGGTCTCAGAAAAAGTTAAAAATCTTTAACCCTTTGGCGCCGGCGGCCATTTTAGTGATATTTTTAATATACCTATTATTCCGTACACAAATAAGTTTTGCAAAAATAAAGTTAACAAAATAAATTTCGAACGTGTTTTACATGTGAGTCAGATAATGTTTTGAAATTTTTTAACCCTATGTGTGCGCTGGGTGCCTAAAAAGAGAACGGGAAAAATTGAAAATTTTTATATTGCGGTAACTTTTGACAGAGCTATTTAATCATTACCAAACTTCTAGGACATATTGATATTATTTAGTTGTAAATTCGTGTAGCTTTTGATGAGCGTGCTGGCAACCGTAAAGCTGGGGCAGGCACTGAAAGTAAAAACCTCCAAATCATCGTCTCTCTTGAAAAAATGCCGCTCCTTCAAAAAAAAACCCACTTATATGTAAACTCCGTGCTTTTTTTAAACATAGACCAAAAAAAAAATTTGATATGGTATAACGGGCACGCCTGGTAGCCCTTGCCGAATTTACCTATAATTTTAGCATCAAAAACTTCTGTTCACGGAAACTCACGATCCAATGAACAAAATTTATTGAAATTTGCAGACTGTATTGGTCTTAAATAGGACCAAGTCTGATAGGAGTGATTTTGAAATTTGGGCGATTCTGTGCAAGTGGTGCCATCTTGAAAAATCACTAAAAAGATAACTGCTTTTAGCCCCATAAATTCTGATTGAATCGTTCGATTTTGACGAAACTCACACAGTAGCCAGACCTTATTTGAAACCACGTGTGGTAGAAATTTGGTTTTAAAAATTTGGTGGGAGCTGCCAGCTATGATAATTTTGGTGTTTTAAATTTGAAAAAATAAAAATTTGGAAGTGAAAACATTCAAATCATCGAATATCTTAAAAATGTCCGTTTCTTACAATAAAACCAATCTGTATACAAATTTTGTGCTTTATCTACACGTTCAAAGTAAAACTTTGGAAATTTCATGTCGGACAAGAACGGTAACCCTCTCCCAGTTAACCTATATTTTTAGCATCAAAAACTTCTGTTCACGGGAATTCACGAACCAATAATCAAATACCACTGAAATTTACATAATGCATTGGACTTAAGTAGAACCAGGTCTGATAGAAGCGATTTTGAATTGTGGGCAACTTAGTGCCAGTGGTGCCATCTTGAAAAATTACAAAGAAAAAAAAACTGCTTTTTGCCCTATGAAATGTGAATTAGTAACCAGATTTTCATGAAATTGACACAGTAGCTGCACCTTACTCTAAACTCTGTTTGATAGAAATTTGGTTGAAAAATTCGATTGGTGCTGCCAGCTATGGTAATTTTTGTGTCTTTGGTTTTGAAAATTCTCTCAGGAAAATAAAACTTTTTGCCCTATAACTTCCAGTGCAGTCATGAAATCAATACGAATTTCATACAATTAATGGAACCTATTATAAGCATTATTCAGGCCAAATTTGATTGAAAAACCTCGATAGGGTTGCCAGCTATTGTTGGTTTTGTGTTTGTTTGCAAAATCTTTATTTAGCAGTTTTATCGTAGAATTTTCAAATGGTAATGATATTGTAGTGACAATAAACAGCAGTTAAGTTTTCGATTATTTGAAAAAACTCGCTGCAGGTAACCCTAAATTTCTTTATACTGCTATAACTTTGAATGTAATTTAACAACGTGAAGCTGATGTGATATATTCTTGGCTTTGATACTGGTGAAAGGTTGCCAGCACGAGTCGTTTGTGCTACTTTTGTATCAATAAATGCTTACAGTTAGTATTAATATCGGAAACATTTACAATGAAAATAAATAACCAATGTTTCAATTCCCAAAGTTCTGCAAATTTTTCGGATCGCAGCTCCAAACACCAACTTTAGTTACATTGCTGCAGGCACTGAGCATTTTCTTCATTGATGTTATATGAGATGCTGCTTTCAAAGTTTGGTGAAATAAGCAACTGATATCGAATATAATTAACAAGTGTTTTTCTTTCATAAACTTTGAAACCCATGCCAGTCGTAATATCTGAAACCTTCTACCATATGAGTTATAATGCATTCTTGAGACCAAAGTAAAATGTGGCATTTGAAATAGTTTGGCCGTAATAAGCAGCTCATGTGGTAGAATATGCACTCAAAACCTGCACGATTCTTCTACTGTTCTTCGAACATTAGTGTTTCTAGCGGTTCAGGTGCGCTAGAGTTTTTTTCATTGATGTTATATGAGATGCTGCTTTCAAAATTATGTGAAATAAGCAAATGATAACGAATATAATTAACCCGTGTTTTGCTCTCATAAACGTTGAAATTCATGCCAGTGGTAATATCTGAAACCTTCCACCATATGAGTTATAATGCATTCTTGAGACCAAAGTAAAACGTGGCATTTGAAACAGTTTGGCCGTAATAAGCAGCTCATGTGGTGGAATATGCACTCAAAACTTGCACGATTCTTCTACTGCTCTTCGAACATTAGTGTTTATAGCGGTTCAGGTGCGCTAGAGTTTTTAAAACTTACTATGATGAGACAGAGGTTAATTTAAAAAATGTTTATTTTGTTGAGGGCATTGAACAAAACTTATTAAGTTTTTCGAAAATAACTGAATTTAATGCTATTGTTGCTAGAGAACAAAATGCCAAAATTTACAATAATAACAGAAAATTAATAGCAGTTGCTGATAAAGTAAATAGTTTACATAATATGAAAAGTTTCTTGTACGAAAAAGATAATGTCATTTTTGCAAATACAATTAAACTAACTGATAAAGAAAAATGACATAGGGCCTTAGGACACGTAAACTTTCAATATTTGAACAAATTAGTCAACGAAAAATTACTAGAAGGCTAACCAGATAAATTAGAAAATAATATAATGAAATGCGCAAATCGTATACAGAGCAAAATGACTCATGTACCGTTTGATAATAAGAGAACTGAGTCTCGTGAGATTTTAGAATTAATTCATACTGATCTAAATGGTCCACACAGAACGATAGGCTGTGGCGGAGAAAAATATTTCTTAACTTTCATTGATGACTTTAGTAAATGTAGCAAAATTTATTGCATAAAGAGTAAAGACGAAACAGCAGGTTGCTTTATTGAGTATGTTAATTTAGTTGAAAACCAGTTCAAAAAAGGAATTAAAAGATTCCAATGCGATAATGGAGGAGAATATTTGAGCCGCGAAATCCTTAATTTTATTTAACATAAAGGTATTGAATTGTTACCATGTCCCCCGTACGTACACGAATTGAACGGAGTCGCTGAGAGATTTAATAGATCAGCTATGGACACAGGAAGATGTTTAGCTAGAGAAGCTAAAATTAGCAACAGGTATTGGCCTAAAATTATGAAAACAGTCTCTTATTTGAAAAACCGCACAATAGCCAACACGTTAGAAAACAAAACCCCTTACGAGATATTTTTTGGCAAAAAACCTAATGTAAAGCATTTAAAAATTTATGGAAGCAAAGTTTTCGACAGAACTCCAGAGGTTTTTAGAAACGGTAAATGGGATGATAGGGCTAAATTAGGCGTGTTAGTGGGATATACAAATAATAGCTATAGAGTGTTGATAAACAATAAAATAATTAACGCTAGACATGTTAGGGGAATCGAAAACGATACTGAATTGATTTGCTTAGAAAAGGTTAATGACAACGATGAGAATAATTTTGATGAGGATAATTTCACGAACTTAAATATGGCAAATGAAATTGATAGAAATAATAATGGCTCTAATGAAACAATAAATCAAAATATTGATGATGATGAAGATAGCGTCTTTGAAGATGTTAGTGAGGGTAGAATAGAAATGGACAATGAGGTAGATAGTTTGCAAAAAAAAAACTCAAAATAAACAAAATCTAACTATGCCAAGAAAATCTACTAGAAAAAAAGGTTCTATTGAAAGGTATGGTAATCCCATAACACATTGCATCTATGTAAATTATGTTAATGCTAATGTACCAAATTCATTTGAGGAGGCGATTAGCTCAAAAGAGTCAAAAGAATGGCAAAACTCGGAAATCGAAAGTTTAAAGAAAAACGAAACATGGGTAGTTGTTGATAAACCTGAAAATAAGGAAATAATTGATGTAAAATGGGTCTATAAAAGAAAGAGCGATAATACTTATAAAACAAGGTTAGTAGTTAGAGGATTTCAACAATAGAGGTATATCGAAAACGTCTATTCACCTGTGGGAAAAATGTAAACTTTAAAAATTTTGTTAAGTTATTCCTGTGCAAATAATTTATTCATTGAACAAATGGACGTTTAGACGGCATTTCTCAATGGTACCGTAAAATCAAAAGTTTACATTTTTGAACCCAAGGGCTACGAAACAAACAAAAACAAAGTATGTAAATTGCAAAAGACACTTTATGGTCTTAGAGAAAGCCCTAGAGCTTGGTATGATTGCTTTCATAAATATGTAGAAAAATTAAATTTTGTAAGAAGTAACTATGATTATTGTTTATACGTCAACAATACAGGCAAATATCCAGTATATATTTTAGTTTTTGTAGATGATTTTTTGATTTGCTGTAAAAATAAAAATAAAGTCAATGAAGTGAAGGCTAGTTTGATACAGAGATTTGCAATAAAAGATTTAGGTAAAGTTGGTACTTACATTGGAATTGAAATTGATTATAATAACGAAAGAAACAAAATGACATTGAGTCAAGAAAAATATATTGAATCTTTGACTGCAAAATACAATTTAGAAAGCGCTAAATTATATGATACTCCTATGGAGAGTAATTTAAAGTAAGATCAATGTAAACAAATTGATGAAAGAATTAAATTTAGAAATTTGATTGGCAAATTATTATATATAAGTACAAGTATAAGGCCAGATATCGCTTAACGTGTTAACTATTTAAGCAGATTTCAAAATTGTTACGATCAAACACATTTCAAATACGCAATGAGAATTCTGAAATATTTATATAAAACTAAAGACTTAAAACTAACCTATTATGATAATCTGAAAAATGAGATTTTAGATTGTATGGTAGATTCTGATTACGCAGGCGATAATATTGATAGAAAATCGACAACAGGTTTTGTGATTAGAATGTATGGAAACTTAATTTATTGGAAAACTCGCAAGCAAAATTGTGTTACAAAATGTTCCACTTTCGCCGAATATACTGCCATGTCATAGGCAGTGAGTGAAGTTTTGTTTATAACAAATTTATTAAATGAATCATTCGATTTAAAATTCGACACATCAATTAGAATGTACGAAGATAACTCAGGTGCGATAACAATCGCTAAATTTGGTAATTTTACAAAAAACTCCAAACACATAGAAGTGCAATATCATTATGTAAACGAAAATTACGAGAACGGTACAATTGATATAATAAAAATTGATTCAAAACTAAATTTAGCTGACATATTGACGAAAAGTTTAAACAAGGAAAAATTCATAAAGAATCGAAAAGCGTTGAAATTACTCTAAAATTAGTTAAAAACTAATTAATAAAACTGTTCAGATAGTTATAAGAAACAAATTAATGTATGCGAAAAACTAAGAAATTACACAACATTGAAATTTTGAAAATTTACATGTAACGTCTACAGTCGAAAATTCAAGGAGGCGTGTTGTAATATTGTGAATGTTTGACAGTAGTAATAACTTCATTGATATATACGTTGTCTCATCTATTGTTTAACAGTGTTCTTCACATAGTGAGTCAATCCGCCTGTCAAGTAAGTTGCTTTTGTAGAGCGAGTCTTGCTGTGCTGATTAAAACTACTGTCAAGACACGTAGAAACGTTGCTCGTGAAGAAACGCTGAAATTAGTAAAACAAATCGAATAAACTGTTGGAAAGTGCTAAAGAAAGTGCGTTGTTTCATTCAAAAACAGTTAAAGGGCCTTTTATTACAACACCTGGAAACATAGGAGTACCTGGAAATTCACTAAATTGCCCGCTGCCGCAAAAGAGTTAAGGGTCATGGACCAACCCACTACATCAGTGGCGGCTCGTCAGGGACGGCAAGGTCGGCAGTGCCGACCCAAAACTCCTGTCTAGTGTATGCAGAGTGAAATCGTTAATTTTACAAAATATTCCTTTTATATTATTATTTTATAAAGAAAAATCTTATTTGTGCTTTATCTATATTACTTTTCAAACATTTGTTAATTATTATACATTGCGCCTGTTCATCTACTCTGTTAAAATATTGAATTCCTACCAATTCTCTTTGATAACATACATTTAGGCTTTTTATTTATTCCGGGTCGGCAAGCCGATGAGATGAAATCCAAATTGCCTTGCAAAGTCCAAATTTGCTGGCGGCCGGTGGGTGACCTTGTCACTCATGGTTAAACACACTGCAAGCCCTATTCTGGGTCGGCAAGCTGTACTCAAATCATATTCGCTGCCGTCGCGATCGATGCTTGAGACTTTCTTGTGTATATCAGCATTAGCAACCATGAACACGAGCGGGCCGAATTGAACTATGAAATATGATAGTTTTATTTCATATCATTGTTCGGTTCGCATTTTTTTCAACTCGGAAACACTGAACCGTATATTTTCATGTGTCGGCTAAGTACAGTATTCTTTGGGCCGATGCATAGGATAATTTGTAGGTCGGCGTGCCGTGCCTGACATCATATATGTACATATATCTCTCTCGGCAAATTTGCAGTGCTTTAGTATACTGTTAAATGTTTTCGCGTGATACACCTGCATGTATGTAGATAATTTTTATTTTAATTATTTGTGATTTTTAGTTGTTTTAGAAGAAATTTGTTTGGTCTGACATATATATGTTTGTTATAAATATATATTTTTCTCACTTTTATTAAAAATTCAATCTTATATTGACTTTAATAGGAAAGATACTTTTTAAAAAAATTAATTAAAATTAACAATTTACGATGATGCTATTGATTACATTTCACATCTCGTCGATTTAATAGATATGCACTTTTAAGGTGTGAGTTTTTGATTCATGCATACAAGAATTTCGCTTGTTAAAATTAAAAAAAAACTTATAGTTTTGTGAAAAGGTAAATACCGTCAATGTACCAATATTTAAAGTATGTCTTATGTGTGTTGAGACTTTGTTGTTGGTTTGCTAAATTCGAGAAATTATTGTTGAGTATGCTATTTTATGCATATTTTTGTGGTAACGTATTCTTCTTTTGTTAATTGCCGACCCATTCGAAAACATCACGAGCCGCCACTGCACTACATATATCTATGTGCTCCGAAAATTTCAGCTCAATCTGATCAGCCACTCCAGAGACTATCTCCCTTAATCATTTTGCTGATATATATATATATATATATATATATATATATATATATATATATATATATATATATATATATATATATATATATATATATATATATATAAATATAAATATATACATATTTATGCAATACTTATCAAATATATATCTATTTATATAAATAAATATATATATATATATATATATATAAATATATATATATATATATATATATATATATATATATATATATATATATATATTTATGCAATATTGATTAAATATCTATTTATATATATATATATATATATATATATATATATATATATATATATATATATATATATATATATATATCTATATATATATATATATATATATATATATATATATATATATATATATATATATATATAAATATATATATATATATATATATATATATATATATATATATATATATATATATATATATATATATATATATATATATATATGTATATATGTATTTATATATATATATATATATATATATATATATATATATAAATATATATATATATATATATATATATATATATATATATATATATATATATATATATATATATGTATATATAATATGAAGAAATATGAATTTTCGGCGAAGTGAGTTCAATACTAAATTTTCTTCGAAAATTTGTAAAAAAAAACCGCCTAGCGCATCAGAACCGCTAGAAACACTTTCGTTTGACGAACAGTAAAGGATTTAAATTGGAATTGTTTTTGCGGGATGATTAAAATTGAAAAATTTTATTTATCTTGAAAATTTTTTTTCACAAAGTGGTTTCGAAAGCATGCACTGATTTTCATCAGACACCAGTACACAGTGCATACTTGACTGGTGTGACCACTTGCAGTTGGAAATTATTAATTGTTGTTTACACTGATTGTGACAAATTTTAACATCTCCGAATTATATCCGTGGAAATAATTTACTCATAAAGGTTATTGATTTGTGATCACGGTTCCCTTCTTGTCTATAAATCGGCATAGACAACGTGTATCGTCTCTTAAGCTCATCAAAACAGAGAATAATTGATACGGGAAACTCGATCGTTTTGCGGAATAAGCCTCCGAAAGCAGAATCAAATTGGATTTGTTTTTGCGGGATGATTAAAATTGAAAATTTTTATTTATCTTGAAAATTTTATTTGAATAAAGGATTTGTTCAGATTTTGGATACCTTAAGTAATAATAGACTCTAAACACCAAATTCATTTCAATAACTTCATCAAAAGTTAGAGCGATAGAAAGGTGTTTTGGGCTGCCATCCAAAATTTGTCCACACCTTAGAAAATTTAAGCATTGTTTACTTATTTTCATTGCAAATGTTCGCGATGTGAATACTTCATGTAAACATTAATTGATACAAAAATAACAACAACGCCTCGTGCTGGTAGCTCTTTGCTAGCACCGAAGTCAAAAATATGCAAAATTGCATCACGTTGAAGTCAACCTACTCTGCGAATTTCGTATTGATCCGATTGCTGCATTAGAAGTTTTACTGATGCAAAGAAATTTGGGGCTGACATCCGTAAAAATTTCAAATTTTCTTGATCTGTTTCCAAAATCTATATCTGCGTATATCATCCGCGATTCACAACCCTAAGTCTCCGGAGACGAGTCCAAGGGTGGAAAATTCCGGGCGGCCTTTGCTCACGAGGAACAGGGTGGGTTTGGCGCCACTCGCTTCTTTGCCGGAATTTCCCGCGTGACCGTCGCTGCGAAGTGAGAAGTCAGCGACGGATTACCGCAATCCACGCTATGAAAAGAGAAAATTAGAACCACACCTTCGCGCTACCGCTATTAAACCTGCGTTTCATTCACCGAATTTATCTTACAACAACTTAGAATTTATTGAATTACTCTCGTATAATCACACTTTCTTATCTTTCTCTACCACTGGTGGTAGGGTGACTTAAACTAAAAAAAATTATTTCACAAACTATCCCACTATATAATTCAACTCGCGATTCCTTATTTGTCACTAGTTATATCCAAAAACAAAGAAAATCTATAAACTAACTAACCCGAATTTTTACTCTGCTGCGATGACTACTCTTAAATAGATGAAATCCCACGCCGGGGCCCTTTACGATAACTGCAAGTTTTCTTTTTCACTGCCGTCTTCGATTTCTCAATTTAATTAAATTCCCGCCTTCGGATACGTTCGATATCATCCGCTACTATTCTCCTTCACTGCCGTTTTTGGATCTTCAAATTAACAGAGCTCTTGTCTTCGAAATCGTTAGATATCTTCCCTTAGACTCGTTGACTAGCGCTTCAAGATGAATTTTCACCCTCCACTTATTGTCGCTTTTCGTCTCTTAAATCCTATACCGTCCGATCGGGTACATTCAAATTAGTTCCCCAAATAGATTCAGTTCAATTCGATTTCGATTGCAATTTCAAACCAAAAAGAAAGGAAAAAAAAGCTGGGTTATCGCCAAGTCTCGTCTCGATGCGTCCGTACTCTTACCAATTCCAAACCAGCAAGAACCATTTCCACCGATTTTTGCAGTTCATCAAATCCATTTTCCCGCTAAAGCGGCTTCACTCGAACCGTTGGGAGGTATTAGAACTCCAGCTGACTTTGGAAATTTACTCATTTACTCAGTTTTGGGCTTTGGTACTACTTTTGTACCGCCCTTTAGTACCACTCCTGACCGAACCATCATTTTGCATTGCTTTGTTGTCGTAGGTCATGACAATTGACATGTGTGTTATGGAATTGTCAAGTTCGCGTTTTGTAAGTCTTCCAATTCCCTTCAATTTTGTAAGTTCGAGAAGAACTACCGACTTATCTCCCCCAATTTCAGGTAATCTGGTGTTCCGATGGCGAGGCGGCTTCTCACACAACAGACAAGAGGCATCATTTCGATCAAACGAGCGTAAGGTTTAAAATGCAACAGATGCGAAATTGAGACGAATCCAAGAAGAAATCCACAGTAAGTATGTGCTATGTGTCGTATTTGTATTTGCTTCCCGCGGTAGAACCGATACCGACATCAACTAAGTCGTCACCGTCCGCCGGCCACATACTGTTCGCGATTCCTTTTTCTGGTCCTTGAGGTCGTTGGTTATGTTTCCGTGGTTGACGGCCTGTTCCGATCTCGTAACGTACGTAGCTGTTGCATTGAGAAATCGTTCTTCTTTTGTTTTACCCTGTAGCTATGGCCCTAACAGCTACTCTAGTTTTTGAAACACAGTGAATTACTCCTTGGTACTTAGCTACCCTCTACCATCCTTTCCTTCGAAGATTGGTATAGGGTATTTTTTTTTTGTTTTATTAAAAACCCTCGGCTCGCGCGTGATACTTGTCGGTTCTGACCGTGACACTCCCCTCGCCTCAGAGAATTACGCGGGAATTCTCGGCAATCCTGATTATCGAATAGACGTGCTACGCAACGCCCCTTTCAGTGGCAACCGTAAACTCGTTCGCTCGCGCGTATTTAACACCTACCCCTAGCTTGAATTCTACAGCTCTCTACTCCACATGTTCATTCGCGCTTACAAAACCACCCATGCACTCACTCAAATAATCGAGGTACAAACAAAGCAACGAACCGATACAACTCACATCCTTTCAAATACGACTTGGGACCTATGCGTTTATTTTTAATTCAACAAACTTGTCTACATGCCAACAACGCTGTATCATAGTATCTTGGTCATCGCTGGGATGTCTAGTTCTACGTTCAATGATGCAGTTTTTGAAACGGAAATATCGTTACAACTGTATGTTTGGCCTATTTAATCCGCAGAAGATTCGTAGTTCTATTTCAAATTGACTCAACTACCAATTTACATTTGATCATTTTACTTTCTAAATGAGAAATTCTTCTGTGTATACTTGACAATTCCTGCTTGACTTTGTGTATGTGATATATCGTGTCGTAGTTAGAACTTGGTGATGGTTATTACCCCCCTCCACATCACGACACTAATCCTGTTTGTACTTGGTTTTAGGACACCACACACACAGCCACTACAATGGGATGATGCCGACACACAAATCGGCTGAAAAAAACGAACACACAAAAAAATGACAAGAGTATCACGAAGCCCCCGGAATAACAACGATCACCACCCACACCCTGCCGAGAAACAAAATGGTAATTTTTTTTCCAATCAAAATATTCTAATCTTAAATTTTATACTGTGATACCTGCATTATGCCGAACTTTTTTTTTTTGAAAAACTAATCTATTTTGCGAATCCCACTCTCCTTTATGACATAAAGTTTCTTTAAATCTATACCTCCACCCCCACTAACCTATCGCGCTTATGAACTATTACCACCACCTCTATCTACTATGATACCTACACTAGAGCTCTATCGCCACTACCCTATCCTACTTATGAATAAATCCCACCACCATAAGAAAACTCTCAACTTAGTTTCCCGAACTCAATCTCTATCCCTATTATTGGAAATCTTCAGACCATTATCAACCCTAGATATTACAGCTACTTCATCTATACCGCCCCCCGGGCTTCACTATCGTTCGCAATGTATGGCTTGAGATCTTTCGCATGCCAGTTACCCGCAGACTTCCCCTTCGTATCAACCAGATCGAAAGTCCATGACGACGTTTTATTCCTGATAATATAAGGACCGACGAACGCGGGAGCCGCGAGAAACGCGGGAGGACAAGACGTAATTTCTCTTCCAGACTTTATCCTCGATTTGAAACGCCACCTCCCTACGTCGCAAGTCATACCGTCCTTTACTAGACTTTGCTGCCTTGGCCATTCTCCTCACCACTTCCTTTCGGACCGCTTCTAGAGTCTCTGCGTTTGACGTTGGCGAAAAATTTGTCTGCTCACCATCTGGAGGCTCGCGTTCATCCCAGTAAGTGACCATCTCCCTTCCGAAGTTAAGGAAATACGGGGAGAACCCTGTAACCTCATGCTTATATGTACGAAGCGCGCACGCGATTTTTGCCAAGTTCACATCCCAGGAGCGATGGTTGTCGGACACATAACATCGTAACCTGCACTTGATGTCCTGATTCCGACGCTCCGCCGGATTGGCCTGAGGGTGATATAGGGTGGTGTAGCTTACCCGCGTTCCATACCTCTCTATAGCCTGCCGAAACTGCTTGCCTGCAAATTGTACTCCATTGTCACATACTAAGATTTTTGGTACCCCGTAGACTAACAGAACATTTTCCTCAAGCAAACGGAAAACCGCCGCTGCCGACGCTGTCCTTACCGGTAGCAAAACGGAAAATTTCGTGACGTAGTCCAGAACCGTCAGAATATAGGTATACCCACGCGTCGACCTAGGCAGGGGCCCTATTAGATCTACGCACACCATTTCCCAAGGAGATTTGGCCTCACCTGCCCTGGTGGACATCAACCCGACTGGAGTTTTTCTCTCAACTTTGCATGCCTGGCACACTTTACACCTTCGCACATAACTCCGGATATCAGATCGCATGCGAGGCCAATAAAATTTTTGTGCTACTCAAGCCACTGTCCGCGCGATACCCATGTGTCCCGCCTTCGGATCGTCATGGCACCGATGAAGCATGGTTCCCCTTTCAGCCTTCGGGACGACTCTTTTCCAACCCTGATCGACTTTCCCCGCTCCTCGTCTGCCCGACAATTGTTTTCACAAACCATTCTCCACGACCTTCCAGTTTGGGAACTTGTCAGGATTCGCATCTACTTCCGCCAGCATCTTTGAATACCACCGCTCCACTTCTTGCGAGGACACCATACAGTCCACTTATGCGATCGCTCGAGATAATGCGTCCGGTACTAGGTGCTCTTTCCCCTTTCGGTGTATAACTTCAAAGTCGAACTGCTGAAGCCTTACCGCCCATCTGGCCAACCTGCCCGTCAGATCCTTCAAGTTGTTTAACCATACCAGAGAATGATGATCTGTTATGACCACAAAACGGGTCCGCTCAATGTATGGTCGAAGCTTTTCTACAGCCCATAACACTCCCAAACACTCCTTCTCAGTGGTAGAGTACTTCCTCTCCAGTTTCGACAGTGACCTGCTCAGATAGCATACGACGTTCTCTCCCGTCGGGAGCGCCTGACTCAACACCGCTCTAATGCCTACGTCTGACGCGTCCGTCTGCACTCTGAATGGCAGGTCAAAGTCTGGACATGTTAATACTGGTGCGGTTGACAGTCTCTGTTTGCAAGACACGAAAGCTTGCTTGCACTCGTCCGACCAGATAAACCTACGACCATCTTCAGCAGGTCACTAAGAGGCGCCACCATCGTCGCGTGACCCGGGATAAATTTTCGGTACCACGACACCATACCAAGAAGTCGTCTGACCTGTTTCACCGACGTGGGCCGCGGAAACTCGCTGCCATCTGAACCTTCTCTGAATCTACGCTAAGTCCTTCCCCGTCCACCAGGTATCCTAAATATTTGAGCTGAGACCGGCAAAACTGGCATTTTCCCCGCGATACGCGTAAGCCTGCCTCTCTTAATATTACAAAAACTTCTTGAAGAACTTCCATGTGCCGATCAAACGTTTCTGTCACCACAATTATATCATCCAGATAAGAAATACAAACGGTTCCAGTTGAGGACCCAACACAGTGTCGATAAGGCGCTGCCACGTCGCACCTGAATTATGAAGGCCGAACGGCATTCTTAGAAAGTGAAATAATCCTCTACCGGGCACGGTGAATGCTGTGTATTGCCCAGATCCTTCAGCCATCGGAATTTGCCAGTACGCTGACTTGACATCTAGCGTCAACAAAAACTTGGTGTTACGCAATTTCTCTAAGGTGGTCGAAATATATGGTAATGGATATGCATCCTTCTCTGACACGGCATTTAATTTGCGGAAGTCTACGCAAAATCGATACGACCCGTCTTTCTTGCGAACGAGCAGTATGGGAGATGACCAGGAACTCGAGGATGCTTCGACCATCCCATTTCTTAGCATTTCGTCCAACTCTTCGTTGATCTGCCTCTGAACCGCCGGCGATACCGGATAATACCTTTGCTTTATAGGTGATGCCGTAGTCTTAATTACATGTTCAACGGATTTCGTGCAGCCCAGACCGTCTCCCATTAACCTAAACTGCTCTTCCAACATATCTGTTAAGACCTTGGCTTCCATAGCCGTTAATTGAGACCGACCGCGCAGTGCACCTCCGCTATCCAGCTGCGCAGCCGCGACAAAACTCCACTGCTGGCCTTTCATATCTAATACCACACCAAACTTCCGCCAGAAGTCTACCCCTAATATTACCTCGTGAGGTATGGATGGTACGATCAATATCTCCAACCAATGCTCGCGATTATTCAAAGAAAATTTCAACCGCGCCTCACCAGCCACGACGCAAGTCATCCCATTCGCCAGTCGAATTTCTCCAACTCCTTCTCGACACTTCGACACTCGACAATTGCTTCTAAGGGAGACCAACCATTCCCGCCGACTATTGTTCTACTAGCTCCCGAATCTAGGAGACCATCCATAGTAATGCCCTCAATCTCCACCCTTAGGTGCGGACGGTTATCCTGGATACTCCTGACCAGCGCGTACTCTACCCTTGGCTGTGGTACTTCTTTCTGCGGCCTCTGTCCTGTGCTCGATCGACCGCCTAGCGAGCACGTCGGTCGTTTCCCGGAGTTTCCATACTTGCTCTAGCCCTCGCCCCTTGTCCTTGGCTCACACTTCGGCAATCCGGACAAGAAGAGCGCATGACTCCTTGTCGTCCACACCCGAAACAGCGACGAGACTCCCGACAGTCCCTCGAAATATGCTCCTCCCGTTTGCAGTTACAGCAGCGTATATTATGCTGTATTGCTACTGTCGCCACCGGCTCCGTGTTCCCTGTGCCAACGTATGCCAGATCTGGCTCCAGATAACGTCTAGACCGTGTGCTCGGAGGCACGAACGCTGCTACTGATGCCCTTGTAGCGTCCAGCGTTCGCCCCATTTTTACCAGTTCTGCGATCGAGGTCACCGGTGTCAAACACAACTGCTGCTGGTTACAAAGTGCTATATTACGACGTAGAATGCGTAATTTATCCTCCTCTGAACAGTCCGTCTTCAGGCGACTGAACAGACGCTCCATTATTGCAACGTACACCCCAATTGATTCATTCTCTCCCTGCGTGTGTTTGCAAATCTCCTCCCAAAGCCTGTCTTCGTAATCGGAAGGTAGGAATTCTGCCTTAAGTTCGACCACTAGTTCATCCCAAGACGGTACTAAGTTTCGGTTAGCCCGAAACCAAATCAAGGCACCGGAGTCGAATAAGTCTACCACTGCTCGGAATAACTGGGGCTTTGTGAGTCCCCTCGCTAGCCGTAGCTCCTCAACTCGTTCTAGGAGAGCGTTCACGGACCTTGACGCATCTTTGCTGAACTTAAAACCCCATTTTGCTACCTCTGCAAGACTAGATACTCTTATTTCCTGCCGAACTACCGTGATCGGAATGTCCTCCTCAAGATCTTGTTCGTCGTCACTCCCTTCCTCCGTCTTAGGAACAAAGGTCCCCATAGCGATGATGAACCGATTCCTGAGTTTCTTGATTACTTCTATCTGTTCTGGCGTCGTGGCCCACATACGTCCCAAACGATGAAAAGCAAACTCCACCTTGACACGAATCTTCAGATACTCAGACGCAATCCTGTCCCCCGATACCTTAGCCACCAACTCTTCAACCACCGCCGCTTTCGCTATAAGCTGCGCATGATCAGTCTCATACTCGAACGGGTACGCTGCCTCCACGTATGTGGTATCCAGCGCTGATTCTGCCTTGAAGGTTGCGCTTAGCGTCTTTCGCATGCCCTCCACATTATCCGCTGGGAATCCACGGATGGCGAGCTCATATATGAGCTCATCTTTGCTCAGTCGATCGACTAGAATCTTCATCACGGTTTCCTAGAATACAAAACTTCTCTACACCACTTCGCGTTCAATATATATATGCTATTCCCTATAGTAGACTTCCGATTGTAACTGCCAAACTAACTATCTTCTCTACAAAAGGCCTTCGCCACGTTCTACCGACCACTTATTAATCTTTTCCAATATGGCCCCTGCCGCTAAACCCAAAAATTTCCACACATACTCCTAAATTCAACTTTATCCACACTTCACTCACCACTAGCGAATCCAATCCCGGGATCCCCGGATCCCGTCTAGTTTCTGGTCCCGAAAATCCCGGGATTGATGAGTTCTAATCCCGGGATTTTCGGGATCAGAAATTGGCCTGGATTCCGAGATTGGGAGTCAAGCATAATCCGCAATCAAATTACGGCAAGATTCGAAAAGAGCAAATAGAATCCATATTTATGAAAAAGCAATTAGCATGCAGGTTCACATCAAAATGCGTAAAGAATAGAGCAAAACAAACCGATGTAACAGTAACAAGAGAATACAAAGGGGTTTGTAAATAAATAAGTATAGACTGTTTCGCATTTAGTGCATTCGTTACTTCGAATGATTTGAGGAAATTACTACTAGATTTACCAAATTCCTCAATAACAATCAAAAAAAGGCTGTGGGCTTTGCTAGCAAGATAAAAAATAATAATAAAAAATATGATAAGACAGGCTAGTATCTCAGGTGAACGGTTCAGTTTGACGTTTGATGAGTGGACCTCGACAACATATAGGCGCTACGCAAATATTAGCATCTACTTAGTGAGATCTTACTGGAGCTTGGTGCGAGTAAGGATGTCAATGACAGTTGCAAACTACCTAGATATATTAAAAGAGCGTTTCGCTGAGTTTGATGTTTCTCTAGGAAAAGACATTGTTACCATCATAACTGATGGGTCAAATGAAATGCGAAAAGTAGGCAGACTAGTTAATACAGAGCAACATATTTGTTTGGCGCACAGCATCCACTTGGCAGTTTGCGATGTTCTCTTTAATAGGAGGTCCATTCTAGATCAAAGAGTTGATGAAGCAGCTGATAATCTGGATGAAGACCCCGAAGATTTGAACGCTCCTGAATCAGCTTACTACGTTGAACCCGGTCGCCTGCAAGACACGCTAGATCTGACGAAGGACATCACCGCATGCATAAAGAAAGTTCGTAAGGTAGTTTTATATTTTACAAAAGTTCCAGCGAAAAATAATAACGATCTTCAAAACTATGTCAAATCCGAGCAAGGCATTTAATTATCTCACTTAGTGGATTGTAAAACATGCTGAAATAATCTCTTGACAATGTTTAAACGGTTTTCCATTTTGAAAAATAGTATACATTAATAGGCCTGCAATATCCAGAGACGGAGACAGATAAAAGGAACTGAGTTTGATTCGATTCAGAAACTTATTGAAGTTTTGCTCCTTGTAAAATTGACTGTGGAGGCCTTAAATCGCAAAGATGCAAATTTATGCACTGCTAATACGTCATCAAGATTTTTATTTAGGCTGCTAGGAGAAAAACGGTCCATTCTTGTGAATGCTATGAAAATTGCAATATTGGACCGAATAAAAGAGCGTCCATGTACTGAGCTATCTGGTTAGCTAAGCTATCTCCAGAATCTACATTGTACCAGCAAAAATTTACCAACTGAAATAGGATCTCTATTTTGGAAACCAAGCAACACAAATATTAAAAAACAAATACTTCAATGATCTAGATGCTGAACCATTTGCTTGCTCGCCAAAGAAATGAGGAGAACCCAGTAGATACCCATATTGAATCAGCACAAAGTAGTCGTCAATTAACGCTACAAGAAGAGCTGCAAAAGTATGAAAATAATCAATCATGAAATGCCGCAAGAAACTAATCTAATTAAAACTATTGCAAAAGAAATGAAAAAGTGGTGGAACTCGCATAGTTTGGAGCAGGCTTACCAACATTTATCGACCGTTTCCGCGGCGTCCAACATCGGGAGTAAATTTAGAAGCAGGCTTGGAGACGATACTTTGGATACTTTGCTATTGCTTCAATGTTACTTCCGAAAAAACCAATGAACTTTGGCAGAATTTTTTTGTGTTGAATATTTTATATGCTAAGGGTTGTGATTTATTGTTGTGCTTTTTGTCCTCATTTGTTGCTGTAATTTGTAATAGTTGTAATTTTAAATATTTGCTCTTATACTGCCAACGTCTCGGATGATTAAAATTATTGTTTTTATTCGCATCAATTAAATAAAATATTAATAATTACATATTTTTTATACAGATTTCAGCTTACTTATTGCTGTAGTTTTGAATTGATGGCACATAATATACTCTGTTTATTAAAAACTTGACTTATTTTGTTGTGTTATATTTTGAACCTCGAATCCCGGGATCCCGGGATCCCGGGATTTAGGTTTTTTTAATCCCGTAATCCCGGGATTGAAAAAATGTTTCGGGATTGGAATCCCTAGCCAAGACCTATTGCTACGATATAAAAATTTCGGTTTTGTAGGGGAGTAAGGGTTTTTTTGGTCACAGTTTGGCAAAACTGCCTTTGGGACGTTTTCGATGATTGGAAGTGGTCGGGGAGTACAATAGTGATATTTCAAGGACAAAAAAAATTTTTGATAGGGGAAATTGGGCAAAAACGTTCATTTTTCCAAAATATTTTTTTTTTACTAGCATGAATTTGGGAACCTTTTTGAGTTGTTTCAGGCGAAATTTCCATACAAGTTTGGGAAAAAGCGGACTAGTTTCGAAGATACGGCAAAATGAAATCTGACGGAAAACCGTCCGACAAAAATTTTGGTAGCAAAATAACGGCAAAATTACAACAAAAACAGAGGCAAATGGAATACAAGGCTTTGATCGAATGATCAAATTTAGGTCTGTTCCAGTACTTTCAGTAACTTAATTTCACTGAATTTTCCTTAATCATGTGGTGGGGAATTTCACGAAAAGTACGGGAACGCTCTCATTGTATTTCCTGAAAATTTACAGCCGAAAGTGTCAGTTTTCGGTTTTTGGGAGAATATGTTGCTTGCCGCGCACATTTGAAAATATTTACTCCGTTTGTATTTTTCAGTAGTAAAAGTCCGAAAAACCCCCGTGTGTTTTAGTTCTAAAAGATTATAGTCTCCGATCAGCTACAGCTTCTCAAAATGTGTCTAAAAATGGTTGAGTAAATGACGCGAAACCTACGAAAAAGAGGGACCGATTGGCCAATAATTGACGAAAATGGCGAGAATGGAGGAATCGAAGAAAATTTTTTTTTTAATTTTAAATTAATTAGTTTGAAAAAAGACACCCCCAAAAACAAGCGCAGCTCAAAGCATTGAACAGTTGCTTGAAAAATCGTAAACGAACTTTGTACTTTGTACCAAATCGCGCACTCCCAAAACCACTCAAAACTGAATGATTCTTCATCTCCGTTTTCGTAGTTCGCGTTGTTTACTCAACCATTTTTAGACACATTTTGAGAAGCTGTTGCTAATCGGAGACTATAATCTTTTAGAACTAAAACACACGGGGTTTTTTCAGATTTTTCGTAGCCAATAGCACAAGAAGCTGGGACACACGACTGGTAAGCTGCGCCCACCCAATTATGTGCGAAAATGGCGAGAATGGAGGAATCAAAGAAAATTTTTTTTTTTAATTTTAAATTAAATTAGTTTAAAAAAGACACCCCCAAAAACAAGCGCAGCACAAAACATTGAACAGATGCTTCAAAAATCGTAAAAGATACTACGAAAATCGTGAGAAAATCCGTTAACAATTTGACCGATATCCTATTTAACATCGAAAAAATGCCTACTCAGGATACTAAATCTTAACAAATCTAGCCATAGATTAAACCGATAAACCAATGCAAGCTGCGGGGACATCTATCCAAAATCTCTCTTCCTATGATGCAAAAATACATTTTTTACCATGTCTTTAATTTTAATGTGGGTTGTATGTTTAATTTTGGGGTACAATCAGCAATGGAATATCATGTGCAGCACCTTTGAATTCGAGTTAGGTTCGCATTTTACGTTAATTAGCACGAAAATATGCATGCTGTTCGGATTGAAAATGTATTTAGATATCTTAGTAATTGAAATTTGCATACATATTGATTTTGTAATGTTGCGCACTGCCTGCAATTACCCCATTATTTCGGCTTGTAATCAAATGGCTGTTTCAAGGCTAATGAAAAAGTTGCAATTTGGTATCAAATTTACAAGGTCGGGATAGGGAATTATAAATGACCTTGACTCGATGCGCAAAAAATATGCGTGTTCGCAGGTATAAATGAATAGAAACTAAGTGAATTTGGAATAATAATGTAATTTCTTATATTCGATAGGATGTTTACACAACTTTTTCACTTTCGAGCATTAAACTAAAACAACCAGCACATGTTTTCTGAGTTGAGGTTTTTGGATCTAAATTTCTTCCCAAATTAAAAATGTGGACATTGTCTCTGACAACTCACGTTTTTTGTTCGAACTGGCTAAGCGGATACTAAGACTGTTCTATCTAAATCTAAATTTCTTCCCAAATTAAAAATGTGGACATTGTCTCTGACAACTCACGTTTTTTGTTCGAACTGGCTAAGCGGATACTAAGACTGAACCAATAGTGACCTTTCCAAAATATCTCAGTAACGGTTACGTCTTCAGAAAAACAATGTGTGACGAATTTGTAGCTTAAAAAATGTCCAACTAAAAAGATTATATAACTTTTTCCTGTAATCATAACTGTTTTTGAGATATTTTGATCTAAACATTTGATACTAACAGCATCCTCTTTCTCAGGGCATGTAAATATTACCCGATTTTGATTACGACTTGGAAAGTTTGTGAGTTTGTTTTTTTATGTTTAAGAGGCGCATAAAAAAAGCAAACAAACTTATTACAAATAAGTTTGTTTGCTTTTTTTTATAATAGATAACTAAAATAAATTCTTACAACTATTCTAAAATGTGCACTAACCTTCTCGCCGTCTGTCTCGAGCGTCACGTGGATCACGGGTTTGATCCCCGCCGGAATCGTCGTTCGAATCGGCACGTTTTTATTTAGCTGGAATCCTTTTTTTTCTACCACCTTCGCTCCCGAACTACCTTCCGCTTCACGCCGTCGCCGTCGCGACCCGAATGTTCAAGGCAACGCCCAATTTCCGGGTAGGAAAAGGAAGTGGCTCTCGCATGATCGCGGGTTCGAATCCCGCCGGAACCCGATTTCGATTAGCCACTTTCTTATTTGAACGGAAGTCCTTTTTTCCACCTCCACCGACACACCAAGGATGTTCCTCGACGTACCTGAGTCTTAGTCTCCCAAAAATATTCCTCCGTTTGCCTTCACCGTTCACAAAGAAATCTTCTTATTCGTACCTTGTTCTGGGTCTGACTTGCCCAGATGCTCTACTGGTCGTTTTCGCCGTTGCACAAAGAAGCCTTGTACCTGATGTAAATGATTTTCAAAAATTTATCCACTGTTCGCTTTCGCTGTCGCACCAAGAATTCTTGTACCTGATGTAAATGATTTTCCAATGTAAAAGCGTATACACATATTCTTACACATTGTTACAACGTTACAAGACAAAAAGTATTTAGCGGGCTGTTATGCCAGAAACCATCAATAGTTCAAAGGCTCAGGCAAGTACATGACTAAATATTAAAAGAGGAAATACTTTTTTGCTCAATCATATTGCTTCTTGTAAGTTTTTACTGCTCAATCACCAAGTTTGAAAATATTTTACATTTTTTTTCTATGGTAATTCCAAAGCTCAGGATTACGTTTTGAAGTGAATGCCTAGCTATGAAGGCAAGGAGACACATATGAGGAAAGCTGATATCAATTAGCCGATATCGATTCCATTATTCTTTTTTTAAGTGCCACATTATTTCTTATTTTCTGAAGCGCTTGTGCTATGCGCAGTCGTCACTAAAGCTATGATATGACAATTAATGGACCGCTGGTACTATGCCCAGCCACCCGCTATTAAGACAACACAAGCCAAACAAATACAGCCATGAGCATACGGCGGGATTCGAAACCTCAGGTAGTAGATTGCTACTTCGCGAGCTGGCATCTTCTTCCCCAGCACCTCTCATACCCTGGTCCTGGAACTCTCATACCCTGACCCTGAACCTTTCGTAACCTAGTCTTATCATACCCAAAAGTATTTTAAATTTGATGTTTTGATACATCCCTCTTTCTCTCTCTGTATGTTTAAAATGTCCCGAAAATTCAAGTTTTCAATAGAACGGTTAAGCGGTTATGCAAACATTCATTGAAAGATAGTTGCAGCGTATTCCTATATTATGATCCCTACCATTTTTCTCGTAAATTTTTCCACATACAGATTTTCTTTTTCAATTTCAATACTGCTTATGTGTGCAATTTAGAACACGCGGAGGTTCGATGTTTTGAAACGAATTTTCACGTACCTGTTCTAGCTAAAATGTTGCCCAAATAATCATTTTATCAGAATTGTATATTTTTGATATGCATAAATACTTCCTGTAAATTTCGTGATGATCCGATGTTTCTGCCAGGAGTTATGACTAATAATATCTTAGGAAAAAAATGTTGTCTACTTTTAGGCAATCAGCGCTCACATAGAATTAAAAATTACCAAACCCTTATCAATGCCAATCATAAAACGTTATCAGTTTTCATTTCCCATACTTACTTCTCACAATAATTGTCTTTCTTTAAAAATATGGAGAAAAAAAATCACTAAAATGCCCACTGCTGCCAAAGCGTAAAAGATGTTTTCATTTTAACTTGAGATGGACCGACCTAGAATTTCAGCTCGATCGCGTTACGCACATTAAATAATCTCACTAAATCTTTTTTCTGATTTATATGCACATGTAAAGAAAAGAATAGGCAAATTTAGTATTAATTATCTTTGAAAATTAATAAAAATATGCCGTGAATTATTTCATGTGGCACCAGTTTTACTCTTGGTTTTTTTTTAAGTTTCCTCCGGTACCATTTTTAATTCGAAATTGTGTTACGATATTCAAATATTTATATTCATCAGGATCATTAATTGATGTGATTTGCCAAATCTTTACGTATAAAATCCATAGCATCCAGCATATCATTATCACTCTAAATTTACTCAGATTCTATTCATCCATCCGTGCGTACCAACATATTTCTTCAAATATCAATAAAAATATACAAGATATTGAGACAGAGCGAACAGTGAGCAACATTACAATATCAATACGTATGATCTAATTACAGTTCCATTTCTAGCTTCATACAAATGTTCGTGCTAATTACCGTAAAAAGCGAACTTAACTCGAATCCAAAGTACTGCACATGATACACACATTTCTATTGTTGACTGTACCCAACATTAAACATATAACCCACAGTTAAATGAAAGACTTTGTCAAAAATATATTGGCTGCATCTTTATATGAAGAGAGATTTTGGATAGTTGTCCCCGCAGCTATCGATTTTGCAAGGTAAATATCTGAGCTAAACTTTTCATGGGCACGCACCTACCAATACTACCAGCAAATGAATTTCCAGCTGTGGAAACACATATGAGTTTTCCGAAATGTGTTCGCATTATGCAACACACGACCTTTGTTTTTTGTTAAAGATTACTGTAGAAGTAATATATCATTCATTCAGGCATTTTTTCGATGCTATTGAAAATGATAGCATACCGTTTGAGAGCCACTTAATTTTACTGAATCTACCGCCGATTCACCGTCAGGTGGCGAATAGCGCAACTAGGGGACAAGTATCCAAGTTTTACCTTGCACTTTATTGCACTTGGCGTCACAAGCGACACCTATGACCTAATAGTGAAAATAAAATTCAAATTACAATTTAAATATGTACAAGTGTACAATTATTGCGATTAATTTAAATACTTACAATAAGTACAATTGCCAGAATACAAATAGGAAGTAGGAAGATTTCAAATGGTCCCTATAAATGGAAGAAAATATTAACATTTTTAAGAAAATAATAGTCAACTTAAAGAAAACCCCGAATAGAACTTACAGAAGAGATTATATTCAGGAAAAATTAGAAATAATAGAAGAAATCCAAAAAGAAGCAATTAACACAGACAGTAGTCAAGAATTACTAGAAACTTTGATAAAAAAATATAAAGAGGCAAAAGAATTACTCTTAGAAAAATTAGAAAGTTCAGTAGACAGCAAAATGAGTAATTTCAATATTGAACTAGCGTTGAAATCCATACCAACCTTTACGGGAAACCCCAGCATTTCTAACAATATTTAGTCTTATCAACGAAAGTCTTAATGAAGATGGAAAAAACAATTTGTTGAATTTTACGAGAAATGTGAAATTAGGAATAGCAATTAAAACTCAGCTCTTAACATTAGATATAAAAACATATGATGAATTAGAAAAAATTCTCAGGAATAGATTTAAAAACAAAAACTCTAGCGCACCTGAACCGCTAGAAACACTAATGTTCGAAGAACAGTAGAAGAATCGTGCAGGTTTTGAGTGCATATTCCACCACATGTGCTGCTTATTACGGCCAAACTGTTTCAAATGCCACGTTTTACTTTCGTCTTAAGAATGCATTATAACTAGGGTTGCCAACTCAGTGGATCGGAAATCCGGGAGGATAATAAAAAAAATCCGGGAGGAAAATAAAAAAATAAGTGAAAAACAATTTTATTTATTTAAAATGATATTTCTTTACACAACGAGTTGCTTGTAACGCTTTTTGATTTGCAAGGATAAAGCTATAGAATTCTTTACATGTGCAATTAATATATAATACCAGTTCTGGCGCACTTAAGAGGAGCAAAAGAAGAGTAAATAAGAAGAGCAAAGAATAGCAATAAGGACATGGTGCCTGCATTATCGGCATGCGCATCCCACGCATGACGTAAGCGATAATTTCGAACTGATAAACAGCCCAGTTGAGCTGATAAACAGCCTAGCTGAACTGATAAACAACCCTGTTGAACTAATAAAGAACCTTGTTGAGCTGACAGCACAGTTGGGCTGATAAATAGTGTAGTTGAACTGATAAAGAACCCTGTTAAGCTAAAAGCCCAGTTGAGCTGTTTATTAGTTCAAAGATCATCGCTTACGTCATGCGCGGGCCAATAATCGAAGGCACCATGTCTTTAGCTCCTCTTATTTGCACCCCTTTTGCTCCTCTTAAGTGCGCCAGAACTGGTATTATATATCTAATGACCACAGTTCGTTTACTACGCTGAAAACACGATCAGCGGCAACATCTGCAGATAGGGATCGATAGAGCGAATGTAACAAATTTTTTACTAATGTTCGAAGAAGAACATTAGTATTAAAATCACTTTGGCCAAAAATTCATATTTCTATATATATATATATATATATCATCAAAAAATTTCAGTGAAAAAATCTCAGGAACGCGCCATCCGATTGAGCTGAAATTTTCAGGACACATTGGTGTATATGCAGAATAGTGCCAGGTCTCAGAAAAAGTTAAAAATCTTTAACCCTTTGGCGCCGGCGGCCATTTTAGTGATATTTTTAATATACCTATTATTCCGTACACAAATAAGTTTTGCAAAAATAAAGTTAACAGAATAAATTTCGAACGTGTTTTACATGTGAATCGGATAATGTTTTGGAATTTTTTAACCCCATGTGTGCGCTGGGTGCCTAAAAAGAGATCGGGAAAAATTGAAAATTTTTAAATTGCGATAACTTTTGACAGAGCTATTAAATCATTACCAAATTTTCAGAACATATTGGTATTATTTAGTTGTAAATTCGTGTAGCTTTTGATGAGCGTGCTGGCAACCCTGAAGCTAATGCAAGCACTGAAAGTGAAAACCTCCAAATTATCGCCTCTCTTGAAAAAATGCCGTTTCTTCAAAAAAAAGCCTTTCATATGTAAATTTCGTGCTTTGTTTACATAGACAAAAAATAAAATTTGATATGGTATAACGGGCACGCCTGGTAACCCTTGCCCAATTTACCTATATTTTTAGCATCAAAAACTTCTGTTCACGGAAACTCACGATCCAATGAGCAGAATTTAATGAAATTTGCAGACTGTATTGGTCTTAACTAGGACCAGGTCTGATAGAAGTGATTTTGAAATGCGGGTGATTCTGTGCCAGTGGTGCCATCTTGAAAAATCACTAAAAAAGATAACTGCTTTTAGTCATACAAATTCTGATTGAATCGTTCGATTTTGACGAAATTCACACAGTAGCTGGATCTTACTTCAAACCACGTTTGATAGAAATTTGGTTGAAAAATTCGGTTGGAGCTGCCAGCTATGATAATTTTGGTGTCTTAAATTTGAAAAAATAAAAATTTGGAAGTGAAAACATTCAAATCATCGAATATCCTAAAAATGTCCGTTTCTTGCAATAAAACCAATCTGTATACAAATCTTATGCTTTATCTACACGTTCAAAGTAAAACTTTGGAAATTTCATGTCGGACAAGAACGGTAACCCTCTCCCAGTTAACCTATATTTTTAGCATCAAAAACTTCTGTTCACGGGAATTCACGAACCAATAATCAGATACCATTGAAATTTACAGAATGCATTGAACTTAAGTAGGACCAGGTTTGATAGAAGCGATTTTGAATTGGGGGCAACTCTGTGCCAGTGATGCCATCTTGAAAAATTACAAAGAAAAAAACCCTGCTTTTTGCCCTATGAAATGTGAATTAGTAACCAGATTTTCATGAAATTGACACAGTAGCTGCACCTTACTCTAAACTCTGTTTGATAGAAATTTGGTTGAAAACTTCGATTGGTGCTGCCAGCTATGGTAATTTTTGTGTCTTTGGTTTTGAGAATTCGCTCAGGAAAATAAAACTTTTTGCCCTATAGCTCCCAGTGCAGTCATGAAATCAATACGAATTTCATACAATTAATGGAACCTATTATAAGCATTATTCAGGCCAAATTTGGTTGAAAAGCCACGATAGGGTTGCCAGCTATTGTTGGTTTTGTGTTTGTTTGCAATATCTTTATTAAGCGGTTTTATCTCAGAAATTTTAATTGGTAATGATATTGTAGTGACAATAAACAGGAAATATTAAGCTTTCGATTATTTGAAAAAACTCGCTGTAGGTAACCCTAAATTTCTTTATACTCCTATAACTTCGAATGTAATATAACAACATGAAGCAGATGTGATATATTCTTGGCTTTGATACTGGCAGAAGGTTGCCAGCACGAGTCGGTTGTGTTACTTTTGTCTCAATAAATGCTTACAGTTAGTATTCATACCGGAAACATTTACAATGAAAATAAATAACCAATGTTTCAATTCCCAAAGTTCTGCAAATTTTTCGGATCGCAGCCCCAAACACCAACTTCAGTTACAGTGCTGCAGGCACTGAGCATTTTCTTCATTGATGTTATATGAGATGCTGCTTTCAAAATTTAGTGAAATAAGCAACTGATAACGAATATAATTAATAAGTGTTTTTCTTTCATAAACTTTGAAACCCATGCCAGTGGTAATATCTGAAACCTTCTACCATATGAGTTATAGCGCATTCTTGAGACCAAAGTAAAACGTGGCATTTGAAACAGTTTGGCCGTAATAAGCAGCTCATGTGGTGGAATATGCACTCAAAACCTGCACGATTCTTCTACTGTTCTTCGAACATTAGTGTTTCTAGCGGTTCAGGTGCGCTAGAGTTTTTTATTTATTTGCCCGATTCTTCTTTACATTTTTCAAAAAAATTAACCCAACGCAAGTCTTCCTTCTTTGTTTTACTGGCAACAAAGTCATGCACTGCTCGCAGCAAACAGTAATCGTCGTCCAATTTATGCTCATTTATTGGCTCATATAGAAAAGCACTCACATCTTTTATTTAATCAATTGTACAAATCTAGTGCAATTTACGATTTTTAATCATTAATATTGTATTATTTACAAGCATATAAAAGCGAGCATAAAATATAAATGAAAATATGAAAATTCCGTGAAGGCAATTTATGTTAAATTTCCGGGAGAAATTAACTGCATTCCGGGAGCCGGGAGATTTTTTAAAATGAATTGTATTTTTCCGGGAGAATCCCGGAATTCCGGGAGAGTTGGCAACCCTAATTATAACTCATATGGTGCAAGGTTTCAGATATTACCACTGGCATGAATTTCAACGTTTATGAGAGCAAAACACGGGTTAATTATATTCGTTATCAGTTGCTTATTTCACATAATTTTGAAAGCAGCATCTCATATAACATCAATGAAGAAAATGCTCAGTGCCTGCAGCACTGTAACTGAAGTTGGTGTTTGGGGCTGCGATCCGAAAAATTTGCAGAACTTTGCGAATTGTAACATCGGTTATTTATTTTCATTGTAAATGTTTCCGGTACGTATACTAACTGTAAGCATTTATTGATACAAAAGTAGTACAACCGACTCGTGCTGGCAACCTTTCGCCAGTATCAAATCCAAGAATATATCAAATCTGCTTCACGTTGTTTAATTACATTCGAAGTTATAGGAGTATAAAGAAATTTAGGGTTACCTGCAGCGAGTTTTTTCAAATGATCGAAAGCTTAATATTTGCTGTTTATTGTCACTACAATATCATTACCATTTGAAAATTCTACGATAAAACCGCTTAATAAAGATATTGCAATTAAACACAAAACCAACAATAGCTGGCAACCCTATCGTGTCTTTTCAACAAATTTGGCCTGAATAATGTTTATGACAGGTTTCATTAATTGTATGAAATTCGTATTGATTTCATGACTGCACTGGAAGTTATAGTACAAAAAGTTTTATTTTCCTGAGCGAATTTTCAAAACCAAAGACACAAAAATTACCATAGCAGGTAGCACCAATCAAATTTTTCAACCAAATTTCCACCAAACAGAGATTAGAGTTAGGTTTAGCTTCTGTGTCAATTTCATGAAAATCTGGTAACTTATTCACATTTCATAGGGCAAAAAGCAGTTTTTTTTCTTTGTAATTTTTCAAGATGGCACCACTGGCACAGAGTTGCCCACAATTCAAAATCGCTTCTATCAAATCTGGTCTTACTTAAGTCCAATGCATTCTGTAAATTTTAGCTGTATCTGATTATTGGTTCGTGAGTTTCCGTGAACAGAAGTTTTTGATGCTAAAAATATAGGTTAACTGGGAGAGGGTTACCGTTCTTGTCCGACATGAAATTTCCGAAGTTTTATTTTGAACGTGTAGATAAAACATAAGATTTATATACAGATTGGTTTTATTGTAAGAAACGGACATTTTTTTGAATATTCGATGGTTTGAATGTTTTTACTTCCAAATTTTTTTTTTCAAAATGAAGACACCAAAATTATCATAGCTGGCAGCTCCAATCGAATTTTTCGACCAAATTTCTACCAAACGTGGCTTAAAGTAAGGTCCAGCAATTGTGTAAGTTTCGTCAAAATCGAACGATTCAATCAGAATTTATAGGGCTAAAAACAGTTATCTTTTTTAGTGGTTTTTCAAGATGGCACCACTGGCACAGAATTGCCCGCATTTCAAAATCACTTCTATCAGACTTGGTCCTATTTAAGGTCAATACATGCTGTGAATTTCAAATAATTCTGCCCATCGGATCGTGAGTTTCCGTGAACAGAAGTTTTTGATGCTAAAAATATAGGTAAATTGGGCAAGGGTTGCCAGGCGTGCCCGTTATACCATATATTTTTTTTTTTTTTGGTTATGTAAACAAAGCACAAGATTTACATATGAAAGGCTTATTTTTGAAGAAACTGCATTTTTTCAAGAGAGACGATGATTTGGAGGTTTTCACTTTCAGTGCCTGCCCTAGCTACAGGGTTGCCAGCACGCTCATTAAAAGCCGCATAAATCTACAACTAAATAATATCAATATGTCCTGAAAATTTGGTAATGATTGAATAGCTCTGTCAAAAGTTATCGAAATTTAAAAATTTTCAAATTTTCCCGTCCTCTTTTTAGGCACCCAGCGCACACATAGGGTTAAAATATTCCAAAGCATTATCCGATTCATATGTAAAACACGTTAGAAATTTATTTTATTAACTTTATTTTTGCGAAAATCATTTGTGCACGAAATAATAGGTATATTAAAAATATCACTTAAATGCCCGCCGGCGCGAAAAGGTTTACAATAACTGACATTTAAAGAGACCTGGACCTATTCTGCATATACACCAATGTATCCTGAAAGTTTCAGCTCAATCGAATGGCGCGTTCCCGAGATTATCTCACTGAAATTTTTTGTACATATATATATATATATATAAAGAAATATGAATTTTTGGCCGAATCGATTTTAATACTAATGTTCTTCGAACATTAGTAAAAAAGTCCACAGCAACTTCATACTCAGTTAGGGTAAAACTTGGATACTTGTCCCCTAGTTGCGCTATTCGCCACCAGACGGAGAATCGGCGGTAGATTCAGCAAAATTCAGTGGCACTCAAACGGCTGTTTATGTTGTCATTTTCGGCTGTCTAGGTTGTCAAACAACGGCAATTTCAATTTCACCGACAATAAACTTACATTTAGCGTCGAAAAAATGCCTGGAATGAATGATATATTACTTTTAAAGTAATCTTTAACAAAAAATAAAGGTCGTGTGCTGCGTAATGAGAACATATTTCAGAAAACTCATACGTGTTCACACAGCTGGAAATTCATTTGCTGGTAGTATTGGCGGGTGCGTGCCAATGAAAAGTTTAGCTCAGATATTTACCTTGCAAAATCGATAGCTGCGGGGACAACTATCCAAAATCTCTCTTCATATAAAGATACAGCCAATATATTTTTGGTAATGTGTTTAATTTAACTGTGGGTTATATGTTTAAAGTTGGGTACAATCAACAATGGAAATGTGTATACCATGTGCAGTACTTTGGATTCGAGTTAAGTTCGCTTTTTGCGGTAATTAGTACGAACATTTGCATGAAGCTAGGAACGGAACTAATTAGATCATGCATATTGATATTGTAATGTTGTTCACTGCTCGATCTGTCTCAATATATTTTATATTTTTATTGATCTTTGAAGAAATATGTTGGTACGCACGGATGGATGAATAGAATCTGAGTAAATTTAGAGTGATAATGTAATGGTAGAGGGTATGGATTTTATACATAAAGGTTTGGCAAATCACATCAATTAATGATCCTGATGAAAATAAGTGTTTGAATATCGTCACACAATTCCGAATTAAAAATGGTGCCGGAGGAAACTTAAAAACAACCAAGAGTAAAACTGGTGCTACATGAAATAATTCACGGAACATTTTTATTGATTTTCAGAGATAATTAGTACTAAATTTGCAGGTGTATATAAATCAGAAAAAATATTTAGTGAGATTATTTATTGTTCGTAATGCGATCGATCTGAAATTTTAGGTCGGTCCATGTCAAGTTAAAATGAAAACATCTTTTACACTTTGGCAGCAGTGGGCATTTTAGTGATTTTTTTTCCATATTTCGAAGGAAAGACAATTATTGTGAGAAGTAAGTAAGGGGAATGAAAACTGATTACTTTTTATGATTGGCATTGATAACAGTTTGGTAATTTTTAATTCTATGTGGGCGCTGATTTCAAAGATATTATTTGTCATAACTCCTGGCAGAAACATCGGATCATCACGAAATTCACAGATAGTATTTATGCCTACCAAAAATATACAATCCTGATTTAAAATGAATATTGGGGCAACATTTTAGCTAGATCAGTTACGTAAAAATTCTTTTCGAAACATCGAACCTCTGCGTGTTCTAAATTACCACAGATAAGCAGTCTTGAAATTGAAAGAGGATATCTGTATGTGGAAAAATTTACTAGGAAAATGCTAGGGGTCATAATATAGGAATACGCTGCAACTATCTTTCGATGAATGTCTGCATTAGCGCTTAACCGTTCTATTGTAAACTTGATTTTTCGGGAGATTTTAAACATATATAGGGAGAGAGAGGGGATATATCAAAACATCAAATGTAAAATACTTTCGGGTATGGTAAGACTAGGCTATGGAAGGTCCAGGGCCAGGGTATGAGAGGTCTTGGACCAGGGTATGATAGGTGCCGGGGTATAAAGTGTCAGCTCGTGAAGCAGCGATCTACAACCTGAGGTTTTGAATCCCGCCGTATTCTTATGGCTGTATTTGTTTGTCTTGTGTTGTCTTAATAGTGGGTGGCATAATACCAGCGCTCCATTAATTAAGATTCATATCATAGCTTTAGTGACTACTGGGCATAGCACCAGCACTTCAGAAAATAAGAAATAATGTGGCACTTAAAACAAGAATAATGGAATCGATATAGGCTAATTGGTATCAGCTTTCCCCATAAGTGTCTCCTTGCCACCATAGCTAAGCATTCACTTCAAAAGGTAATCCTCTGATCTTTGGAATTACCATAGAAAAAAAATGTAAAATATTTTAAAACTTGGTTATTGAGCAGTAAAAACTTACAAGAAGCAATATGATTGAGCAAAAAAGTATTTCCTCTTTTAATATTTAGTCATGTACTTGCCTGAGCCTTTGAACTATTGATGGTTTATGGCATAAGGGCCCGCTAAATACTTTTTGTCTTGTTACGTTGTAACAATGTGTAAGAATACGTGTATACGCTTTTACATTGGAAAATCATTTAAATCAGGTACAAGAATTTTTGGTGCGACAGCGAAAGCGAACAGTGGATTAATTTTTGAAAATCATTTACATCAGGTACAAGGCTTCTTTGTGCAACGGCGAAAACGACCAGTAGAACATCTGGGCAAGTCAGACCCAGAACAAGGTACGAATAAGAAGATTTCTTTGTTCGACGGTGAAGGCGAACGGAGGAATATTTTTGGGAGACTAAGACTCAGGTACGTCGAGGAACATCCTTGGTGTGTCGATGGAGGTGGAAAAAAGGACTTCCGTTCAAATAAAAAAGTGGCTCATCGAAATCGGGCGGCGGGATTCGAACCCGTGATCCTGCGTGAGCCACTTCCTTTTTCCTACCCGGAAATCGGGCGATGCCTTGAACATTCGGGTCGCGACGGCGACGGCGTGAAGCGGAAGGTAGTTCGGGAGCGAAGGTGGTAGAAAAAAAAAGGATTCCAGCCAAATAAAAACATGCCGATTCGAACTACGATTCCGGCGGGGATCAAACCCGTGATCCACGTGACGCTCGAGACAGACGGCGAGAAGGTTAGTGCACATTTTAGAATAGTTGTAAGAATTTATTTTAGTTATCTTTCGCATCTAACGAAATCAAAGAAAAAGATAAACTTTCGAATCGTTATTAGTATCAAAAATTTTTGAGAATACTTTGTAAAGTTAATCAGTCTGTCATAGTGGAGTGGAGAAATTTCAAATATCGAAACGGTAGAAAAGACTAGTCGAACGTAGTATAAGACGTCTAGAATTGAAGTAGTCTTAGTATCCGCTTAGCCAGTTCGAACAAAAAACGTGAGTTGTCAGAGACAATGTCCACATTTTTAATTTGGGAAGAAATTTAGATCCAAAAACCTCAACTCAGAAAACATGTGCTGGTTGTTTTAGTTTAATGCTCGAAAGTGAAAAAGTTGTGTAAACATCCTATCGAATATAAGAAATTACATTATTATTCCAAATTCACTTAGTTTCTATTCATTTATGCCTGCGAACACGCATATTTATTGCGCATCGAGTCAACGTCATTTATAATTCCCTATCCCGACCTTGTAAATTTGATACCAAATTGCAACTTTTTCATTAGCCTTTCATTAGCAACTTTTTCATTAGGCCGACATAATGGGGAAATTGCAGGCAGTGCGCAACATTACAAATTCCAATATGTATGCAAAGTTCAATTACTAAGATATCTGAATATATTTTCAATCCGAACAGCATGTATATGTTCGTGCTAATTAACGTAAAATGCGAACCTAACTCGAATTCAAAGGTGCTGCACATGATATACATATTTCCATTGCTGATTGTACCCCAAAATTAAACATACAACCCACATTAAAATTAAAGACATGGTAAAAAATGTATTGTTTGCATCATATGAAGAGAGATTTTGGATGATGTCCCCCGAGTTTTTATGCTTTCTACAGTTTGAGTGCTACTGAAATTGATTTAATATAAGCAAATTTGATCATTCGATCAAAGCCTTGTTTTTTAATAAATATTGGCCCCCCAAATATGATTAAAGCTATGACTAAAGCTAGTATTTAAATATTCAAGGGGGTAGTTTAATGAAACGAAATGGCTTTAGAAATGCATTATAAGTATCGATTGCAAGTTTTATTTTAATTGAGCCATTAGTTTTTGAACTATCGTCAACCAAGCAACTCAATCTGGATGAAAGTGTAAAATATAATCGAGTACCCCGCTATTATGAAGTTCCTCGCCAAACAATGAAAGTCGGCTCAAACTATAATGGAAAAACTCTAGCGCACCTGAACCGCTAGAAACACTAATGTTCGAAGAACAGTAGAAGAATCGTGCAGGTTTTGAGTGCATATTCCACCACATGAGCTGCTTATTACGGCCAAACTGTTTCAAATGCCACGTTTTACTTTGGTCTCAAGAATGCGCTATAACTCATATGGTAGAAGGTTTCAGATATTACCACTGGCATGGGTTTCAAAGTTTATGAAAGAAAAACACTTATTAATTATATTCGTTATCAGTTGCTTATTTCACTAAATTTTGAAAGCAGCATCTCATATAACATCAATGAAGAAAATGCTCAGTGCCTGCAGCACTGTAACTGAAGTTGGTGTTTGGGACTGCGATCCGAAAAATTTGCGGAACTTTGGGAATTGAAACATTGGTTATTTATTTTCATTGTAAATGTTTCCGGTATGAATACTAACTGTAAGCATTTATTGAGACAAAAGTAACACAACCGACTCGTGCTGGCAACCTTCTGCCAGTATCAAAGCCAAGAATATATCACATCTGCTTCATGTTGTTATATTACATTCGAAGTTATAGGAGTATAAAGAAATTTAGGGTTACCTACAGCGAGTTTTTTCAAATAATCGAAAGCTTAATATTTCCTGTTTATTGTCACTACAATATCATTACCAATTAAAATTTCTGAGATAAAACCGCTTAATAAAGATATTGCAAACAAACACAAAACCAACAATAGCTGGCAACCCTATCGTGGCTTTTCAACCAAATTTGGCCTGAATAATGCTTATAATAGGTTCCATTAATTGTATGAAATTCGTATTGATTTCATGACTGCACTGGGAGCTATAGGGCAAAAAGTTTTATTTTCCTGAGCGAATTCTCAAAACCAAAGACACAAAAATTACCATAGCTGGCAGCACCAATCGAAGTTTTCAACCAAATTTCTATCAAACAGAGTTTAGAGTAAGGTGCAGCTACTGTGTCAATTTCATGAAAATCTGGTTACTAATTCACATTTCATAGGGCAAAAAGCAGGGTTTTTTTCTTTGTAATTTTTCAAGATGGCATCACTGGCACAGAGTTGCCCCCAATTCAAAATCGCTTCTATCAAACCTGGTCCTACTTAAGTTCAATGCATTCTGTAAATTTCAATGGTATCTGATTATTGGTTCGTGAATTCCCGTGAACAGAAGTTTTTGATGCTAAAAATATAGGTTAACTGGGAGAGGGTTACCGTTCTTGTCCGACATGAAATTTCCAAAGTTTTACTTTGAACGTGTAGATAAAGCATAAGATTTGTATACAGATTGGTTTTATTGCAAGAAACGGACATTTTTAGGATATTCGATGATTTGAATGTTTTCACTTCCAAATTTTTATTTTTTCAAATTTAAGACACCAAAATTATCATAGCTGGCAGCTCCAACCGAATTTTTCAACCAAATTTCTATCAAACGTGGTTTGAAGTAAGATCCAGCTACTGTGTGAATTTCGTCAAAATCGAACGATTCAATCAGAATTTATAGGGCTAAAAGCAGTTATCTTTTTTAGTGATTTTTCAAGATGGCACCACTGGCACAGAATCACCCGCATTTCAAAATCACTTCTATCAGACCTGGTCCTAGTTAAGACCAATACAGTCTGCAAATTTCATTTAATTCTGCTCATTGGATCGTGAGTTTCCGTGAACAGAAGTTTTTGATGCTAAAAATATAGGTAAATTGGGCAAGGGTTACCAGGCGTGCCCGTTATACCATATCAAATTTTATTTTTTGTCTATGTAAACAAAGCACGAAATTTACATATGAAAGGCTTTTTTTTGAAGAAACGGCATTTTTTCAAGAGAGGCGATAATTTGGAGGTTTTCACTTTCAGTGCTTGCATTAGCTTCAGGGTTGCCAGCACGCTCATCAAAAGCTACACGAATTTACAACTAAATAATACCAATATGTTCTGAAAATTTGGTAATGATTTAATAGCTCTGTCAAAAGTTATCGCAATTTAAAAATTTTCAATTTTTCCCGATCTCTTTTTAGGCACCCAGCGCACACATGGGGTTAAAAAATTCCAAAACATTATCCGATTCACATGTAAAACACGTTCGAAATTTATTCTGTTAACTTTATTTTTGCAAAACTTATTTGTGTACGGAATAATAGGTATATTAAAAATATCACTAAAATGGCCGCCGGCGCCAAAGGGTTAAAGATTTTTAACTTTTTCTGAGACCTGGCACTATTCTGCATATACACCAATGTGTCCTGAAAATTTCAGCTCAATCGGATGGCGCGTTCCTGAGATTTTTTCACTGAAATTTTTTGATGATATATATATATATATATATAGAAATATGAATTTTTGGCCAAAGTGATTTTAATACTAATGTTCTTCTTCGAACATTAGTAAAAATGACATCCGTTTGCATCCTCACTTGAAGACGAGCCACAGCAAGGAACTTTATAGTGAAGACGAGGGTGGAGTTTTGAGTCGAATCGCTACTGGAGACAAAACTTGGATTAATCATTATGAGCCTGAGTCCAAAAAAGGTTTTATGCAATGACACAAATACGCACACCACCACTGAAGTGTCTGCTGCGAAAGTCATGGCAGCCGTTCTGGGATCCAGAACGGATCTTGTATTTTAAAACATTTTAAAAATAAACTCGTCTCCAAATCCTGAGAATATGATGCTTCAATTTTACAGTGGTTGAAAGAAGCTATCAATGAAAAAAAGAGACAAAGAGAAAACATTTTTGAAAAGGTGTTTTGTATAAACTAATTGAAAAATCCGAAAAAAGTATCTGAGTAGGAGATGAATATATTGAAACAGAAAACTTAATTTTCATATATATTGGCACTTCTTACTCCCCTTATCACGACATTAATGACCCAACTACGCATATATTTATAGAAGTAATTGACATTTTATCAAAGCAATCACTGCATAATCCCAACCGTCCACCATATGGTTCAAATACAGTATTAATGCCATCAAAACGTGTAATTGTACCGGGGGTTCAATAAAGACAAAATAATTTTGAATTTAAATAAAACACAGAATAATTAAGATATTGTGCTGTAAATTATTCCAAAATCAAAAATTCAAATTTAATTAAGTGTTTTCGAAAGTATGCACTGTTTCTTTATAGATATCAGCTCATAGTGTATACATGACTGGTGTAATCACTTGCAGTGGGAGATTATAGATTTTTAAAGAAACAGTACATACTTTTAAAACTAATTCGTTGAATTCTAGATCCTCTCGCAACCAAAAAACAATTCTATTTGATAATGCTTTCGGAGGTTTTATCCGCGAAATGATCCATATTCCCGCATCAAATATTCTACGCTCGGAAAAGCTTTAAGTCCAACATACGTTGTTTAAGGTATCAGGTGCGTTTATTCGCACACCCGAGCATATCAAATTTTGTTAAGTATACCGAAATTCAAATCAAATTTTGTTAAGTATATTGAATGAATTCAACAAAAAAATCATGCACATGGGCAGGATTTTTTTATTGTATTCAATATACTTAAGAAAATTTGATTTGAATTTTAGTATACTTAACAAAATTTGATCTGCTTGGGAGTGCAAATAAAACGCACCTATTATAATTAATACTTCTATACCATATTCAATTTTTTAGGTTTTTGATGTTAGTTTGCTTTAAAATTTGATATCGTTTCCGAGTACTTATCACAACAATACATTGATGCCGTGGAGTATCCGAAAGTAATGCGAAAGATATAGGTAAAAAGTGATAAGGATAAAGCGAAGAAACATTTTCGCTAAAAATGGGGTAAGAAGGAGTCATGGATTTATTTTTAAATCAGCATAATGATTGTGTATATAGCAGATTTTCGAATTCAAAGCTTGAATGAATAAAATACTAATAATTTACTTGTATTCTAGCTTATTGCAGTTGTCTAAGTGAAAGTATGTAAAATATTTATGTTTGCGTTGAAACTTTCGTCCCTCCTCCGTAGAGTTCCTTTGCATGACTCCAGGCCGATGTATTTATTTCTGTGTAAACCATAATGTTTAGTTCTTTGTTTCCAGGTCGGCAGCTCAGACGGTCATAATTAAATGTTTGAAAAAAATCTAAAATTCATTATAGTCAATTTCGGAATAATTTTGGTAAATGAAAGACTCCTCAGGTAAATGAAAGACTTATGCTTCCCTATGACCTATCCATTTGAATGAGCATGTTTGTGCGAAGTAATACTTTCATTTAAAAAGTAAAGCCATTTAACAAATAGTTCCAAACTAGAGGGTAACCTTCATATACGTATATGGTCCATCATTTGATTAGAGTTGCTAGCCTATTACTTGATGCTGATGCTAGTACCCACGCACGAACAGAAACTTCAACAGAAATATTCTTGAACAGAAATCTCAATCCTCTGCAGAGAATAAAGAAAAATGATTTAAAAAATAGCACTTGTTCGCGAAAATGAAGGAATAACATTTAATTAGGCTATCATAGCAAAACTTTTATGATTTAGAAATTTAATTATTTTTTATTTCACATGCACTCACCAGCTGCCTAAGCCCTAACATTCACAAACATTATCAATTTTCGTACTTGTTTACTGCCGAATTTCGTCTTCCAATAGGATTATAGGGGCACCTGAAAACTCTAAAAATATCCTAATTTAAACTTGACTCTGTTGATATATATATATATATATATATATATATATATATATATATATATATATATATATATATATATATATATATATATATATACGTGTATATATATATATATATATATATATATATATATGTATATATATATATATATATATATATATATATATATATATATATATATATATATAGGGTAAACTGGACTTGATGCCCCACACCCGGGAAATCCTACCACCAGAGGGCGAAAAGGTGGTAGAAGGGCTGAAAAAATGAAGAAAAACAGACAAAATTATACAAAAAAATAAAAAAGAAGATAAAACAATTAAGAAAAAGAAAAAAAAAGAAAGAAAAGAAGCCCCAAAAGCAAACGCACAGCCACAAAAACACAAACGTATTAGCCCGACATCTATCGGCAAAATTCATGTAACAGCTGTGTGGGGCATCAAGTCCAGTTTTACCTATATATATATATATATATATATATATATATATATATATATATATATATATATATATATATATATATATATATATATATATATATATATATATATATATATATATATATATATATACATGAGGTTTTAGGCAAGATTATATTCGGTAAATCGGTAAAAAAAACATTCTATGAATTATTCTATTTTTGGCGTTATTCTAACACGTTTAATAGTATTTGTTATACTCGCATCCACTCACAAAATATCCCATCGAATATTAATAACTGCATTATTACTCCAAGTTTACCTAATTTGCATTCAATTTTAAGCACAAAAGCACCCACCAATCATATTCATAGCACTACAACTTGTTCATTAGTCTTAAAACAACCATTTGCCTACTACCTAACATATCGGGAAACTGTTACCAGTATAGATATCTATTTACAGGCATTTCCATAATAATTACAGTAAAACAGATATAACTTGAATCTAAAGTACTGCATATGTTACACCAATTTCCATTTACCATTGTACTCAAAATGTTTTTATTTACTCCACATTTAACATAACATACATTTAATATAAAAATATATTATTTGCTTTTCTTATGGTCCCAGTTCTCCAAGTATCGCTTCATCGGCGAGAACACAATTGGAAGCTTTTATCTTAACCGATATTACTAATATGGAATATTTACAAAGTAATGATAATTTCCAATCCATCATCGAAGTTTGCTTGTTCTAATATTTTTTACTTTTCTAAATATTAGCATTTTGCACTTCTACACATTTCCATTCACTTAAGCATAAGCATATTCCCACTCTGCTTTTTCTATTCATTTTTATTCACATATCGATTCATTGCATTTTAAACATATTTTTACTTTTTAACTTTTTTTATGCACTTCTTCGTAAGGCCATTGTGCTCTTCTACTCATTTTTATTCACTCCAATACTTCATATAACATTTATCACATTTAACATTATTCGTTATCGTTCCATATATTTATTTGCGCGCCACAAATACAAATCTCAAGAAGACACTCAAACCCCCTACCCCCCCGTTCCCACAACAACTGTCAACACAACGCATAGTTTGAGTGCTTTAGAAGTGTTGCAAAATTCACTTTACATATCCGTGTGCACTCTGCGGTGAGTAGATTGAACCACTCCAGGGGACAAGTATCCAAGTTCACCCCTCAGTTAGCACAATTAAGTCAACGCGGAACGGTTGAAAAGTTCGGCGAAAAACTATCTGAGCTCATTAATGAACTAAGTGAAATTCAGATTAGTAGCTTAGGTCAGAACCCATCTCCCGCAGAAAAAAGCGCAATACAGAAGTCAAATGACTCATATGCATTAATTATTTTCAAAAATGGGTTAAGTGAGCCGACTCAAGCCGACTATTTTTGCGGCTCAACCCAAAACATTTATCGAAGCAATTCAGAAAGCAACCGAGTTTGAATCGGATAACAATATTACAGAAAACGTTATGTACGTGAATAGAAGAAATAATACAAACAAGCAATTGAACTATAACAATAGAAATAAACCAAATAATTATAATAACATTTATAGGAATAATAACTATAGCCAAAGCTATGTTAATAATAACAGAGGTAATAACAGAGATAGCAATCGGAATAATAGGAATAATTTTAGCACAAGAAATAATGTACTAACCATAACAACAACCAAAGCAACAATTACAGAAATAGCTATAGATATGGTTACAACCCCAGATATGAAAAAATAAACCATAGAAATAATTACAATAGCAGATATCATGAAGCAAACAGAAATACATATCAACCCCCAACACAAATAATAGAAACAACAGGGGCACAAACAGGAACTACGGAAGTAACAGACAGAACAGAATAAACATAGTGCAGGGAAACGCAATCGGCCTGGAGGCCAGCAGCAACGAATAATAAAAGTTGACCCCGGGATACAGGAAGAAAAAATTTACCTACTAAACACACAATTAAAAAATTACGTAACGTTATATTGCGAGAAGTCAAAAAAAAATTTGAAGCTACTGATAGATACAGGAGCCGATATATCGATATGCAAAATAAATGCAATTTCAGAAAACGAAAATATAGAAGAAGATGAACGATGCAAGTTCTATGGCATAACAAACCAGGAAATATATTCAATAGGTACGGCTAATCTAGACTTAAACATTGGCGAAAAACACATACATTTCCCCTTTCAAATTGTAGAACCTAATTTTCTCATCCTTACGGACGGAATACTAGAAAGAGACTTTTTTGTACGAAAACGCAAAAATTGACTACGAAACCTATACGATAACGATTAATGTCGACGATGAAGAGTATACTATGCCGATTAGTACAAATTGCGAAATACATAAGTTAACGATACCCGCACGGTGTGAATACATATGCCCAGTCGACTTTACCATCGAAGAAGATAGCGTAGTGATTAACAAAGAAATCACACCAGGTGTATATATAGGTAGCACAATAATGCCAGCAGAAGGCATCAAACATATAAAGCTACTAAACACTAACGAAGAGGACGTGATAATTCAAAAATTTAAAGTAGAAACAGAACCATTAACTAAATACAAAATGAATAAAAATAACATTTCAACAAATAAAAACAACAGAGGAAAACAAAGATATAAAGAGTTATTAAAATGTATTAAACTAAACCACTTGAACTCAAAAGATCAAAAATCAATATTAGAAATTATCACAAATTACCAGCATATTTTTCACCTAGAAAATGATACTCTTACTGCAAATAACTTTTACAAACAAGATATACACGTCACGGATAATACACCGACTTATATAAAAAACTATAGACTACCCAATACACATATTGAAGAAATAAATAGACAAGTTAACCAATTGCTACATGATAATATTATCGAAAACTCTACTAGTCCATATAACTCACCACTACTTTTAACACCGAAGAAAAGTGAGTCAGGCCCAAATAAATGGAGACTGGTAGTAGATTTCAGGGCACTTAACAAAAAAATCGTTAATGACAAGTTTCCACTTACAAGGCTAGAAGATGTTTTAGACAGGCTAGGAAGAGCAAAATACTTCTTCACCCTGGACATGACAAGCTCCTTTCACCAGATCAAATTGACAAAGGAATCAAGACCATTAACAGCCTTTTCGACAAATAAAGGACATTACCAGTTCAAACGATTACCTTTTGGTCTAACAATTTCATCAAACAGCTTCCAACGTATGCTAACAGTCGCCTTAAGTGGATTAGACTCAGCAGCATTCTTATATGTCGATAACATAATTGTCTTTGGTTGCAGCCTCGCACATCATTATAGCAATTTAGTAAAAAGTATTTGATAGGTTACAAAAATACAACCTCAAGCTCAACCCTGAGAAATGCCATTTTTTGAGAAGTGAAGTAGTGTATTTGGGACACCTAATCACAAAAGACGGAGTCCGCACAGACCCTGCAAAATTTAATACAATTAGAAACTATCCAGTACTTTTAAACGCAGACGAAGTCCGAATATTCGTTGCATTCGCGAATTACTATCGCCGATTTATTCCAGACTTCGCCAAAACCACAAAATGCCTGAATGATTTGTTAAAAAGAATACAAAATTCTTATGAACTGAAAAATGTCAATCAGCATTTGAAATACTGAAGAATAAACTGATGAATGCACCAATATTACAGTACCCAGATTTCAATAAACCATTCATTGTCACAACTGATGCATCAGACTATGCATTAGGTGCAGTACTCTCACAAGGCGAAATAGGGCACGACCTACCCATTTCTTATGCAAGTAGATCCTTAACAAAACATGAATTAAACAAACCGATAATCGAAAAAGAATTATTGGCAATCCATAGGGCGATAATTTTTTTCAGACCCTATTTATTTAGAAGAAAATTTACAGTCATTACAGACCACAGGCCACTAATATCATTATTTACACATAAAAACCCATCATCGAAGATGACACGCATAAGACTAGATTTATGCGACTACGAATTCGATATAATATATCGAAAGGGCAAAAGGAATGTTAATGCTGATGCATTATACCTATAGACACGTTAAAAGACATGATACCCAAGCAGAGAAATATTACCGAAGAAAAGAAGGTATTACCTTTTACAAGAAATATGGTAAAAAACCTCGAAAACACTAAAAAAGTGCAAACAAGAATAATAAGCAAACCAAGACATAATGAAATCTACATATGGGACAGTAAATCCCCTGCTGATATAAAAAATTTAGTATAATTAAAATTCGAAATAGGGAGCATTCTAAAAATCATGATTGAGAACAATCAGATCCTAGTTAGATGCAGCGATAATCCATCGAAATTAGTTCCAACATTGGAGAAACTGACATTACAAGCAACTAGAAGAAATATTACGAAAATATACATAGAAGAAAAAGATGATATATATGACATGATAAATAAAGAAGAATTTAAAAAAAAATTCAACCAACTACAGAATAGTATTCGAACAAACAATATAGAGCCCCTAAAAATAATAATATACAAACCACCGAAACGAATAAACGAACAAATAAACTACTAAACAACTATCATACAGCACCGATAGGAGGACACTTGGGTGTAAGAAAAACATTACTAAAATTAAAACAAAAATATATATGGAAAGATATGAACAAGATGATAAAGACATTTATCAAAAACTGTGAAACTTGTACGAAAAATAAACAAACAAAACATATAAAAGAAAAGCAAATAATAACTGACACACCGACAAACACAATCGAAACAATTGCTATAGATACGGTAGGACCACTCAGAATATCCAACGGTTACAGATACATTCTCACAATGCAATGCAAATTGTCAAAATACGTTATTGCATACCCTATTGAAACAAAAGACGCTAAAACTATTGCCAAAACACTAGTAGAACAACTAATATTAAAGCATGGTATTTTCAAAATTCTAAAATCAGATAATGGAACTGAATTCGTCAATGAGCTTATGGAAAACATTTGTAATTTATTAAAAATTCAACAAGTTTTCTCAGCACCATATCATCACGAAACACTCGGCTCAGTGGAACGTAACCACAGAGTGTTAAATGAATCTTTACTTAATTTTGCTAACGATTATGAATGGGACAAATGGATACCGTATTACCCTTTCGCATATAATACTAGTCCACATATTGATACACAATATTCTCCATACGAACTAGTCTATGGAAGATTACCCCAATTGCCTGACGATATTAAAGAGCAAAACGAAACAGTAAACAATTTAGACAATTTCGCTAATGAACTGAAAATTAGGCTAAAAAATAGCATAAATTTGGCTCGAAACTTAATAGAAAAAGTAAAAATGAAAAGGAAAAATAGATTAGACAATAACACAAACCCAGCAAACTTTGAAGTAGGAGACTTAGTTTTAATGAAAAATATTAATAGAAAAAAACTACAAAATACATATTACGGACCATATGAAATACTAGAAAGAAATGGTGTTAATACTCATATACTAGTAAACGGAAGATGTAAGAAATACCATAATAACTTATTAAAATTATACACACCTCTAGTTTAAAATCAATACAAAAAAAACCAAATTTTACATATTTGAACATGTAGAGTAATGCTAAAATATACGAAGAAAAAAGCATATAGTTATTCTAGCAAAAGAAATGTATTCAAATAACAAAATAAATATATAATAAATTTATGTAAATAAATAAAAAAAATATATATATTTAAGTAAATGTAAAACAATAGCCAATAGATATAAAACAAAAAAAAACAAATAGTTATTTTTATCAAAAATAAGGTAAAATAACAAACAAGCATATGTATACAGAATTATAAAAATATATATCAATTGCAAGTTACCAAAAGTGAATAAAAAGTTTTTAATGCAAATTATTTAATCAGAACTGTACAAAGATTGTAAAAGTGAATCATAAGCTATTAATGCAAATTATTTTATTAGAACTGTACAAAGATTGTAAAAGTGTATGGATTAGAGAAAAAAAAAAATGTCCCATTACAAAAAAAAAAATTTTTTTTTCCCCAAAGGGAGAGGGTGTTGTGTACAACTAAAACTCAAAACTGATAAATGTCAAAACAAACACTGTCAGCCATCTTTTTTTTTGCTCACCATTAATAGCAGCGACAACTGACCACCAAGCGGTCAAGACGAACAACAATTAAATAATTAATTATTTTTGAATTTAAAACCGATCCATACACTAAAGCGATTTACATGAAATGTATGATATATATAGGAGAAGAATTATGCAATAAACTAGAGTCTGGACTTGGTATGCCATCTAGAATAAGCGACCAACAAGACCCTTGCAGGAAAATTAGAACATTTTGTTTCATTTAAACTTGCACAAATTTACTTCCGAGCTGATGCTAAAGGGGCGGCTAAATTCGCCACGCAGAAGCGATGAATAAAACTTAACAAATCGTAAAATTTGAAAAACTGAATTTTTTTCTTAAAAAGCGTAGGTTTGAAGGCTGAAAATAAATTCAGTTCCTACGCTGACCAAGGAACGGAAAACGAATTTGCTTGTCCGTACATTTCAATATATATATATATATATATATATATATATATATATATATATATATATATATATATATATATATATATATATATATATATATATATATATATATATATATATATATATAGATATATAGATATATATATATATATATATATATATATATATATATATATATATATATATACATATATATATATATATATATATATATATATATATATATATATATATATATATATATATATATATATATATATATAATATTACGGGGTAGCAAACGCGTTGAGCCAGTACGACCACCCTTTGTTTGAAATATGAAAAAAAGGGGTTCAATCTTCTCGGAGGATGACTGCCAAACGTAGATCACGCAAGGGCACCATTCAGCTCGATAGGTAAACAATGTAACCACCACTCGTAGGGCCATAGAACAGAATAATAGACATTGAGCCGCCTTGTGTTACGTACCTGGCGGACAAGGTGTGCTAATCAGGTGGTTATTGTTAAACAAACTCCACGATTGATGACGAGGCGAAATGCCATCACCGAAGATTGCATTCAACCCGGCCGATTCGGTATACTAAACCTATATATATATATATATATATATATATATATATATATATATATATATATATATATATATATATATATATATATACATATATATATATATATATATATATATATATATATATATATATATATATATATATATATATATATATATACATATATATATATATATATATATATATATATATATATATATATATATATATATATAATATTACGGGGTAGCAAACGCTTTGAGCCAGTACGACTACCCTTCGTTTGAAATATGAAAAAAAAGGGGGGCAATCTTCTCCGAGTATGACATCCAAACGTAGATCACGCAAAGCCACCACTCAGCTCGATAGGTTAACAATGTAACCACCACTCGTAGGGCCAAAGAACAGAATAATAGACATTGAGCCGCCTTGTGCTACGTACCTGGGGGACAAGGTGTGATAATCAGGTGGGTATTGTTAAACGAACTCCACGATTGATGACGAGGCGAAATGTCATCATCGAAGATCGCATTTAACCCGGCCGATTCGGTATACTAAACCGACGCAGCCAATAGACGAGAAAATAACACGCATCGTAACAGAACATATTAATATGCTCACCTGAAGATATGTTAGGGAAGACCACACGAAGCCTTCTATCGCCAATCAGAAACGGAGCTAGTGGTCGAGAGAAAATACAAGAAATGGGCTCCAATACTACCCGTATCGCCACAACATCTACCCGCCAGCGACGTCCTGCAACGAATGGAAGTTTGCACCAAGCATCGGAGCTTAGTGGCAAACTACTTAATATGCTTACCTGACTGCCGATGCTCGACTTCAAAGCTTGAGCCGTCTGGAGCATAGATCACCAGCCACAACCTGCAATGGACGAAAGGCCGCACCAAGCATCGGAAATTAAGGCGGCAATCAACGGTCTCACTTACCTGAATATTAATCCTCTCGTACGTAAGATCTCCCGTCCACCAACGGAAACCCAGGCCACACACTAAAATTACCGAGCACTAAGTCTCGCACAAGTACGAACTTACAGCGAATCCACTGTTTGTCTACAAATTACAATGACAATCTGTTGAAAAAATCTTCAAATCAAATGGTGGACGCCGCCATTCTGCATCATCCACAAAATCAGCTGCATACCAAAATGGCGTAGCGCCATATACCGAAACTACTAAAAGGTGGTTTGAGCCTGAAACGACACGTGTGGCTCAGTCATCGACCCGAATATACGGAATTTCTGAGCAAGCGGTTTTGAAAAAGTTTACGATTGGAAGTGAGCGGGATTTCGAGTCATTCTTTGTGTGACCGGTGGAAAGAGAAGTTCAGATCTAATTTAGGATTTATTTCAAAAAAGTACTTGTGACGGATCTTGGAACGTAAGATCGCTATATAGAACAGGTGCACTTCGAAAGCTTCGTACTGAGATTTCAGCATACAACATCAACATTCTGGCAATTCAAGAAACTAACTAGATGGCTTGGCAGCGAAATTAATGAGATGCGAACGCACACAGTGTTTACAAGTGAAAAAACTTGGGGAAGTCGAGAGTTTGGAGTTGCATTTATAATAGACAATAAATTAAAACAATGCGTCACCAATCTTAAACCAATAAACGAGCGACTGTGTACGATTCGCATAAAAACAAAATTTTTAATGTTTGGTAGGTGAACTGCCATATTCCAACCAAAGACAAAGAAGACGCAGTAAAGGACGATTTTCACTGCATCTTAGAACGCACCGTTGACGCACTGCCCTCGAATGACGTGAAAATTGTTCTAGGTGACTTCAGTGCGAAAATCGGCCGCGGGAAGGCTCACAGAGGAACCGCAGGAAGACACAGCCATCATCCAATTACGAACAAAAACGGGCAGCGTCCGATTGACTTCGCCGCTAGCAGGAATCTTCTTGTAAGCTCAACATACTTCCCACATCGAGACATTCACAAACGGACGTAAGCATCACCAGATGGTCGCACATACAATCAAATAAACTACGTTCTCGTAGAAATTATGGTGGCTACTAGCGTTCTTGATGTCTGAACACTACGTGGTGTGAACTGTGACTCCGACCATTACCTTATCAGAGCGTAATACAGATGTCATATATCGAGGTGTGAAAACACTCAAAATCACGAGTTCCGAAATACGACCTAGAAAACTCAAAGAAAACTCGGTAGCTATTACATACATGTCGACGCTCGAAAATGAACTGCAAGATATCCCACTGGCGGAAGAAAACGACGCAGATATCGCAACCATGTGGACGAAGGTAAAAGAAGGAATCAAAACAGTAGCAGAAAAGACCTTAGGACATAAACGCCAAAACCCTAGGAATGATGATGAATGTCAAGATGCTATTACAAAGAAAAATGAGGCTTGCAAAGAGTTAATCCAACGACCAACACGTGCTTAAAACGAAAACTATAACACCCTGACAGGCAAAAAAAATGTGTCTTCAAAACATGACCTATAACGATCTACGAGCTGCGTATGCCTCAATCAAACAGCTACGCAAGGGATACAAACCACGAGCGAGCCTTTGTAAGGCTGAAAGTGGATCCATCATTAGTAACTCAGCCGAGATTAAAGAAAGATGGGCACAGTATTTTAAACAGCTGCTTAATTCTGCGCCGATGACAAACTCAGCCGATCCAAATATCCCAGAAGCAGAGCAGGACATTCACATCTCTCCGCCAACATTTGAAGAAGTTCAGAAAGCCATACGTTAGCTTCGAATTAATAAAGCTCCTGGAATAGATGGACTACTTCCGGAATTACTCAGAAATGGTGGAACTTTTCTTTACAACATTCTCCACCAATTAATGTTGAAAATTTGGGCAGCAGAACAGTTGCCAAACGATTGGCGAAAAAGTATTATATGCCCCATCTACAAAAAAAGGAGATAAATTACGTTGCGAAAACTACAGAGGCATCGCTTTATTATGCTCGTCCTATAAAATGTTGTCCAAAATTATAGAATGCAAAATGAAGCCCTTCTATGATAACATCATAGGAGAGTATCAAGTTGGCTTCAGGTCCAGACGACCTACGATAGATAAAATATTCTCAGTTAAACAGGTACTTGAAAAATGCTCGGAGTTTAATATCGACGTGCACCAGGTCTTCGTAGATTTCAAGCAAGCATATGATAGTATAGATAGAAATACACATACACTTTACCAAAGCATGCTCGACTTGGGAATTCCAAAAAAACTCGTCCGCATGATCAAGGTGACAATGATGAAGGCCGAATCTCAGTCAACAGT
>OZ022265.1:59879667-59889667 GCA_963978885.1 Nemotelus pantherinus
GGAATGAAAGGTCAAAGTCCCTTTCACAGTTACAGTCTTCTCAAATCTCGCTCTTAATTTTTTTTCTTCCTCAATATATTCCATATTTGTTACAAATTTTGATGAAACGTTGGGAAGAGACAGCTGCCCATTCAAATAATTGTTTCGGTGTTTGAATTGGATTGGATATTCTTTGTAAGCTAGCTCTTGCAGCTAACCTTTTTAAAGTTCCACCTAATCCATCGCATGCGCCCTTTCCATGAGATGTAGGGAAAAAATGCAGCTAGACCAAAATCTTTTTTATGGTGAGTCAACTTTCTGTTCTTATACTGAGCACCAGAGCCATCAGAAAAATAAATGATTTTTGAAACTTCACTGAATTCTTTTTTTATAAAATCCACCAATAGTTGTTGAAATACATGGACTGCTATTGTGTCGTGGTGTAAACATTCTGAAATGACAACTAAACTTTTTACTTGAACTTTGTCGTTATCAGGCTTGCAATACATTGCAAAAGGGTGCACTGTAGCCTGATCATTGTTTCAGTGGAAACCTTGAGCAGCATTTCGGACTACGAAGGCATAATTTTCAGAAAAATCACAGACTACAATGTACTCATTTTTTGTCAGGTTCTCTTTCTTACTTTTCATGAATTCATTTTGCTTTCTCATGAGGAATGAATGGAGTAGTAATTTTTCTGAGCTGGTTTTCAATTTCTGTAAATATTCATCAGCTGGAGAAATTATTAGTTGCAAGGTAGTTCTGTCAACCGTAGTCCACTGTCTGTACGTAATTTGGTCATTGAGGTTTTCTTCGAAAATAGTTTCTATATTGTTGATAAAATTATTTGCACCTGGGCACTGAGAGCACTTTCCAAAATAACAAGCATTCTTGGGTTCAACACAAATCATACATTTCAAACAGTCATGATAATTTTCCAATGGATTGGAGGTGTGGGCCGTGAGCTTTTTTATGTTACACCCTTCGAGCATCAATTTAACATTTTCGTGGATCGTACAAACACAAACAGAATGTGTGTCACTTGCACCAGCAAGCACGCAATGTTTTGGTCGGAGAGACGCAAATTTGGAAAAACTACATTTAATTTCTGGATAAGCTTCCTTGAACAATTCATAGAGTTCTTTTAAATTCACCAAAAGTAATCTTTTTTGCATGTGTACGCGTTTTTCATCAGTTTTCACAGAAACAAAATCCCTTTTTACCCGGCATTACACGGCTATTTTCATCTAATTCATAAAAATCGATGAGTGACTAGACAGTTTCTTCATTCAAAAACGGATGGCTTTTTGGTGTAGTATCAGATAAAATACTCTTTTCTACCGCAATTTTTTTCGCGATCGTAATCATGTGAGAAGTAGCAAGAGGAAAATGACATTGAATTTTGCAAAAAGACCAATCTTTGAAAATAGTTAAGATTTTGATTTTTTTTTAACGTTCTGTGCTCGCGTTTAATTCCATTTTCAAAACTTCCAATAATTTATCATTGTCATTGTTTTCATAACTTTCATCACCATCATCAACAGCAGAATTGAAAATTGTAGTAGCCAATGCATTTGATAGTTCCTTAATTTTTTCAGTCGAATAACGCTGTTGATTGATTTTCTTTTTTTCTATGGGTGAAACTCCTAATAGCTCCAAACCTTGGTTGATTGAATCAACCGCTGCTGATAATGCTACACTGTCTTCTCTTAATGATACAGGACAATTTCTTTGGGACGATTCAATTTCAGGGTTCTCACTTTCTGATGTGTCTTGTTCGCCACGACGATTGATTGGCTCTTTCTTGAATAAAAAATTATTCCATACCCATTATCAGTAAATTTAAAGTTGCACGAATCGATGTTAAATTCGGATAATTTGAATTTTTAAAATAAAGTTAAAACTAGATTTCATTGACACAATTTTATTTACAATCCCAAAGATATTTGTATTAATTATCAAACAGTTCAATAAAATTTTCATTGATTGAAATTATAAACTCATCAATATCTTGAGAAAGAATACAAAATTTCAGAAATAAAGTTCCAATCGTAAATATATTCATTTTCAAGAGACCAGAAAATTGAAGGAAATCGACTTTTTTTCGTTTATTGATTTAGAAGAACTTATTTACTTATGAAATTATGACATTCTCAATGATTAAGTATTATCAATTTTCTATTTAACAAATTGTGGAAAATTTTTGAGGCTTGAGAATACGAAGATTTTTGTAATTACAATGAATACGTAATTGATATTCTTATTTTCTAGGTATTCGTAGAATTATATGAATATACGAGTATCAAGATTCGTATCGATTATTCAAACATTTAGTGCAGTTTCGGAAATTGTCTAAGTTAATTTTCGAAAAAAATTAAAAATCTGTGGAATTTAATTCATAAGTTATAAAATTTGATTATTGGTTTTCCGAAAACTCAAATATCGTGTAAATTTGTTGCATCATTAATTGCTATAGTATTTATTAGGTAAGGTAAATCGCATGGTGTGAAGTTGTTTTTCATTAATTTGATATAAACTATTAAAAATAAATTCATTACTAAAAATTTGTTAGAATCTGACATTCTTTCTAGTCCCAAGGATTTTCGGAATGATTGTAAATATTCTAATTTGAATCAATATACGTTATTATGGATATCACGAAAGTGTTAATTTAATTATATTCATTTCATACTTGATTAAGTGTAAAATTTACCTCATTTTGGCGATCCTTCAGTAATTTAGATACTTTTTTGCGGCAAGTAGTACAGATCGTATGTTGGATTGACTCATTTGTTACTGGCAAATGGAGAATTTCCAAATGTTGTTGCAGAACTGGTCGTAAATAATGTAATTTTCGATGACGGGGTAATTTGAAAGGATGGAAACATGGATCTTTCCGAAATATCGGACCACTTGAAGATTTAGGCATTTTTCACTCCACGATTGCCATGAGCATTAATTGTAAACAGTGTGATACGAATAATGACGTACGTATACTACTCTTCTCAAAAATAGAATGAAAATATTGGTTATTTGTCACTGCATTGTTTCTGCGGTTTAAATTGCCCTTCAACAGCAAGTTCGGACGTGCTCCGACTCGTCCACTTCGCGCCCGCGCGCGCGGGCGCTACGCGACTTGAACTCGAAAATATTTTTTTTCTCGGAAAGTAACACAACCCCATGTTTTTGTAAAATGGCCTGTGTAGACAATAGCATAATGAACACCATGGTATTTTTTTTCGATCAAATTAAGTTGGGGTAAAGGCGTTTGTTCTTCATTTAAACAAATAAATAGTTATAAATTATTTAATTTTGCAAATTTTGCAAAAAAAAATTTTTGTAATAAAACTTCGAAAGCTGACGTTATTGAGCGTATTAAAAAAAATTACGTTGATACGATGAGTGTTCGTAGAAATAATGGATTCTGAATAAGATAGGATCGGCAAAAATCTCAAAAATCATGAAAATATAAAAATTTTTATTTTCGGAAACAAAATTTTTGAAGCGAAATCTTCCAATAAGTGTCTATTTATTTTGATCAAATATGCAGGAAAAAAATTTTCAGCCAATTTAAAAATATTGAATTTTTTCTAGTGTACGATTTGTAAAAGAATGACCCATATATATATATATATATATATATATATATATATATATATATATATATATATATATATATATATATATATATATATATATATATATGTATATATATATATATATATATATATATATATATATATATATATATATATATATATATATATATATATATATAGGGTGTTTGGTACTCGGTGGACACTTTTGTAAGGAGGCATTCCTTGATATATTTTGAGCAAAATATTGTTGTTCAGGGTGGTCCGGTTTTCAAAATCTACGGAGTTGAAGGGTGGTCAATAAAATTGTTTCGGACCTGTGCCCTGACTCACTTAAATCATTATATCTTGAAAGCTAATAATCATATTCCATAGTTTTATGGCTTGGTTTTTTTATGGAATCAAATTACCTTTAATTAAATGTACCATTCTTAATTGTAACTGTACCTGATTTTGAGATATTTACTTGAAAACACAAAATTTTGGCACTTCTACCATGCAAATTTTGTGTTCAAAAATCTCATGAAAGATGCCATTTGAATTTTATTTTGTTGTAGGCCATATTGTTGGCTACAAAAGTTGCATACATACTTATGACTTAGATTTTACCATTTCGCAAGTAACAAGCGAAAATGCATATTGCTTAAAAACTGAATATGACTTAAAGTGACCCTCGTTTTCGATCTACACCCTTTGCTTGAACTGAAAGAATTAATTAAAGGTTTTTACGCTTAATTTCAAAATTTTTGAGCTACAGCAAATGTTCCAAATGGCCACCAAATGGCAAGGACAGATCAGCCTTGTGACAGGTGTCTACATCGAGTACCTTCACTCTGCCTTTCTTTTCGCTTTGCTTAATTAATTCGGTCATTTTTTCTTGCGTTTTGCACTGACTGTGATCTTAATAATACTTTTCTCGCCATTACAAAGTTTTTCTGAGTGCCGGTTCAGTGCCGCCGCGATAATCTTATTTTTAAGATTCATCCGTGAATTTTTCTGCAAATTTACCGTTAACAATCTCTACTGCGATTGGTTTTTAACATCGTTTCTTTTGCGCGCTTCACAGCCATAGATTGTGTTATTTCTTATACTTTTCGCGCCATTACGCAGTTTTTCCGAGTGCCGATGCAGTGCTTTCTCTGATGATCTTATTCTCAAGATTGTTTTTGTATACACCACTGCTAATTAACCGCTTGAAATATATGCTGTGTTATCGACAGTGTCAAATTACTGGTTCGCGTATTAGCCTAAAGTCCTTTGACCGCTCTGAATATATGCTATGATAGTGATTGTGCTATAGATTGTGTTATTTCTTATACTTTTCGCGCCATTACGCTGTTTTTCCGAGTGCCGATGCTGTGCTTTCTCTGATAATCTTATTCTAAAGATTGTTTTGGTATACAACACTGCTAATTGACCGCTTTAAATCTATGCTGTGTTATCGACAGAGTCAAATTACTGGTTCGCGTATTAGCCTAAAAGCTCATTGACCGCTCTGAATATATGCTACGATAGTGGTTTGTGTATTAGACTAAACTCCTCCTAGTGCTCTGTGGAATTACTTTACGTAGTTTGGTGTGTAATTGTGACATTTACCTATTGTTGATTTGGGTCCGCTACACCCAAGCTCCTAACCATTAACTTAACATCTTGCCGTCGAAACTCGCATCTGGTGTATTGATTATCTACTTTCGACCATCTTTACGCAGTTGTGCTCGCTTGATCATAAGCTTCAATTCATCTATTGTTCGGCGGTGCTATATATAAAACGCTACTGTTCTTTCATTCGAACCATGGCCCAGTGCAACGTGACGTCCTGTACCGCGAAATCAGACAGCTCCCCGTTCGTGTTATGCTCGGGTTTCTGCGGTAAAACATTTCACGGCGGATGTGTTGGCTTGACTGGGCGTATATGCGATTCCCTAGCTGACACTGCCGGCCTGTACTGGTTTTGCAGCCGCTGCCGCTCACTATCTATGGCTCACTACGTGACGAAAGTGCGTGCTGCTAAGCAGTGTCTTGAAGACGTGGCGAAAGCGCTTCTGTCTTCTAAAGAGAAGGTTAACGCCACGTTGGATAGTCTGGAACCGTTCTGCAACAACATGCAAGATACTACTTTTCGAGCGACGACCGATGCTACGGATGTTGGCAAATCGCCGATTGGCGTAGTTACTCGTAATCGTGGCAAATTACGAGCTCCAGGTATTTCAACCACCCCTTTAGTTGTTGCAATTGATGCACCACAACCAACTCAAGGGATGTTATTTCCGAATTCTTTACAAGCCGGTACTATTGCAATCGATAAATCTCAACCAACTCAAGGAATGGAATCTCCGAATTCTTTACAAGCCGGTACTACTACGCCGTCAATTGAAACTGTGCATATTTCGTTTACTGAAAGCCTACCTGGACCATCTGGTAAAACGAACATTAATCCCGGTGACCCAAAGCTTACCTCGATTTACTCGCCTCAACGGTCTTTTGCATCAAATTCGGAGCAGCTGACCTACGGAAGACCTGTTACCTCTATTAATCCTCCGTCTACCAGGGATACTGTTCGTGGTATCCCCCAACTGGAAGTGATTGTACCACCACTTAAAATTTTCATTTCTCGGTTCACTTATAGAACCACAGCCGAACAAGTTGCTGAGTATGTACGAGCTAAACTCGGTTATAATCCTCGTTTGTTGCTGTGTCGAAAGCTTACACGGGACAACCTAGATGATCAGCAAATATCTTCCTTCTGCATCACTATCACTCCTGGCGTTACCGATCTTCTGAAGAAGAACTTCTGGCCTACTGGAGTATTTGTTAAGGAATTCGTCAGGACTCCCGCCAGAAATTTTCGTTCCAGACCATCGAACAAAAACAGAATATGAACCGTCCTCTGAAAATATATTATCAGAACGTTCGTGGTCTGAGGACCAAGGTTAATTATGTTAATATTTCTTCTGTTATTGCGTCTGATGATATTGTCTGCCTGACTGAAACCTGGTTGTCTGGGGATATATTTAACAATGAAATTTTGCCTCTTCACACTGTTTTCCGCAGGGACCGTAATCACTCTGTGAGTAATCTTTCATTAGGAGGTGGTGTTTTAATTGGTATACTTAAAACTTTGAACGGAACGCTCTGCAGTGACTTCATCCCTTCCGCCCCGGTTGAATGTGTGATTGTTCGTATTTCTCCTTCACCAGCCTCAGTGTTGCTTGTTTCCTCAATCTACATCCCTTGTAGTAGCCCTGTCCTGGTATATGAACGTTTCTTTGCGGAACTCTCGTCCTACCTTAATCGCCGCTTCCCTTCTGCTTCCTTACTGTTATTAGGTGATTTTAATATGCCGTCGCTTGAATGGGATAATACTTTTTCTTGTATTTTGTCTTCAAACAATATTTCTATCGCTACTTCTTCCTTTTTGTCCCTTTGTTCACTTTCACAATTCAACAACTTACCCAATACTAACAACAGGATTCTCGATCTTGTTCTGACTAACCTTCACCCTTCTTCACTCTGCCTGAGTCCTTCTCTGTCTCCGTATGTGCGCCCTGATCCTCATCACCCTCCTCTTTGTATAGATTTAACTATAAACCGTTTGTCTAAAGACAAGCATGCCTCTAGACTTCGTTTCAATTTTAAAAAAGCTAACTATTCTGCTTTGTCCAATGAAATAAATTGTACTAACTGGTATAGTTTCTTCAGAGGGCTCAGTGTGGATGATGCTATCTGCAAATTTTATTCCTTCTTGTCCAACTTAATTTCCTGTTACACTCCTTCCTTTCGCTGTAAAAGAAGTTCCGACCCTCCGTGGTTCACCGTTGATGTTGCGATTGCTCTTAGAGCCAAAGATGCAGCGCGTAGCAAATACAAAAGGTCTGGCTCACTTGATGACCTTTTGAATTTTAAAAGATTACGGGCTGCTGCTAAAAGGGCCGCCAACGATGCTATGCGTGCTTATTTAGAGCATGTCGAAACTTCTATTACTTCGGATAATCCTAAACCTTTTTGGTCCTATATTAAATCCCTTAAAACTTCCTCTGGCATTCCTTCTGCTTTGTATCTTCATGATAAGTCTGCGTCCTCACCTCAAGATTCTTGTGAGCTTTTTGCTCAATTTTTCTCTTCCTTCACCTCCCGTCATAGTAGCTCTTCGCCTTCAACCTTTTTTCCAGTTCCTGATTGTACCCTTTCTGCTTTTCTTACTAATCCATTAGAAGTAGAATTGTTAATGTTATCTCTTGATGCAAGCACTAGCTTCGGTGCAGACGGCATTCCAAATTTTTTCACCAAATCCCTTTCATCTTCTTTGTGTGTTCCTCTGTCAATAATTTTTAACCTCAGCATTTCAACCGGAACCTTCCCTTCCCTTTGGAAATCCACCAACATATTTCCCATCCTTAAAGCTGGTGATATTTCTTCCATCTCTAATTACCGTCCCATATCCCTTTTACCTTGTTTTAGTAAGCTTCTTGAAAGAGTCGTTTACAATAGAGTGTACCATTTCGTCCAGCCCTTGCTGGCCAGGGAACAGCATGGATTCATCAAAGGTAAGTCAACGGTTACAAACTTATTAACTTTGTTAAACACCGTTGCTTCCACAATCGACCAGCAAAAGCAGGTAGATGTCATCTATACCGACTTTGCTAAGGCCTTCGATTCTGTGAACCATGCTGTTCTTCTATCAAAGCTAGCTGGGTTTGGTATCTCTGGTGCCCTTTTTTGTTGGTTCTCTTCCTACGTTTGTGATCGCTCTTGTGTTGTTACTGTTAACTCTTGTTCTTCTACACCTTTTTTTCCTACCTCAGGAGTTCCACAAGGATCCATTCTTGGCCCTTTATTGTTCCTTTTGTTTATTAATGACCTTCCTTCCCTATTTAATTCTCCCTGCCTTTTGTACGCTAATGATCTTAAAATTTTCAGAGTGATAGAATCCGCTAGTGACTGTACCATATTGCAGTGCGATTTGGATACTTTGGCTAACTGGTGCACTGCTAATTTCCTCACTTTGAATGTTGCGAAGTGTCATCAAATGTCTTTCACCCACAAAATATCTCCTTTGCTCTTCTCCTATTGTGTCCTTGGCTCTCCTCTCAATGCTGTTTCTAATATCAAAGACCTTGGCGTGATTTTTGACTCCAAATTAAAGTTCGACTTGCATATTCTTCACGTCACTGCCAAGGCTTCTCGTTTTTCCGGCTTCATCATCAGATCCTCTAAACGTTTTGTTAATCTTTCCACTTCTCTTTATCTGTTTTTTTCCTTTGTCCGTAGTGTTCTTGAATACTGTTGCCAAATTTGGTGTCCACATTATAGATACTTGATCGATGCGGTTGAGTCCGTGCAACGCCGATTCACCCGCTCGTTGTTCTATAAGTACAGTATTCCGTATTGTGATTACAGTATGCGCCTCTCCATCCTTCAAATTCCTTCCCTTGAGTCACGCAGAGTGTTCCTCGACGAGTGCCTCCTTTTTAAACTTTTTAAAGGCGTTATATTGGTTGACCCCAGTATTCAACTTTCAGTTAGGGAACCGGGCCGTCTTAATAGAACATTATTTGCCTTTAATGTTGCATTTGCCCGTACCGACACCTATTTCTTTTCCCCCCTCTTGCGTTTGCCTCGTCAACACAATAGCCTTAACCTTGGTCCTCTGCCTCAAACGTTATCTGTGTTTAAAAATAATTTAAAAAATAACGTTATCTCTTATAATCGTAATATGTCCTAATTTTACTCATTTTGTTTGTTTCTTTTCCGATCGATTTGCTTTTTATTCTTTTTTGTATTATAACTTCATTCTGAATTTATTAATTTTCTTGGTTTCATGATATTTTCTTATTAATTTTCTTGGTTTTCATATTATTTTCTTTTTCTTACATATTTTATATACTTGTATTTATTTTTATTTTTTCTTCTTGTCTAATCAATAATTGGATTTGTTCTGTAGATTTAGACAATAAATTAATTAAATAAATAAATAAATAAATAAATAAGTAAAACCAGCTCGCAATTTCCGGCGTCCTTATTCTCCAATAGCCTCCCGCATTCTTCTTATTTGGTCTACGTGGTGGAAGCCTGATATAGTGGCTTCCTTTTCCAAATATTCTACCATAGTAATTCCTTTCTTCGTTCCAAAAAACTGATGCATAACCTTCCTTCCTGAGCTTCCATCTGGAATTTGTTCGGAATTAGTGAAGATGGTCGCTTCTAAGGCAATCTATTCTTTTTTGGTTTCTGGAATAAAACGGTAGATCAAGGTCTTACCCATGGTTACAAAACGTGACAAATCTTTTCCAGATCTGCCTGAAATTTTTTGCGATTCACCCTTGAAATGTCGGGTTGTTTCTTCTTTTGGTTGTCGGCGTATATTCTCGGCATCCAGTGCGCAGAGACGTTCTTCATATGTTATTCGTTGGCAAAGATTCTTTGAA
>OZ022265.1:59894667-60064667 GCA_963978885.1 Nemotelus pantherinus
TCACACCAGTGCAAGAGCTGCTACCGATCGTCTTGCCCAAAAGGATGGAATTCTGCAATTGCCTCCTTGAGAAACAATTAGACAACAAAATTTTTTTGAACACCATTCTCTGGACGGATGAGTCCTTATTTACCAGGGACGGTATCACAAACTTCCACAATTTACATACGAGGGCTAAGAAGAATCCACACACGAGAAGGATTTCATCGTTTTAGCATCATCATCATCATCGATGGCGCGACAGCCCAAATCGGGCCTTGGCCTCCAGTAACGTCCGCCTCCAATCGTCTCGATCCTGCTACCTGGTTCTCCAATTGTTGATCCCCAGTATTGACCTGCTGTCTGCGTCTATCGTGTCTTCTCAACGTTTCAGCATAGGTTCAGCGTAAATTTATGGGCAGGAGTGATTAGTAACGATTTAATTAGACCTATTAGGCTCCCGCCTACTTTAAATAGTACCAATTACTTACATTTTTTAAGACATGATCTGCAAGACTTATTGGAGGATATTCCGCTGCAACGTTCCACGTTTAACTAACACAATGGTGCTCCAGCTCACTATGGCCGACCAGTCAGAGATTGGTTGAATTCCAATTATACCAATCGCTGGGTCCGTAAAAATGGACCAATACACTGGTCTGCGAGATCTCCTGATCTAACAATTATGGATTATTTTGTATGGAAACAGATGAAGGCCCTTATCTACACAACGGAAGTATCTACATTGGAAGACCTAAATACCAGGATCGATGCGGCTGCAACAGAAGTGAGGCTGCAGCTGAGAAGTATACTTACGAAACAAGCTTTAACGTGTATTCAAAATGAAGGTGGCCATTTGGAACATTTACTATAGCTCAAAAATTTTGAAATAAAGCGTAAAAACCTGTAATTAATTCTTTCAGTTCAAGCAAAGAGTGTAGATCGAAAACGAGGGTCACTTTAAGTCATATTCAGTTTTTAAGCAATATGCATTTTCGCTTGTTACTTGCGAAATGGTAAAATCTAAGTCATAAGTATGTATGCAACTTTTGTAGCCAACAATATGGCCTACAACAAAATAAAATTCAAATGGCATCTTTCATGAGATTTTTGAACACAAAATTTGCATGGTAGAAGTGTCATAATTTTGTGTTTTCAAGCAAATATCTCAAAATCAAGTACAGTTACAATTTAGAATGTTACATTTAATTAAAGGTAATTTGATTCCATAAAAAAACCAAGCCATAAAACTATGGAATATGATTATTAGCTTTCAAGATATAATGATTTAAGTGAGTCAGGGAACAGGTCCGAAATAATTTTATTGACCACCCTTCAACTCCGTAGATTTTGAAAGCCAGACCACCCTGTAGAACAATTTTTCGCTCAAAACATATCAAGGAATGCCTCCTTACAAAAGTGTCCACCGAGTACCAAGCACCCTGTTTATACATAAATACTATATATATATTATATATATATATATATATATATATATATATATATATATATATATATATATATATAGATAGATATATATATATATATATATATATATATATATATATATATATATATATATATATATATATATATATATATATATATACATATATATACGAGCGTTGATACACAAGTAGTGAAAGTCGGCTTTTTTCAATTCACATATAATTAAAAAAACTCTAGCGCACCTGAACCGCTAGAAACACTAATGTTCGAAGAACAGTAGAAGAATCGTGCAGGTTTTGAGTGCATATTCAACCACATGAGCTGCTTATTACGGCCAAACTGTTTCAAACGCCACGTTCTACTTTGGTCTCAAGAATGCATTATACCTCATATGGTGGAAGGTTTCAGATATTACCACTGGCATGAGTTTCAACGTTTATGAGAGCAAAACACGGGTTGATTATATTCGTTATCAGTTGCTTATTTCACAAAATTTTGAAAGCAGCATCTCATATAACATCAATGAAGAAAATGCTCAGTGCCTGCAACACTAACTGAAGTTCGTGTTTGGGGCTGCGATCCGAAAAATTTGCAGAACTTTGGGAATTGAAACATCGGTTATTTATTTTCATTGTAAATGTTTCTGGTATGAATACTAACTGTAAGCATTTATTGATACAAAAGTAGCACAACCGACTCGTGCTGGCAACCTTTCGCCAGTATCAAAGCCAAGAATATATCACATCTGCTTCACGTTGTTATATTACATTTGAAGTTATAGGAGTATAAAGAAATTTAGGATTACCTGCAGCGAGTTTTTTCAAATAATGGAAAGCTTAATATTTGCTTTTTATTGTCACTACAATATCATCACCAATTGAAAATTCTACGATAAAACCGCTTAATAAAGATACTGCAAACAAACACAAAACCAACAATAGCTGGCAACCCTATTGTGGCTTTTCAACCAAATTTGGCTTGAATAATGTTTATAGTAGGTTCCATTAATTGTATGAAATTCGTATTGATTTCATGACTGCACTGGAAGTTATAGGTCAAAAAGTTTCATTTTCCTGAGCGAATTTTCAAATCCAAAGACACAAAAATTACCATAGCTGGCAGCACCAATCGAATTTTTCAATCAAATTTCTATCAAACAGAGTTTAGAGTAAGGTTCAGCTACTGTGTCAATTTCATGAAAATCTGGTAACTTATTCAAATTTCATAGGGCAAAAAGCAGTTTTTTTTCTTTGTAATTTTTCAAGATGGCACCACTGGCATAGAGTTGCCCACGATTCAAAATCGCTTCTATCAAACCTGGTCCTACTTAAGTCCAATGCATTCTGTAAATTTCAGCTGTATCTGATTATTGATTCGTGAGTTCCCGTGAACAGAAGTTTTTGATGCTAAAAATATAGGTTGACTGGGAAAGGGTTACCGTTCTTGTCCGACATGAAATTTCCAAAGTTTTACTTTGAACGTGTAGATCAAGCATCAGATTTGTATACAGATTGGTTTTATTGTAAGAAACGGACAGTTTTTGGAAATTCGATGGTTTAATGTTTTCACTTCCAAATTTTTATTTTTTCAAATTTAAGACACCAAAATTATCATAGCTGGCAGCTCCAACCGAATTTTTCAACCAAATTGCTAATAAACGTGGTATTAAATAAGGTTCAGCTACTGTGTGAATTTCTTCAAAATCAAACGATTCAATCAGAATTTATAGGGCTAAAAGCAGTTATCTTTTTTAGTGATTTTTCAAGATGGCACCACTGGCACAGAATCATCCGCATTTCAAAATCACTTCTATCAGACCTGGTCCTATATAGGACCAATACATTCTGCAAATTTCAATTAATTCTGTTCATTGGATCGTGAGTTTCCGTGAACAGAAGTTTTTGATGCTAAAAATATAGGTAAATTGGGCAAGGGTTACCAGGCGTGCCCGTTATACCATATCAAATTTTTTTTTTTGTTTATGTAAACAAAGCACGAGATTTATATATGGGTGGCTTTTTTTTGAAGAAGCGGCAGTTTTTCAAGAGAGACGATGATTTGAAGGTTTTCACTTTCAGTGCCTGCAATAGCTACAGGGTTGCCATCACACTCATTAAAAGCTACACATATTTACAACTAAATAATACCAATATGTCCTAAAAATTTCGTAATGATTAAATAACTCTGTCAAAAGTTATCGCAATTTAAAAATTTTCAAGTTTTCCCGTTCTGTTTTTAGGCACCCAGCGCACACATGGGGTTAATAAATTCCAAAACATTATCCGATTCACATGTAAATCAGGTTCAAAATTTATTTCGTCAACTTTATTTTTGCAAAACTTATTTGTGTACGGAATAATAGGTATATTAAAAATATCACTAAAATGGCCGCCGGCGCCAAAGGGTTAAAGATTATTAACTTTTTGTGAGACCTGGCACTATCCTGCATATACACCAATGTGTCCTGAAAATTTCAGCTCAATCGGATGGCGCGTTCCTGAGATTTTTTCACTGAAATTTTTTGATGATATATATATATATATAGAAATATGAATTTTTGGCCAAAGTGATTTTAATACTAATGTTCTTCTTCGAACATTAGTAAAAAATGTTTAGTTCCTCAACACAAATAAAAACATATAAATAGGCTGCGAATCCAGGGAGGCAAATATAAAATTGAATATGAAAATGTAAAGGGAGAACATCAAACTTGAGAAAAATAAATTAGGAAATCGAAGTTGGGAAATCGAAGAGTGACCATCAGTCATATAGCTGAGGTCACACGGATTTCGTATAGCAGTATTCAAAGAATCTTTGCCAACGAATTACATATGAAGAACGTTTCTGCGCACTGGATGCCGAGAATATACGCCGACAACCAAAAGAAGAAACAACCCGACATTCCGAGGGTGAATCTCGAAAAATTGCAGGCAGATCTGGAGAAGATTTGTCACGTTTTGTAACCATGGGCAAGACCTTGATCCACCGTTTTATTCCAGAAACCAAAAAAAAATAGATTGTCCTGGAAGCGACCATCTTCACCAATTCCGAACAAATTCCAGATGTAAGCTCAGCAAGGAAGGTTATGCATCAGTTTTTTTGAACGAAGAAAGGAATAGGGATTAGACCTGTTTGAACATCTACCCTATTTGCCAGATTTAGCTCCTAGTGACTTCTATCACTTTCAAATGACAAACAATGGGTATCTTCCAATGGGTATCTTGGTTTTGGAAAATAAATAGACTAATGTATTAAGGTTGGACTACGAATCAACGAGGACAAAACAAAAACTATGATGAAATTTAGAACAAGGACGCCAACGCACACAACCATCAACGTAGGGGTCCTTTGCATCAAATTCGTGGACAACTTCATTTACTTGGGCAGCAATCTATCGAGTGACGCCAACGAAACTGATGAAATCAAGCGACGGATACAACTAGCGAATAAGACATACTTCTCGGTCCTCCCCATTATTAAATCGAAATATGTCCGCAGAAAGACTAAGCTCTGCGTTTCTAAAACTATCATAACACTTTTGCTGTGCTATGGCTGCGAAACATGGACCCTGACCCAAGCCTCCGAAAATATGATCGAAACCTTCGAACGGATAGTTCTACGGCAGATGTGTAGGGCTATCCGCGACCGAGATGGATGGCCCATCCGGTACTACAATGAGTTGTACGAACTGTAAGATGAGCTGGAAGTCTCCAAAATCGTCAAATTACAACGGTTACAGTGAGCTGGGCACGTGCAACGCATGAATGACAGTCGCATGCCAAAACGTGTCATTAACGCAAGACAAGTCGACGGAGCGAGGCCAAGTGCTCGTTGGGAGAGCTCAGTGTATGCGGATGCCGTGCAACTATTGGGGTTGCAAGATTGGAGGACGCGGTCACGTGACCGAGACAATTGGAGGAGATCGATCCAGACGGCCAAGGCCCGACGTCGGGCTGTTGTGCCACGTTGATGATGATTAACTTGTTAGTAGAATATGTTGAAAAAGAAATATTTTTTTCAAGTTTAATCATTTTGGTTTATATTGATAATCTTTACTTTTGGATGCATATATACATATATACACATATATATATATATGCATATATATATATATATATATATATATATATATATATATATATATATATATATATATATACATATATTTATAAATATATATATATATATATATATATATATATATATATATATATATATATGCATATATATATACATATATTTATATATATATATATATATATATATATATATATATATATATATATATATATATATATATATATATATATATATATATATATATATATATATATATATATAAAGATAAGGTTAGGTTCAACTGGCTGGCACAGGGCCACACATAGACCCATTCGTCCGTAGTGATACCAGATAAATGGATCCGGAGAAGGAAAGTTCAGTCCAAACGGCCATCGAAGGCTCCGGACTTTTTTGCGAACTCAAGTATGTCCTTCAGCCTTTGCTCTGCTACATGTGAGAGATGATCACCGAAGCAGTCATGCCTGGTTCTCCCCAGTGCCGGGCAGTGGCACAAAAGGTGTTGGATTGTTTCCGAGACTCCCGGCTCTTGACACTTCCTACAGGTGTCGCTGGTTAGGAGTCCCATTTTCATGGTATGAGCTGCTACAACACAGTGGCCGGTAATGATGCCGACCAGCCGTTTGCAGTCAGTTCGCGTCAATTCGAGCAGGTACTTAGTTACTACGATATTGTACGACCCTCACATGATTTTGGTTTGCGTGCAGGTCTGAGTTGCACTCCATCTGCACGTCGGAAATTGCATCATATTGGAGTCAATTGAGTAGTTGATTGTCTGGATTGGAGTAGGAATATCAACTGATCCTGACAGAGGAAGGCTAGGCCCGTGCTTGGTTAACGCGTTCACCCTTTTGGTACCTTCAATGCCCTTGTGACCAGGAACCCAGAAAATTCTGACTCTTCGGTTGTTGCCCAGTCTATTCAGGGCCTGAATGCAGTCAAGTACATAATTCGATTTGTATGTGTAAGACATCAGAGCTTTAATCGCTGCTTGACTGTCTGTAAAGATGTTGATTTCCTCACTTGTGGTATCTCTGGCGTATGCTAGGTTTGCGGCTTTACGTATCGCAAAAACCTCCGCCTGAAAAATACTACAGTGATAAGAAAGCCTGAAAGCTGCTTCCATAGTTGGTTCTGCGGAAAATGTTGCAGCACGCACTCCGACAGACGTTTTAGAGCTGTCAGTGTAGACGCTAAGAGTTGCTGCGCCCATTTGCCGATTCCACTCCTGCCCATCCCCCACAATCGCCGCTCGAAGTACAGAGTGGGGACCAAGTAGTCGGTGCTACCGGAGTACCCCTGCTCAATTCTGGTGTGGCTGAAGGATCGTGGCTCGTAGTGTCCCGATTTCCTAAGCCAGACAGCAGCACCCCTGACGAAGAGGTCAAGCGGAGGGAGATGAAGCAGGACATTCAGAGCAGACGAAGGATTTGAGGCTAAGGCACCTGTGCCGCAGAGAGCCACCATCCACTGAACTCTGTTCGCCATGCTAGCAAAGGTACACTTGTTCACTGCTGGCCACCAGACCAAGCATCCATAAGCAAGGATAGGCCTGGCTATCGCCATATAGATCCAGTGCGTTAAGGCAGGGCTTAGACCCACGTTTTACCCAGCACTCTCCTGCTGGCGTAAATTGCATTGCTAGCCCGCTCTGCTCTCTCCTCCAAATTTGACTTCCAGGTGAGCTTGCTGTCCAGAATAAGACCCAAGTACTCAGTTCGTGACTTGAGGTTTAACCTAGCGCCGCTCAACGTGATTGGAGGTAATTCAGGAATTTTGTACTTTCTTGTGAAAAGTACAAGATCAGTTTTATTAATGTTGATGCTGAGGCCCATGGTATTCGGCCATTCCTCAACCAGCCCCAGAGCATACTCGATGAGCTGGCCGACTGTGTGCGGAAACCTGCCCGAGACTAAAATGGCAATGTCATCGGCATAGGCCACAACCATTTGACCTTTGCGTTCCAGCCTATCCAAAATTGTATTTACAACCAGGTTCCATAAGAGAGGGGATAGAACTCCACCTTGCGGTGTGCCTCTATGGACCTTCCTAGTGATCCGTGACCCCGCCCACTCAACTGTTATGAGCCTTTGCTTAAGCATATTGCTTTTTCAGCTACAAATAGAAGGGTGGGTGTTGGTTGCATAGAGGCTCTCCATAATAGCTATAGTGTGCACATTATTCAAGGCGCCTTCAATATTGTGCATGGTCATGCTTAATAATCACTTACCGTCGTCAATAATATTACTAACCTGCATCAACATTGTTTATGCATGCTTGGTTGCGACACAAAACAATCAGCTGGACTGAGATTCGTGTGTGGTTGCATCGTCAACAACAGTGTTGTTTGCGCAAAAACTACAACGGGCCGTCAAAATTTATTAATCATGCAATGTGCGAGTACAATAACATTGACCTACATTTATGTCTCATGCTTAAGCAGGTAACCTACATTCATTTGTGCGTAATCGTCAACAGCGTAAAGTCAAGCGTCACAAGCGTCGTAAAGTCTAGAGTTAAGTTAATCATGTCCACAATTTTGCAAGCGGTAATTGTAATCAAACATAAGTTCAATAAGTTCACAATTAATTAATGTAGAATAAGCATTTTGTTACTATAAAACGTAGACCAGTTGCAAATAAAGTTCATTGTCAACCAACAATCAGTTTTTTTCTGTTTCATTCCGGAACATTTGGTCCTTCGAACCGGATCTCGGATTTCGATTGCACTATCGATATTCGAATCCAGACTTGAGCTGCAGTATTTCATTCAGATCGCGAAACGGTCGGTTTCAAAATCTTTCTACGGATTGTGGTAGCGGATAATTTAGCTGTGCTTCCCAGATTTTGGTGTGCTTTCTCGGCGGAGTGTTAAAATTTTCCCTCACCATCATGACCACGAATGGTCCCAATATAAGCCAAAAACTTAATTTTGAGGGTGTAAAGAGGTTAATCTCAAATTTCAAAAAGGATGGTGGATCCAGGCATTCACTAGGATATTATGAAACAAGACTAGAGCGTTTACGAGAGTATTGGAGGAAATATGAAGAGATGCATCTGGCTACAAACTCGCATTTTGCTCACAATAGTCAGCTGCTAGCTCAATACCAACAGGAATATGAAAATTGCGAGGTACTTGCTATGGAATTTATCACACGTTTCAAAGACACAATTCATCAGTATCGTACACCAGCAATAGCGCAAACGGCTGTTAATGATGCAGTTAAATAAGAAAGGGTAAGAATCCCAACTTTTGATGGAAATTATGGAACATGGGTGGCATTCAAAGATCTATTCAAAAGCATGGTACACACAAATGCTAATCTTAGCAATATTCAAAAACTGCAATTCTTACGCCGTGTTACAAAAGGCGAAGCAGAGTCTCTCATATATCACTTAAGTATTATGGATGAGAACTATGAGACTGCTTGGAAATTATTATCTGACAGATATGATAATAACAAATTCATTGCTCAGGAAATGATTCAACGGTGGTGGGACTTAGGCTTGTGTCAAAATAATGACTCTGCATTGAAATTGAAACGTATATTAGATACCACCAATCAACTCCTCACCAGCATTAAGAATTTAAATCTGAATGCATTTGAACTTTAAGCGATTTTCGTCCTAAATGGAAAATTGGACAAAGAATAAAAAAACTCTAGCGCACCTGAACCGCTAGAAACACTAATGTTCGAAGAACAGTAGAAGAATCGTGCAGGTTTTGAGGCCATATTCCAGCACATGAGCTGCTTATTACGGCCAAACTGTTTCAAATGCCACGTTTTACTTTGGTCTCAAGAATGCGCTATAACTCATATGGTAGAAGGTTTCAGATATTACCACTGGCATGGGTTTCAAAGTTTATGAAAGAAAAACATTTGTTAATTATATTCGTTATCAGTTGCTTATTTCACCAAACTTTGAAAGCAGCATCTCATATAACATCAATGAAGAAAATGCTCAGTGTCTGCAGCACTGTAACTGAAGTTGGTGTTTGGAGCTGCGATCCGAAAAATTTGCAGAACTTTCGGAATTGAAACATCGGTTATTTATTTTCATTGTAAACGTTTCCGGTATGAATACTAACTGTAAGCATTTATTGATACAAAAGTAGCACAAACGACTCGTGCTGGCAACCTTTTGCCAGTATCAAAGCCAAGAATATATCACATCTGCTTCACATTGTTATATTACATTCGAAGTTATAGGAGTATAAAGAAATTTAGGGTTACCTGCAGCGAGTTTTTTCAAATAATCGAAAGCTTAATATTTGCTGTTTATTGTCACTACAATATCATTACCAATTAAAAATTCTACGATAAAACCGCTTAATAAAGATATTGCAAACAAACACAAAACCAACAATAGCTGGCAACCCTATAGTGGCTTTTCAACCAAATTTGGCCTGAATAATGTTTATAATAGGTTCCATTAATAGTATGAAATTCGTATTGATTTCATGACTGCACTGGAAGTTATAGGGCAAAAAGTTTTAATTTCCTGAGAGAATTTTCAAAACCAAAGACACAAAAATTACCATAGCTGGCAGCACCAATCGAATTTTTCAACCAAATTTATATCAAACAGAGTTTAGAGTAAGGTGCAGCTACTGTGTCAATTTCATGAAAATCTGATTACTAATTCACATTTCATAGGGCAAAAAGCAGTTTTTTTTTCTTTGTAATTGTTCAAGATGGCACCACTGACACAGAGTTGCCACAATTCAAAATCGCTTCTATCAGACCTGGCTCTTTTTAAATCCAATGCATTCTGTAAATTTCAATGGTATCTGATTATTGGTTCGTGAATTCTCGTGAACAGAAGTTTTTGATGCTAAAAATATAGGTTAACTGGGAGAGGGTTACCGTTCTTGTCCGACATGAAATTTCCAAAGTTTTTCTTTGAACGTGTAGATAAAGCATAAGATTTGTATACAGATTGCTTTTATTGTAAGAAACGGACATTTTTAGGATATTCGATGGTTTGAATGTTTTCACTTCCAAATTTTTATTTTTGCAAATTTAAGACACCAAAATTATCATAGCTGGCAGCTCCAACCGAATTTTTTGACCAAATTTCTACCAAACGTGGGTTCAAATAAGGTCTAGCTACTGTGTGAATTTCGTCAAAATCGAACGATTCAATCAGAATTTATAGGGCTAAAAGCAGTTATCTTTTTTAGTGATTTTTCAAGATGGCACCACTGGCACAGAATCGCCCGCATTTCAAAATCAGACCTGGTCCTATTTAAGACCAATACAGTCTGCAAATTTCAATTAATTCTGCTCATTGGATCGTGAGTTTCCGTGAACAGAAGTTTTTGATGCTAAAAATATAGGTAACTTGGGCAAGGGTTACCAGGCGTGCCCGTAATACCATATCAAATTTTTTTTTGAGTCTATGTAAAAAAGGCACGATATTTACATATGAGTGACTTTTTTTTTAGGAAGCGGCATTTTTTCAAGAGAGACGATAATTTGGAGGTTTTCACTTTCAGTGCTAGCCCTAGCTTCAGCGTTGCTAGCACGCTCATCAAAAGCTACACAAATTTACAATAATACCAATATGTCCTGAAAATTTGGTAATGATTGAAGAGCATTGTCAAAAGTTATCGCAATTTAAAAATTTTCAATTTTTCCCGTTCTCTTTTTAGGCACCCAGCGCACACATGGGGTTAAAAAATTCCAAAACATTATCCGATTCACATGTAAAACACATTGAAAATTTATATTGTTAACTTTATTTTTGCAAAACTTATTTGTGTACGGAATAATAGGTATATTAAAAATATCACTAAAATGGCCGCCGGCGCCAAAGGGTTAAAGATTTTTAACTTTTTCTGAGACCTGGCACTATTCTGCACACACACCAATGTGTCCTGAAAATTTCAGTTCAATCGGATGGCGCGTTCCTGAGATTTTTTCACTGAAATTTTTTGATGATATATATATATATATATATATATATATATATATATATATATATATATATATACTCTATGTATATATATATATATATATATATATATATATATATATATATATATATATATATATATATATATATATATATATATATATATATATATATATATATAGAAATATGAATTTTTGGCCAAAGTGATTTTAATACTAATGTTCTTCTTCGAACATTAGTAAAAAGAATGGCAAAAACATATAAGCTCAACAAATGATGTTAAGCTCAACAAGCCCAATATTAAGCTCATTTTTATCGGTTGTCAATCAACGATTCACAATGTTGGAAGCACTTTCATTGCCGCAATCAAGTAATAGAGCTCCAGAGCATACGAATAATAAGAAAGTGGCATCTCATATGGTGCAAATTACGAAACTCAAATGTGCGATGTGCAACAAGCATGACCACAAAATTTTTGAATGCGAAAATTTTAGAAAAGCCAGTGTTAATACGCGACGCGAAATAGCAAAGAGCAAAGGGCTAAATTTTAATTGCCTAAGTGAACAACATAAGGTCACTAATTGCAGTTCAAAACATACGTGTCGACATTGTTCTAAGCATCACAATACGCTACTACACAATGAGCAACCAAAGCTGCAGAAAAAACCAGGAGAACTTTCTCAAACAGAAGTTAATTTATACACTGAAACAAGTAATTCAAAAAATCATGTTCTCTTGGGCACAGCAATAATCGAAGTATTAGACTCATTAGGACAAAGAGTGAAACTTCGGGCATTACTGGATCCTGGATCACAGAAGTCATTCATACGTGTCATCAGCTGTACAAATTTTGGGAGTCAGGCGAGATCACGCGAAGAGAATAATTGGTGGTATTGGAGGCAGTGACGCAGCTATAACAAAGGGAATTATTACAGTCCAAGCAATGATCGCAAGAAAAGATGGTTACATCGAGTCATTTCCATTTTCTGCACTTATCCTTCAGACAATCACATCACCGTTACCTTCGACATATGTCAAAGTGAAGTTATCTAAGAGGCTCTCAAAGCTACAACTTGGCCAAATTGACATTCTGTTAGGAGCAGATTTATACGGAAACATACTGGATAATGGATTCATTCGTAGGTATCCATGTGACCAGAAAACAAAACTAGGATGGGTATTATTTGGATCCATCAAAGAACCAGCAGTGATAAGTCTATTGTTTCATTCATCATTCAAGAAGATATGGACAAAACATTGCGCCGCTTTTGGAAAATTGAAGAAACATCATCGAACCCGCAATCACCAAAGGACGAAGAGGCAGAGCAGATTTCCTTTACAACACTAGAAGATTAAGGAGTGGGAAACCATGGTAAATCTGCCGTTTATGGGTAACTCTGTCACAGATACTAAGTTAACTGAGTTCGTTCGAGTGGCATTTATCCGATTTCGGAAATTGGAACGACGGCTAGAGCAGAATCCTGAAAGAAAGCAACAATATCATAAGTTTATTGAAGAGTACATAAAACTCAATCACCTAAAGAAAGTTCCAGATAACTTGCTTCACACTTCTCATTGTTATTACTTGCCGCATCATGAGTTCATAAAAGAAAATAGTTCTACGACAAAGCTGCGAGTCGTATTCAACGCCTCACAACAAGCCCGGGAGGGAAGTCGTTGAATGATTGTCTTATGGTGGGACCTGCAATACAAAATAATATTTTACATCTTCTCAGGCGATGGAGAAGCCATAAATACGTTATTGCAGCCGACATCGAAAAAATGTACCGGCAAATTGAAGTAGATGAATCAGATCGTGATTATCAACGATTCATATGGAGATTCGACTCAAAAGAGCCTTTCCAGCATTTTAGGCTACAAACCGTGACGTATGGAACAGCTAGTGCTCCTTTTTTGGCTATGTGCACTCTGCAGCAACTAGCAATCGATGAAGAAACAATTCATCCACTTGCATCGACCGTAATCTTGCGAGATTTTTATGTGGATGATCTTCTGACTGGTGCTGATGATTTGAACGCGGTTAAAAATATCCAGAGAGAGTTGTTTATTGTGATGAAAAAGGGAGGGTTCCACCTTCACAACTGGTCAGCAAACCATGATTCACTGCTTAGCACTATACCTCCTGAGGATCGAGAAATAAAAAAATCTCTTAGCATCGACCTAGAAGATGAAGTGCGAGCATTAAGAATACAATGGCATCCAGTTCATGATGAATTTTCATTTAAAGTGAGATCGATAAAGGATGACGGAAAATGGACAAAACGGAAGATACTTTCAGACATCGCAAAATTATTCGATCCTTTAGGTTGGCTACAGCCTGTCATTATCACTGGCAAGATAGCTTTGCAAGAATTATGGCTTCTTAAAGTGGAATGGGACAAAGAAGTTCCAAGAGAAATTCTGAAGGATTGGTTTGATACACTGCACCAACTACAGTTATTGGAAGAAATACTAATCCCTCGTTGGATTGAATGCAATACTGCACACACAATACAGTTACATAGATTTTGTGATGCATCGAATCAAGCGTATGCAGCAATCATATATCTTCGTGTAGAAAGGAAGGATAAATCAATTACAGCTTATCTACTGAGCGCAAAATCCAGAATTGCACCGATTAAGGTGATATCTATACATCGGTTAGAGTTGTGCAGCGCAGTTTTGTTGATAGTAACAATGAAGCAAATAAAGCAAGTTTACGAGTGGAATCATGTCAAAACATTTTTCTGGACCAATTTATCTATAGTTTTGTCCTGGATTCAAAAGCCTGCGATAAATTGGAAGGTATTTGTCGCAAACCGAATAAGCCAAATTTATCAGGAATCTTCACCCAATCAATGGAATTATGTGTCAACAAAGGAAAATCCTGCTGATATTGCCTCAAGAGGCATGTTACCAGAAAAGTTGCTCAAGGCTTCTTTATGGTCGAAAGGCCCGCAGTGGTTGATGGGAAATAAATTTAATCTATCAGACAGCTCATTAAGCCCAGAGCAAGAAAAGATTATGGACGTTGAACAGCGGTCAGTGGCAATAGTATCTGAACCAGAAATACCCACGCAATATTCATCGTTCAACAAGTTGCCAAGGGTCGTTGCACTCTGCAGTCGTTTTGCAAATAATACACGCAATCCTACCGACAGGAAAACAGTAGTAGTTGCATGAAGACTCTTAATCCATGGATTGATTCTGAAGGGCTCCTTAGGGTAGGCGGAAGATTACAGCATGCTCCCATATCCGAAGCTGCTAAACATCCGGCTATAATTCCAAAGGGATCATTGGCCAAATTAATCATGAACGAATGTCATAAACAAACTTTACATGGTAGTAACCAGTTGGTCTCCGCCACCATAAGGCAAAACTATTGGATAATAAATTCACAATCGGTGATTAAAAAAGTTCTGCGACAGTGCATAACGTGTTACAAAGTTAATGCAAATCCAAATCAGCAGTTAGTGGGGCAATTACCGTCTCCCAGATTCCAGACTGAGAAGCCCTTCGCACAAACAGGACTTGATTATGCCGGGCCAATATCAATTAAATGGAGTAGTGGCCGTGGAGTAAAAACCGCTAAAGCGTATATTGCAGTATTTGTATGCATGTCTAGGAAAGCTTTTCACTTGGAACTAGTGAGTGAGTTATCAGCCACAGCATGCATCGCTGCGATTCGAAGGTTCATTGCTCGACGGGGAAAATGTCACACAATTTTTAGTGATTGTGGGACCAACTTTGTGGGAGCCAACAAACAATTGAAAAATGCTTGTACTTATATTACAACAAAGGATATGGAGCAATTAGCAGTTGTTGGCGTACAATGGAAGTTTATTCCTCCTGGGAGTCCACATTTTAGTCGACTGTGGGAAGCCGGAGTGAAAACGGTAAAGAGACACTTAAGCAAAAGCATAGGCGAGCAGTTATTAAACATTGAAGGTATGTACACTCTGTTGACGCAGATAGAGGCTTGCCTAAATTCACGACCGTTGTGTGAAGTCAGCAACGATCCAGCAGATCTTACAGCCATTACACCAGGTCATGTTTTGACTGGCAGCAACTTATTTGATATACCAGAACCTATGTTTGAGGAATCAATTGGACAAAAATGGAAACTTGTCCAACAAATGAGAAAACATTTTTGGCATGACGGAGCCTGGAATATTTGAATCGTTTACAACAAGGACCTACATGGACGAAACAGCGAACAAATCTGAATACAGGTGACTTAACTTTGGTGAAACACGATAACTTCCCATCTACCAAGTAGCCATTAGCAAGGATAGTTGAGGTTCATCCAGGAGCTGATGGAATTGTCCGAGTTGTGTCTGTTAAAATGCACGGTCGAGTAACGAGGCGTCCAATTACCAAAATTTGTCGTTTACCATTTGAGAATTCCCATCCGGCAAGCAGTATTTCAGAGCCACAAAAAGCTTAATCTCTACAACAAAAGCGACGAAGAGGAGAAAGGTAAATATAGCTCCAGTTAACAGTCAGTGGCAGCAGTTCTTTGAGACACAAGCCAAACGAAAGAAATTAGACAAACCGGCACAAGCTCGGGGAGGAGGCACTGCCAGCATCTTACCAAATCACCTAGTAATATCGACATTAATGCTTTGTTGTTTCGTGCCCATAGTGCTATGTGGAGTCAAGGTCTCTCCTTTATCGAATGGACTGTACGTAGAACGCTTGGAAGTTGCGAATTTGCGAAGAGGAGCTTTGCAAGTAAATCTCAATATGCCTTGGAGCAATCTAAATGAAGACTGAAGAAATATAGTAGCTGTTGTGAATACCACGCAACCGCGTATCATCTGAAATCGACTGCAAGGATCTTGTGCAGCACGTAAATGAACTTAAGGAGGAAGTGAATTACAAACTTGACACGTTATAGCTTTTACGAGTGAGGAATCGACGAGGACTTTTTGGAAAATTTCTCACAACTGTATTCGGAATTAACGATGAAGTATATAAGGATATAAATGAGTTATCTGGAAACCAAGTAAACCTCATTCATATCATGGACATGCAAAGCAGATTGATGCTTAGAACGATGAAAACACTTTACAGTACTACTGGACGGATCAATCGACAGTTGGAACGATTTAGGACACAACTGTAGTTAAGATTGGATCGTATTAACAAGTTTAGCGTTTGGTATCGAACAATTGATCATAATACAATCAACATTAACTTCATCGTAGCTTATAACAGAGCACTAAATTTTGTTCAAGAAGTCTTTAACAAATATACCACCATTCTTACTACTGTGAGATCGAAAACAGCATTTTGGGAATGTTTAAATCTCAGCGATGTAACCGCAGACATCAATCGTACTCAAACCATGTTGCCTAAACACCTGGAAATTATTCTGTGATTTTTCGAGCCAATACAAATTCAAACCGATGACGTGGGAATCAAACTCAAAGGCTTTCTTCCGATTATCGACCAGCGCCAATACGAACTGATAAAGGTAACCCCCGTACCAGAACCTATTGAAAATGGAATTTTTCGAGCTCTCGACATTTCAACCACCATTCTGGGAGTCAATTATAATCTACAACTGTATTTCGAGATATCAGATACAAGTATTCTCAATTGATCGAGCAAGGATATCTAGCAATTATTGATACTTTACATGATGTGAACAAAAGACCCAATTGCATAATGAATGAAATATATCATTCATTCGGAGAGGGAGAATGCAAAGTTCACTCATTTAAACTCAAGGAAATTTTATGGAAAAGACTGTTAGCTAACAATACATGGATGTTTGTAGCACCACAGTCAACACATTGCCAGACATTATGTCATGGAGTTAGGGAGAATATCGTCTTGAATGGTATGGGGATAGTAATGATGTCGCAAAATTGCAGTTTATCAACAAAGGATTTCATTCTAGTTACGAAACAAGCAGGACTGCATTCCGCAAATTTCAGCGCATATGTCAAGCACATTCCGGCGACCATCAATACAGAAGTGCACGAAAGAAAGGTGAAGGATTTAATCACACCATCCATCATTAAAGCTTCCGAATGATTTTCATCCTACGTTCAGGAAGAAGAAGACATTATTCATAAACAAGATTCGATCAGCTGGAAGAAAATCGGGCATCATAGAATCAGTATTAGCATTTCTATCATTATTTCATGCAGTGCTATTCTGGTATACATCATCATCTTCAAGAAACGACGCGGAGAAGCGGTTTTGAAGATTTCACCACAGTCACGGGAAAGTAGATGGTATGAAGCAACAAGTGAAACAATGTGTTGAGAACCTGGTTCATAGGGGACGGCAATGTGCATGGTCATGCTTAATAATCACTTACAGTCGTCAATAATATTACTTACCTGCATCAACATTGTTTTTGCATGCTTGCAATCATGCAATGTGTGAGAACAATAACAATGACCTACATTTATGTCTCATGCTTAAGCAGGTAACCTACACTCATTTGTGCATACATATTGTCGTAGAGTCTAGAGTTAAGTTAATCATGTCAACAATTTTGCAAGCGGTAATTGTAATCAAACATAAGTTCAATAAGAACACAATTAATTAATGTAGAATAAGCATTTTGTTACTATAAAACGTAGACCAGTTGCAAATAAAGTTAATTGTCAACCAACAATCAGTTTTTTTCTGTTTCATTCCGGAACAAATATCTAGAAAAGCTCCCAAGGTGTATTTTTTGTAGCGGAGTGCCTTTTCTATTTCGAGAGCTACCCTATGGAGAGTTTTTGCTTGATGTAGAGATCCAGTAATTTTTCAAAGACTTTAAGGAGGAAGGAACTCAGGCTAATTGGCCTGTAGTCCTTCGGGTAAGCATAGTTAATTTTACCTGCCTGGGGTATAAATACAACCTTGGCGATCCTCCAGCCTGCAGGCACATGGATAAGTGCTAGGCAACATTTGTAAATTTGCATGAGCCAAGGAACAACGAGCATACCTGACCTTTGGAGCATGGCCGGTAGAACCCCATCTGGACTTGGGGACATGAAGGGCTTAAAGATGTCAATTGTCCAGGCAATATATATATTTATATATATACCTATATATATATATATATATATATATATATATATATATATATATATATATATATATATATATATATATATATATATATAAATATATATATATATATATAAATATATATATATATATATATATATATATATATATATATATATATATATATATATATATATATATATATATATATATATATATATATATATATATATATATATATATATACACATACTCAAAAAAGTCAGCGTACACCTTACTAGTAATATCTAAATCATGACAAAAGCCCATGAATCAATAAAGTGCCCTTGATTAAAATACTTTGATAAGAAGGGGTACACTGCTAGACATGCATATATGCAGCTTTGATAAAAAATTCCTAGAATTAAAGAAAATATGGTGATTTTAATCTTAAGAAGTTTCTGATACGCCCGAAAAAAGTCTGCGTACACATCACACTGTTTGGGGATTTACAGTTAGAATTTACAGATGCAATGCGAACATTTTTGTATCTATACACGGAGAGGTTTGATTGGTACAATTTGCGATAATATTTTGTGAATTAAAGACTATCTTCTCCAATGGAAGCTCGAAATATGGAAATAAGTGTTAGTGAACGGAAATCGATACTAAAGCTGCGTGAAAATCGAAAAAGTTTTCGTGAAATTGCGAATTTAGTTGGAAGAATGCATTCCCCAATACAAAAGGTTGTTAATAATTATAATACAACCGGTGTTTACATTTCCCGGCATCGATCAGGACGCCCACCTAAACTTACTGCAGATGAACGGCAAAATATTATCAACTCTGTGGAAAAAAATCCCCGGTTAACGGCCTTCCAACTTGTTCAAGAAACTAAAAAGAAATACAAAAAAACAATATGCGAGGAAACAGTTTGCACAATTCTCAGGAAACGTGGTTACCATGGTCGAGCAGCACGTAAAAAGCCATTCATATCAGCACAAAATCGTCTAAAGAGAATGGATTTCGCGAAAACTTACGTCAAAATGCCAAAAGAATTCTGGGAAAGGGTTCTTTTTTCATAAGACAGTAAATTTTGTATATTTGGGATAAAAGGACGCAGATTAGTGTGGAGAAAACGTTCGACTGCATTAAATAATGCAAATTTGATTCCCACTGTAAAACATGGTGGCGATGGTGTAACGGTTTGGGGGTGTATGGCTGGTAGCGGAGTGGGAAAACTAGCTTTTATAGAAACGACAATGGAAAAGTATGGATATCTGAATATCTTTAAAAAAAATCTCAAGCAATTTGCTGAGAAATTAAGGCTACGGAATGCTTTTTACTTCCAGCACGATAATGACCCCCAACCTACTGCTCACATAAATAAGCTTTGGTTGGTCTATAATGTCCCAAAATTATTGCGCACACCCCCTCAATCACCGGATTTAAAACCAATTAAACATTTGTGGGATTTATTTGTGAGAAAAATTTGCCACAATCAAATTACAAGCAAAGAATCACTTAAAAATGTCATATTCAAGGAGTAGAACAGAATAACGGCCGAAGAAACTACAAAGCTAGTTCACTCCATGAAAAATAGGCTAAAAGAGGTCATTTATAGGAAAGGGTTTGCAACAAGCTACTAAGGTGATTAATCGGATAAGCTAATCAAGGTGAATTCTAATTACATGATTAAATTATTCCAGCTGTACGCAGACTTTTTTGGATGCATTTTAATGGGCTTGTGCACAAACTTTTTTTTATTTTAACATTAACATCAAAGAACGAGTAATGAGTTGTATCCTTAGTTACTATAGTGTAAACTGAAAGCAATAAACTAAAATGCTTAGTCATAAGCAATTGGAAACGTTCGTTATTTTAATAAAAAAAATTCACCATCAAGTGTACGCAGACTTTTTTGAGCATGTATATATACATAATATATATATATATATATATATATATATATATATATATATATATATATGGTACATATATATATATATATATATATATATATATATATATATATATATATATATATATATATATATATATATATATATGGTACATATATATATATATATATATATATATATATATATATATATATATATATATATATATATATATATATTTATATATATATATATATATATATATATATATATATATATATATATATATATATATATATATATATATATATATATATATATATATATATATATAGATATATATATATATATATATATACACTTGCCAAAAAAAGTATCCGTACATGCAACACACCAAAGCTGATGTTGTATTAACAAGGAGATGTCCACTTAATTTGACTGTTTTCTTTTATAGCAGCGTAAAATAGACATTTTTTCATAATCACCAGTAAGTTTCATAATAATTACTATTTAAAAACACTTGAAACTCAAACAAAATCAATATATGGCAACACGTTTGACCAGAAAAAGTGTCCGTACCGAACAATACGGGGGATTCCCCGTGCTATGCAGTGGCATGTGCAGATGCATATGTATGTATCTAGATCCGATAATAGTTTTACTTTGATTTGTGATAGTTTTAGATGTGAATGAAGTTATTTTAAAGTTTTTATGCAGTAGAATACATGATGGTGCCCAAAATTAAGGAAATCAGTGCTGATGGAAGAAAAATTATGCTGAAACTTAGGAGTCAAGGCAAAACTATCCACGAAATTGGTCAGATAATAGGCAGAACTCACTCTTCTGTCCAGTATGTGGTGAAAACATTTGATACAACTGGTTCGATTGTGTCAAAGTCTTGTTGTGGTTGACCCTCCATACTGACTGAACGCGAAAAAAGAACCGTATTGCAGTCAGTTAAAAAGAATCCTCGAGTAACTGCTTCTTAAATTAGTAGAAATATAGAAAACTCTTTTGGTAAGTTTCTCCATGAGGATACCCTACGAAAAATACTGAAGAAAAATGGATATCGCTCTCGTATATAACGTAAGAAACCATACATTTCGGAAGTGAACAGGAAGAAACGTGTGGATTTCGCAAATAAATTTATAAACAAGCCTCCAGAGTTTTGGAAATATGTCCTGTTCTCCGATGAAAGCAAATTTTGCATATTTGGCATTAAAGGCAGAAAGTTAGTGTGGCGGAAGAGCGGTACTGCCCTCGGAAAAAAAATCTGATACCTACTGTCAAACATGGTGGAGGTGGTGTTATGCTCTGGGGGTGTATGGCGGCAGAACGAGTTCGCCAAATTGTGTTTATCGAATCAACTAAGGATCAATACGCTTACCTTAATATTTTGAAGGCGAATATGAAGCAAAGCGTTCAGCAGTTGGGACTTGGTGACGATATCTGGTTCCAGCAGGATAATGATCCCAAGCACACAGCACACAATGTGAAGCTTTGGTTGCTCTACAACGCAAAACATCAGTTGCGAAGCCACCCCAATCCCCAGACCTTAATCCCATTGAACATTTGTGGAATTTGTGGGAGCGCAGGATCCGTCAGCACAGCATAACTTCAAAGGAAATGCTGAACAATATCATCGTCGATGAATGGGGCAAAATTACCAGCCAGGATACAGCCAAATTGGTCCACTCCATGCCACATGGACTGAGGGAGGTCCTCAAGCGAAAAGGCTATCCGACAAGCTATTAAGCCCTGATATATAATAAAAATATTTGAATATTTTAAATTCGTATTGTCATGTACGGATACTTTTTCTGGTCCGTTTAAGTGAAATTTTTTGTTTTTGTTTTGTAAAATCTAGTTTTTAAAGGGATACCAAATAAGAAATTTATAGACAAGGTAGTTTGATTACTGAATACATTTTATTGCTTAAATATTAAAATGTATCAGTTTTTTTTACCACGAATTTCCTAATATGTTGCTTTATTTTGATCGTGTACGGATACTTTTTCTGGCAAGTGTATATATATATTCAATTCAATTCAATTCAATTTATTCAACCAAAAAAAAATATATAATTTGTATACAGTGCAATTATTTTTGTGATTGTGGAACAATCTTACCAACTATGACATGTCTTCTATTTTGTAAAAGATGACATTAATATTACTTTAAAAATAGTTATGCTAAGAGAAAACTGAGAGTAAAAACCCTTATGTTGACTAGCTTACAATCTACTTAATACTACTTAAAATAGGTAAAAAATACTAGTTACCGTTAGTATAGACCAATATTTGGCAAAATATTTTTGTACAAATTTGATAATTGATGAGACATATGCTAAGATGTTGTAATATTTTGTAGTAGCTCGAGTGGGTGGATTCCTGACGAGGAACATGCCAGTGCGTATTAATGATTTACTGAGATTATTTTATTGGCTATCATTTGGACACAGTAATGTAGTGAAGTCTAGTAGTGGAGTAAAAGAACGGGAGATTTAAAGCTAGTTTTAATAACTTATTTTGTTTGGTTTGTAATCGAGAAATATGAGACTTAGCACACTTGCCCCAAACGGGACACCCGTACAACTTCATAGGCTGGAATATAGTTTTGTATATTAAAAGTTTGTTGTCAGTGGAGAGAACAGATTTCCGATTTATCAGGGGATATAGCATTTTTATATATAAGTCACACTTTGCCAGGGTAACATCAACATTATACTTGAAAATAAGTTTTTTATCCAGAGTTATCCACAAATATTTTATACTTTTTTCATTCCAATCAATTTGTTGGCCGTTTAGATTGAGTGGAGATGTAGGTAGATTACTGGGCTTTTTCTTTCTAGTGAAGAATAACGCTTCTGTTTTCGCAGAGTTTAGCTTAATTTTCCAGCGATGGAAATAGTTAAAAATGGTGGTGTATCCGTTTTCAAGGTTTGTTTTTATTACAATTGGGTCACAATGGTTGGTTGTTATTGCAGTATCATTCGCAAAGAGGTAAAGCTGACAATTTGCAGGTGTCGGTATGTCGCTCGTAAATATGTTGTAAAGAATGGGGCTGAGTATTGAGCCTTGAGGTACTCCCGCAGTAATGAGAAACCTTTTTGAGGTCGCTTCGCTGATACTTACTACAAATTACCTGTGGTCGAGGTAATCCTGGATAATATCGCAAATGTAAGTGGGAAAATTAAGTTTTATCATTTTGTAAATCAAACCGCGATGCCATAATGAATCGAACGCTTTTTCCACATCTAGAGTGAGGAACCCGATTGAGACCCGGCGATTTAGGTTTTGTTGGATATTGTTTTTGACTCTGTTTTGACTCTGTTTGAGTTGCCCATACAACTCAAAAGGCTTATTGGCCTATAGCTACTTAGCATCGATTTGTTCTTATTTGGCTTCGATATGCAAATTATCTTCGCTGTTTTCCATTCGTTGGGGAAGTATCTTGTTTTTAAACACCCATTGATAATTTTCGTAAGATATATTACTCCCTTTTTTCCAAGATTTTTAAGGACAATATTTGGGATGTCGTCGATACCTGTAGACTTATTTTTCTTCACATGTTTGATGGTTTTTAGAGCGCTTTGAGTGCTAACGTACGTGGGTCTGCTAGTTGATGCCTTGCATGTAATAGGATATCGTTTACTGTGTTAATTGTTTCCTGATTGCTAAAGTTTTCAGTAAGGGTATGTTGCGATTCGAAATAATTAGCGAAAGCTTCCGCTTTCTTTTCATTAGCGATAAGCAATGAGCTATCTGTTTCTATAGCAGGGATGAAGTTTTTTCCATTATTCATGGATTCGGTTAATCTCCAGAATGCCGGCGGGCCCTTACCACAAGTTCTCAACCTATTGCACCACTTTTTGTTTTGTAGAATAGTAATTTCTCTACTAACTTTCCGGCAAAGTCGGTTATACTGCTGTTTAAACACTAAAAGGCGATTTCGTTGCCAAATCTTTCGGAACTTATTTCGTTCCGTTATTAGGTGCAGAATACGCGAACTTAGCTTTGGCTTCGTAGGTCCGTTAAGGTGGGATGTCTGTGGGATAGCTTTCAGTTTTGCTAAACTTATTATTTGGTACAAGTTACTAAGGTGATATTTAATTTTGACAACGGTATCGAAATAGCTAGGAGTTAATTCATTTAGGCTCATTTTGCTTGCCAATTCATTTTTAAAGCAGCTCCAGTTAGCTCTACGATAATCGAAACGTTTTTTGGGTAATGGGCAGATGATCCGAAGTAAGAGATGTATTTGTCATTGGCCTTGAAATATATTGTGCACAATTAGTTATGAAAATGTCGAGAAAAGATGGTCTACCTCTTTTTGTTCTGGGAAAAAACGTTGGAAATGAGGTTGAAACAATTTCAAATGGGCTAGTTAGTAGCACATCATGCAGTATTTTACCCCATCGGTTATTACGATGGCAGTCCCAAGTGGTGTGCCGACTGTTGAGGTCGCCCGCGATGATAACTAAATCTGAAATGCGTGAAATTATTTGTAAATCTCTACGAAAATATCTCTCTTTGTCTTGACTGCAACCCCCTCCAGGAAAATAAGTGCCTACTAAAGTTACTTTAAAACTTTCAAAATAAACATCAATTGCAATGGATTCAAAAATATTCGTTTTTGGGCAAGACTTGAATTTATGGGGTACAGTCTTGTGTACTAAAATGGCAACACCTCCACCACGGGTGTCCCCAGGTCTATCATGGCCATAAACCTGGTACTCTGTGTCAGAAAATTTAATTTGTGGCTGCAGTGTCTCATTATGGTAAAAGTACTGGACATGAAAACTAATTATGTTTTATGCTTGTCGATGAAAAATTTGAAAACGGTGAACGTAATGTGGGCTCTGAGTGGCTTCAAGCTGACAAGAATTTATTTTTTAAATTTCGATTTGTCATAACGTTTGACATTAGTTCATCGTGAAATTTGCTAAGCGTATTGAAGTAAACTAAAACTATGCACAAATGTAAATTTTGCAAACAACCCTCTAGTTACGCAGGTACATCCGAAAAATCCTTCAAATCATCGACCCACCTGAAAAATTTTTGGTTTTCGAAGTAAAATTCCAATTCTTGATAAATTTTAACCTGTGCCCACCATGTCAAATTCAAATTTTCAAAATTTCGAGTTTAATAAGAGCGGCGGCCCATCACTATATTACCTTTATTTTTAGCACTCGAAATATCTGCTCATGAGCGCTGACGGCCGGATAATTCGATAGATATGAAAGCTACAGGATATGTTGGTATTTACTAGGACCAGATCTGATAGAAGTGAGTTTTATTTAAATCCAAGCAACCCTGTGGCAGTGGTGACATTTTGATAAATTACTGCGAAAAAAAACGGTTTTGTGACCTCTGACTTCCGATTTAGCCAACAAATTTCGACAAAATTCACACAGTACGTGAACCCTACTCTAAGGCTACTTTTGGTACAAATTTGGTTGAAAAATTAGTATAGAGCTGCCAGCTATGGAAGTTTCGTGTTACCTAAGTTTTACGAATTTGCACATTATTCGCAGGATGAGTTTAAGTTAACGTGATGCAGAATTGGTATATTTTTTGCTGTGGTGTTAGCACAGAGATTTTCAATAATATTGCACCAACAGATGCTCCCATTGAATATTCACAAGCAAGAATTTGCAAAAAAAAATTAGGAACGGACGTTTAAGTTTTCCGAACTTTTGTCTGAAGTGATGTGAACTTTTGTCTGAAGTAGTGTGAACATTTGTCTGAAGTGGTGTGAAACTGTGATTGAACTGTGCATTATAAATTAACAAATAACAAATAACTCGGTAGTGAAACTTCAATTTATTATAACTCTAATTTATAAGCTCGGTAGTGAAACTTGTTTTGTTGTGGTGTGAATCTGCGGATAAACAATAGTCAAATCACCCACCCAAGTCCATCAGTGTTTCAACCCTAAACTTTCAAAGCTTTGGTGCTTCTACGCTCCAAGTGATCACTTCACTTAAGGCCCGTTGGTATCCGGCCACTGTGTCTCTAGCCACAGCCGGGGCATAGAAATAAATGAGAGCATACACACAGAGCCACAGTGTCCGGGCCACAATTCTATACAAAAACAGTAGCTGAGGATTCAGTGGCCGGACACCGAGTGTCTCGTGTGAAACGACTCTAAGATTCTTTAAACTTTCAAACCGGATCGTTCGTTAAGATTTATTGCAACCGTGGTTTGTAGTCTAGACACTTGCCAGCTTTTTGTCGTAGTGCTACCATTATCGTACATTTGCTTATATAAGTGCTACCACGCTCACATATTCGTATCGGTTTTTCATTTATTCAAAATTTGTTTTACTGAATTTTTAGTACATATTCTTTGATCATGTCTCTCTGCTCCACCATTGCCTGTTGTGATAAAGCCAAAAAAACTCCTCTTATTAGTTGCTTTGGGTTTTGTGGATTATCATTTCACGCGAAGTGTGCAGGTTCCACTGCACCCATGGGCAATTGCATCAATCGCGCAAACTCCGGCATCCATTACTACTGCGATAAATGCCGGAAGTTCTCAATTTTAACCTGCGTTAAGAGACTCAGCTCGAAGCTTCCTTCAACGTTCTGAATAAGCAGCTTGAGGATTCCCGAAAGGAGACCGAAAAGCTCCTTAATTTTGCGTTAATCGCATCTACATCCATCTACATCTACTTCGCATGACGCGCTGGCCGGCTGTGATGCAACTACTATTTTACCTCCTGCTTCACCTGTTTCTCTCGAAATTCCTCTACCAGCTGAAATTTGCACTCGCAGCCAGAAGCAACTGCAATCAACTTGGGCCCAGCTGCTGCAACCTAACGCTCAAGCTCGGCCTGTTATTACATCGGTGGAATTGGTATCTCCTGAGGATCATCGCCAAATAAATTCTCTGAGCTCCCAGGTGCAAAATAATCGATCTTCCAAGCCTCCAGCTCCACGAAAACATGCGTCACCAGTACCACAACGTGATATTTCTGCTGGTAAAACGTATACAGCTCCCGAAGATTCATCATTGATCTCGATTAACCCGCCTCAACGGTCAGTTGCATCAAACTCGGAACAATTGACCTACGGGATGACTGGTTCCTCTGATAATTCTCTAGCTGCCATGGATACTGTTTGTAGCATCCCTCAACTGGAAGTGATTGTGTCTCCACTCAAGGTATTTGTTTCTCGGTTTGCTTACAGAACCACTGCTGAACAAGTTGCTGAACAAATTGCTGAGTATGTACGAGCTAAACTCGTCTTTAATCCTCGCTTGTTGCTGTGTCGAAAGCTTACACGGGACAATCTGGAAGACCAGCAAATATCTTCTTTTTGCATTACCGTCAGTACTGGTGTTACCGATCTTCTGAAGAAGAACTACTGGCCAACAGGAGTTTTTGTTAAGGAATTCGTCAGGACTCCCGCCAGAAATTTTCGTTCCAGACCTTCGAACAAAAACATGAACCGACCTCTAAAAATATTTTACCAGAACGTTCGTGGTCTGAGGACCAAGGTTAATTTTATTAATATCTCTTCTGTAATCGCGTCTAATGATTTTGTCTGCCTAACAGAGACCTGGTTGTCTGGGGATATATTTAGCAATGAATTTATGCTCCTTCATAATGTTTTTCGCAGGGATCGTAATCGATCTGTGAGTAATCTTTCTTCAGCAGGTGGTGTTTTAATTGGTGTACATAAATCTCTGCATGGAACGCTCTGCAGTGACTTCATTCCTCCCGCTCCGGTTGAATGTGTGATTGTCCGTATTTCTCCTTCACCTTCCTCAGTGTTGATTGTTTCCTCAATCTACATTCCTTGTAGTAGCCCCGTTCTGGTAAGTGAACGTTTCTTTGCGGAAATCTCGTCATACTTCAATAGCTGCTTCCTTTCTGCTTCCTTACTGTTATGTGGTGACTTAAATATGCCTCACTGAATTGGCATGACAATTTCTCTAATATTTTATCTTCAAGCAATATTTATCTCGATACTTCTTCCTTTATGTCCCTTTGCTCACTTTCCCAATTCAACAACGTAACTAATACAAACAACAGAATTCTCGATCTCGTCCTGACTAACCTTCTCCCTTCTTCCTTTTGCTTGAGTCCTTTTCTATCTCCGTATGTGCATCCCGACTCTCACCATCCTCCTCTTTTTATGGAATTAACTCTAACCCGAACGTCTAAAGACAAATCTGCCTCTACTCTTCGTTTCAATTTTAAAAAAGCAAACTATTCCGCTCTGTCCAATGAAATAAATGGTACTAACTAGTATGGTTTTTTTAGAGGGCTAAGTGTGGATGATGCTCTTAAAAAATGGTATTCCCTCTTGCCCAACTTAATTTCCTGCTACACTTCTTCCTTTCGCTGTAAAAGAAGTTCCGACCCACCGTGGTTCACCGTTGATGTCGCGATTGCTATTAGAGCCAAAGATGCAGCACGTAGCAAATTCAAAAGGACTGGCTCACTTGATGACCATTTGAAATTTAAAAGGTTACGTGCCGCTGCTAAAAAGGCAGCCAATGACGCAATGCGTTTTACCTAGAGTATGTCGAAACTTCTACTACTTCTGACAATCCTAAGTCTTTCTGGTCCTATGTCAAATCCCTTAAAACTTCCTCCAGCATTCCTTCTGTTATGTTTCTTCATGATAAGTCTGCGTCCTCACCTCAAGATTCATGTGAGCTCTTTGCTCAATTTTTCTTTTCTTTCACCTCCCATCATAGTAACTCTTCGTCTTCAACCATTTTTCCCGTACCTGATTGTACCCTTTCTGCTTTTATTACTAATCCCTTAGAAGTTGAATCGTTAATGTTGTCTCTTGACGCAAGCACTAGCTTTGGTGATGACGGCATTCCAAATTTTTTTATCAAATCACTTTCATCTTTCTTGTGTGCTCCTCTGTCAATAATTTTTAACCTCAGCATCTCAACCGGAACCTTTCCATCCCTTTGGAAATCCGCCAATATATTTCCCATCCATAAAGCTGGTGATATATCTTCCATCTGTAATTACCGTCCCATATCCCTTTTGCCATGTTTCAGTAAGCTCCTCGAAAGAGTCGTTTACAATAGAGTATACACTTTCGTCCAGCCCCTGCTGGCCAGTAAACAGCATGGATCCATCAAAGGTAAGTAAACGGTTACAAACCTATTGTCTTTGACAAACACCGTTGCTTCCGCAATCGACCAGCAAAAGCAAGTTGATGTCCTCTATACCGACTTTGCCAAGGCCTTCGATTCTGTGAACCATGACATTTTTCTGTCAAAGTAAGAAGGGTTTGGTCTCTCCGGTGCCCTTTTTTGCTGGTTCGCCTCCTACGTTTGTGATCGTTCTTGTGTTGTTACTGTTAACTCTTGCTCTTCCACACCCTTTTTTCCTGCCTCAGGAGTTCCACAAGGATCCATTCTTGGCCCTTGATTGTTCCTTTTGTTTATTAACGATCTTCCTTCCCTCTTTAACTCAACCTGCCTTTTGTACGCTGATGATCTTCAAATTTTCAGAATGATTGAATCGGTTAGTGACTGTATCATATTGCAAAGCGATTTGGATGCTTTGGATAACTGGTGCACTGCTAATTCCCTTACTTTGAATGTTGTGAAGTGTCATCAAAAATCTTTCACCCACAAAACATCCCCTTTACTCTTCTCCTACTGTGTCCTTGGCTCTCCTCTCAATGTTGTTTCTAGTATCAAGGTCCTTGGCGTGATTTTTGATTCCAAATTGAAGTTCGACTTACATATTCTACATATCACCGCCAAGGCTTCTGGTTTTTCTGGCTTCATCATCAGTTCCTCTAAACGTTTTGTTAATCTTTCCACTTTTCTATATCTGTTTTCTTCCTTTGTCTGTAGTGTTCTTGAATACTGTTGCCAAATTTGGTGTCTACATCACGCATACTTGATTGCTGCGGATGAATCCGTGCAACGCAGATTCACCCACTCATTGTTCTATAAGTTCAATATCCCGTATTGCGATTACAGTATGCGCCTCTCCATCCTTCAAATTCCTTCCCTTGAGTCACGCAGAGTGTTCCTCGACGAGTGCCTCCTCTTTAAACTTTTCAACGGCTGTGTATTGGTGGACCCCAGCATTCACCTTTCTGTTAGAGATTCGGGCCGTCCTAATAGAACATTTTTCAACTTTAATGTTACATTCGCCCGAACCGACACCTAATTTATTGAAAATTTTTAAATTTCGATAACTTTTGACACAGCTATACAATCATTACGAAATTTTCAAAACATATTTATATTATTTAGTTGTAGATTTGTGTAGCTTTTAATGAGCGTGCTGGCAATCCTGTAGCTAGGGCAGGCACTGAAAGTGAAAAACTCCAAATCATCGTCTCTTGAAAAAATGCCGCTTCTTCAAAAAAAAAGCCACTCATATGTAAATTTCGTGCTTTGTTTACATAGGCAAAAAATAAAATTTGATATGGTATAATGGGCACGCCTGGTAACCCTTGCCCAATTAACCTATATTTTTAGCATCAAAAACTTCTGTTCACGGAAACTCACGATCCAATGAGCAGAATTAATTGAAATTTGCACTATGTATTGGCCTTAAATAGGACCAGGTCTGATAGAAGTGATTTTGAAATGCGGGTGATTCTATGCCAGTGTTGCCATCTTGAAAAATCACTAAAAAAGATTACTACTTTTAACCCTATAAATTCTGATTGAATCGTTCGATTTTGACGAAATTCACACAGTAGCTGAACTTTATTACAAAAAACGTTAAGTAGAAATTTGGTCGAAAAATTCGGTTGGAGCTACCAGCTATGATAATTTTGGTGTCTTAAATTTGAAAAAATAAAAATTTGGAAGTGAAAACATTAAACCATCGAATTTCCGAAAACTGTCCGTATCTTACAATAAAACCAATCTGTTTACAAATCTTATGCTTTATCTACACGTTCAAAGAAAAACTTTGGAAATTTCATGTCGGACAAGAACGGTAACCCTTTCCCAGTAAACCTATATTTTTAGCATCAAAAATTTCTGTTCACGGGAACTCACGAATCAATAATCAGATACCATTGAAATTTACAGAATGCATTGGACTTAAGTAGGACCAGGTCTGATAGAAGCGATTTTGAATTGTGGGCAACTCCGTGCCAGTGGTGCCATCTTGAAAAATTACAAAGAAAAAAAAACTGCTTTTTGCCCTATGAAATGTGAATCAGTTACCAGATTTTCATGAAATTGACACAGTAGCTGAACCTTACTCTAAACTTTGTTTGATAGAAATTTGGTTGAAAAATTCGATTGGTGCTGCCAGCTATGGTAATTTTTGTGTCTTTGGATTTGAAAATTCGCTCAGGAAAATAAAACTTTTTGCCCTATAACTTCCATTGCAGTCATGAAATCAGTACGAATTTCATACAATTAATGGAACCTACTATAAACATTATTCAGGCCAAATTTGGTTGAAAAGCCACGATAGGGTTGCCAGCTATTGTTGGTTTTGTGTTTGTTTGCTATATCTTTATAAAGTGGTTTTATCGTAGAATTTTCAATTGGTAATGATATTGTAGTGACAATAAACAGCAAATATTAAGCTTTCGATTATTTGAAAAAACTCGCTGCAGGTAATCCTTAATTTCTTTATACTTCTATAACTTCGAATGTAATATAACAATGTGAAGCAGATGTGATATATTTTTGGCTTTGATACTGGCGAAAGGTTGCCAGCACGAGTCGGTTGTGCTACTTTTGTATCAATAAATGCTTACAGTTAGTATTCATACCGGAAACATTTACAATGAAAATAATTAACCGATGTTTCAATTCCGAAAGTTCTGCAAATTTTTCGGATCGCAACCATAAACAACAACTTCAGTTACAGTGCTGCAGGCACTGAGCATTTTTTTCATTGATGTTATTTGAGATGCTGCTTTCGAAATTTTGTGAAATAAGCAACTGATAACGAATATAATTAACCCATGTTTTGCTCTAATAAACGTTGAAATTCATGCCAGTGGTGATATCTGAAACCTTCCACCATGAGTTATAATGCATTCTTGAGACCAAAGTAGAACGTGGCGTTGGAAACAATTTGGCCGTAATAAGCAGCTCATGTGGTGGAATATGCACTCAAAACCGACACGATTCTTCTACTGTTCTTCGAACATTAGTGTTTCTAGCGGTTCAGGTGCGCTAGAGTTTTTACTAATGTTCGAAGAACATTAGTATTTAAATCGATTCGGCCAAAAATTCATATTTCCATATATATATATATATATATATATATATATATATATATATATATATATATATATATATATATATATATATATATATATATATATATATATATATATATATATATATATATATATATATATATATATATATATATATATATGTATATATATATCATCAAAAAATTTCAGTGAGATAATCTCGGGAACGCGCCATCCGATTGAGCTGAAACTTTCAGGATACATTGGTGTATATGCAGAATAGGTCCAGGTTTCTTTTAATGTCAGTTATTGTTAACCTTTTGTCGCCGGCGGCCGTTTTAGTTAAATTTTTAATATACCTATTATTTCGTACACAAATAATTTTCGCAAAAATAAAGTTGACGAAATAAATTTTGAACGTGTTCTACATGTGAATCGGATAATGTTTTGGAATTTTTTAACTCCATGTGTGCGCTGGGTGCCTAAAAAGAGAACGGGAAAATTTGCATATTTTTAAACTGTGATAACTTTTGACACAGCTATACAATCATTACGAAATTTTCAAAACATATTTATATTATTTAGTTGTAGATTTGTGTAGCTTTTAATGAGCGTGCTGGCAATCCTGTAGCTAGGGCAGGCACTGAAAGTGAAAAACTCCAAATCATCGTCTCTTGAAAAAATGCCGCTTCTTCAAAAAAAAAGCCACTCATATGTAAATTTCGTGCTTTGTTTACATAGGCAAAAAATAAAATTTGATATGGTATAATGGGCACGCCTGGTAACCCTTGCCCAATTTTTATATATTTTTAGCATCAAAAACTTCTGTTCACGGAAACTCATGATCCAATTAGCAGAATTAATTGAAATTTGCAGAATGTATTGATCTTAAATAGGACCAGGTCTGATAGAAGTGATTTTGAAATTTGGGCGATTCTGTGCCAGTGGTGCCATCTTGAAAAATCACTAAAAATGATAACTGCTTTTAGCCCTATAAATTCTGATTGAATCGTTCGATTTTGATGAAACTCACACAATAGCTAGACCTTACTTTAATCCACGTTTATAGAAATTTGGTTGAAAAATTCGGTTGGAGCTGCCAGCTATGATAATTTTGGTGTCTTAAATTTGAAAAAAAAAATTGGAAGCGAAAACATTCAAACCATTGAATATTCAAAAAAATGTCCTCTCTTGCAATAAAACTAATCTGTATACAAATGTTATGTTTTATCTACACGTTCAAAGTAAAACTTTGAAAATTTCATGTCGGACAAGAACGGTAACCCTCTCCCAGTTAACCTATATTTTTAGCATCAAAAGCTTCTGTTCACGGAAACTCATGAACCAATAATCAAATACAGCTGAAATTTACAGAATGCATTGGACTTAAGTAGGACCAGATTTGATAGAAGCGGTTTTGAATTGAGGGCAACTCTGTGCCAGTGGTGCTATCTTGAAAATCTACAAAGAAAAAAAACTGCTTTTTGCCCTATGAAATGTGAATAAGTTACCAGATTTTCATGAAATTAACACAGTAGCTGAACCTTACCTTAGTCCCTGTTTGGTGGAAATTCGGTAGGAAAATTTGATTGGTGCTACCAGCTTTGGTAATTTTTGTGTCTTTGGTTTTGAAAATTCGTTCAGGAAAATAAAACTTTTTGCCCTATAACTCCCAGTGCAGTCATAAAATCAATACGAATTTCATAGAATTAATGGAACCTATTATAAACATTATTCAGGCCAAATTTGGTTGAAAAGCCACGATAGGGTTGCCAGCTATTGTTGGTTTTGTGTTTGTTTGCAATATCTTTACTAAGCGGTTTTATCGTAGAATTTTCAAATGGTAATGATATTGTAGTGACAATAAACAGCAAATATTAAGTTTTCGATTATTTGAAAAAAACTCGCTTCAGGTAACCCTAAATTTCTTTATACTCCTATAACTTCGAATGTAATATAACAATGTGAAGCAGGTGTGATATATTCTTGGCTTTGATACTGGCAAAAAGTTGCCAGCACGAGTCGGTTGTACTACTTTTGTATCAATAAATGCTTACAGTTAGTATTCATACCGGAAACACTTACAATGAAAATAAATAACCAATTTTTCAATTCCCAAAGTTCTGCAAATTTTCGCAGCCCCAAACACCAACTTAAGTTACAGTGCTGCAGGCACTGAGCATTTTTTTCATTGATCTTATATGAGATTCTGCTTTCAAAATTATGTGAAATAAGCAAATGATAACGAATATAATTAACCCGTGTTTTGCTCTCATAAACGTTGAAATTCATGCCAGTGGTAATATCTGAAACCTTCCACCATATGAGTTATAATGCATTATTGAGACCAAAGTAAAACGTGGCATTCGAAACAGTTTGGCCGTAATAAGCAGCTCAAGTGGTGGAATATGCACTCAAAACCTGCACGATTCTTCTACTGTTCTTCGAACATTAGTGTTTCTAGCGGTTCAGGTGCGCTAGAGTTTTTTTTTCTTCTTCTTGTCTAATCTATAATTGGATTTATTCTGCAGATTCGGACAATATATAAATAAATAAATAAACTTTAGAAACTTTTCGGATGACAGCCCCAAACATCGTTTGATCGCTAAAACTTTCAATATAATCCTCGGACGAAAATGCAATTCAAACAATGGATTATTCAAAAGATAAACAAAATATATCAATGATATTTAAACACTGCTTTATGTAACCATAAATCAGTGTAAATAATTACGTTACCGTAATCATAAATCAGTGTTTCTCATCTATTTGCGTTGCGTAAGAAATTGTTGATATTATATCACAAAAAAGAGTATGAGATTTTTCCACATTTTTTTGTCACTCAAACATAATTCTTTCCAAAAATATTTTTCTGTCAGTTCTGGTGCTATAGAGTTTTTTTTGTTTTGAGGTCCGAATATGAATTTGACTTCCATCCGGTCCGGCAAGGCACCTCAGATTGTATCGACACGTCAGGCAGAACGATAGGTCAAGGAACACCGTCCGAAACGAAATAAATAGTTGTGCATTTTGCAACAGTTCAAAACACAAGTGTGCTCGCAAGAGTGATTTCATGCATTCCCTTGCATGACGTGACAATGCATGAATTTACTTCACGTAGCAGCAATGTGATTCCAATTTAAAAATCAACTTAAAATATTTGCATGGCGTAATGATTTTGAATCGTACATATGACACATATGCCACTCCCATAGGTGTTTTGGTATAGAAGGCCGGAAATCGGTGTTTCCTACATTTAATACACGGACTGTGAACTTTAACAATCGTCGCGTTTCTAAATGCCACGCATCGTTTTCCTTTTGGATTTCATAGGCTTGATTCGCAACGCAATTTTCCTCCATTGCGCATTGTAAATAGAACATTGCCTTGTCTTCTAAGTGAGCTGAATGCTGCAGCTCTTCATGGTCAAATGCCAAGTCAGGCAAGTTTTTGGTACAAATAACGGCAGCAACATGGTTTTCCAAACTATGGCAGTGAATGTACTTGTCCGGATTGTGATGCTTGCAATGATCTAAAGATCTTTCATTGCCATAGCACTCTGTTCCACTAAGCACGGGTTGTAAGTGGTTAGCTCCTTCAAAATAATCAGTCTGTAGAGCGTTGCTTGCGTATCCTAAACCAAGTTCGCGACAAACAACATTTGCTTCCAACAATGACCAACCGTCAGCACATATAGACCCCCAATGTCCACTGTCGATTCGAACCTTTAAATTATAAAGTTGGTTATAATTCGGTAAATTGACAACATGGTTCACTGCGATATCTTACCTCTACTCGCCCTTCATTAGGTATACGTCCACCAGATAGTCGAACTTCTACTTTTCGCTTATGGAAAAGTGTATTCTTCGGCAGCTTGATAATTGACTTGGGCTGTAGATGTGGCGAGGAATTCTTACAAATCACTCCAGCAGCTTCAGAAAATTCGCAATCGTTGTGACCCCACCCGTCGAAATGGCAATCAACTATTTCCTTTTCCGAACCATTGCAAAACAAATTATCCATCCAAAATCTTCCTATAAGGTAAATATGAAGTATTTTTTTGACTTTTTATAACTTATAAACTTACTTTTGGCCAGCCCGAAAGCAGCGCTATGAGTAATTTTTTTCAAACCCGAAAAGCCTAATTGCCGACAAATCACTTCACCTTCAGCTTTGTCCCATTCATCGTCACATATGGAACCCCACTTACCACTATGCAATATCTCTACGTTACCTTCAAATAAATCAAAGAATTCAACAGATTAAATATAAATATATAAAACTGTGCGTCGAATCTGACAGACTTGTCACGCCAAAAAGTTATGATTTGGGCATAAATAGTATATACACATAAATTTTCTTCTCGCAATCGCAACGAAAGATACTTATACAAATTAACAGTGGATTATTCTTTCACCGTGGATACATGTATGATGCAATTCAATTTTTAAAGCGTGAGAAAGTAAGGGTACACAATATCTAACACCAAACGTGCCATTTGAGAGAGTTCAATTTACTTATTAATAGTATTAATAAGTAAATTGAACTTATTCAATCGGAAATGCTGAGGAAAAATCCAAGTAAAAATACAATCACAGTTTTGTTAAAAATGATAATATTAGCATTGACTAGAAACGAATTCAACTTTTCTATTTGTAACATAGAATGTTATGCGTAGCGATACAGATATGATTGGCTAGAGTACGTTTTGTGCAACTTTGAAAATTACTAAGAATCTCCGCGTGGTTCAGCCGCTGCTGGCTTAGTCGACGACATCGATCCAGCCATCTTATTCACGTAAGCTTTCAGGTCCTCGTGAGAACGGGCGCCAGTGTACTTTTCAATTTTTCTCCCATCTTCGATCCACAAGAGAGTTGGATAGCCCTGAAAAACATTGAAGAATTTCAAATCTACGTATTGTTTAGCGAAAATGATATTTACCTTAACTTCAAAGTCTTGACAGATGGGCCGGTATACAGTGAATGATATATAGATTCATACGATGGCTGATCATCAGTCCTCATAATCTACAGCACTATATTCAAGTGACCGAGTATTTACACGAGCATAACGCAGCATCCAGTCAAAAAAAAAACACCGGCCGTATAGCCATATCATACCTGACAAGCATAGCTAGGAAAAAGAAGCGAAAAATTTGAAGCACAAAAGAAACCGATTGAGTCTGACAACAGTCTGCCCCACAAAAATCTCTCGATAGCCTCCATTCGATACCTTGTTTCAGATATTTTTTATGTGTAAAGTGCGAAACCATTGCTAACAACCATCAGGTAACGTTCAAATAACGTTTGGTCAGCCACTAACTACTGAAGCTCTGCTAGAAATCTACGTGCAATGTAAACGCTCCGTTATGTTATACTTACAAAAATCTTATCAAGCTTTCAGAAACAAGACAGTAGCATTAAATAAATAATAAATAAAAAAAATCTAGCGCATCAGAACCGCTAGAAAACTAACTTTCGAAGATATTGTCTTTGAGTGACAAAAATATGTGGAAAGATGTAATACACTTTTTTGTAGAATCATATCAACCATTCCTTATCCCAAGCAACAAAATTCAATTATAACATCAATGATGAAAATGTTCAGTGCTGCCAACACTTTCCCAACAAAGCAGCAATAAGTTTACTTTAAGAAGTTCATACCTAAATCAACTTATCCTTTGAATTTCGTTCTCATCGGAGGATTTCATGGAAAGTTTCAACGGTTAAACGTTGTTTGAGGCTGCCATCCGAAAAAAGTTCGAAACTCGGAAAATTTAAAAATTGGTTTCTTATTTTTATCGCAAATGCTTTGCATATGAGTACGTCATTGAAAGCATCTTTTAGTGCAATATTTACGAAAATGGCTAATGCTGTTTAACCTGTGTTAGCAGCAAAGCAAAATATATACCAAATCTGCTTCGCGTTAAGTTAAACCTAACCAGTAAATTTCGTTTCGATTGAATCACTGCGCCGGAGGTTACACAGGTAAAAATAATTTTAGGGTAACCACCCTCAAAACTTTTCAAATTTATAAAACCTTAATATTTGTTGTTAATTTTCATTGCAGGATCATTCCCATTTGCAAATCTAATGACAAAATCGCTCAGTAAAGAAATTCCACAAAATTACAAAAATGGCCATAGCTGGCAGCGTTTTCATGATTTTTGTACGAAATTCCTACGACATTTGGCTCACATTAAGGTCCATTTATTGCATGAACTTCATTTTGATTTCATGACTGGACCGGAAGTTATAGGGAAAAAAAGTTGTATTTTGCTGAGCAAATTTGCAGGATTTAGCAGACAAAAAGCATCATAGCTGGCAATACTATTATAATTTTTCAGCCAAATTTTAACCAAATGTTATCGTAAGTAAGATCCAAATATTGTGTGAATTTTGTTAAAATCTGACAGCATAATCGGAAGTTATAGGCCAAAAAGCTGTTTTTTTTTCTCAGTGACTTTTCAAGATGGTACCACTGCCACAGGGTTGCCCGCATTTCTAAATCACTTCTATCGGACCTGGTCCGAGCTAAAACCAACATGTCCTGTAAATTTCATTATGCTTGGATTATCCGGTTGTCAGTTCTCGTGAACAGAACTTTCGAGTGCTAAAAATAGAGGTAATTTGGTGATGGGTTGCCGTTCTTGTGCAAATAGGAGTTTTGAAAATTTCAAATTGACATGAAAGACAACGGATAAAATTTATCAAAGATTTGACATTTTTGGCATAGATCAAAAATTTTTCAGGAGGGTCAATGATATGAAGGATTTTTTTTCAGCAGCCTGTCGCAGCTACAGGGTTACCCGCTTTATCTTGAAAATCCATATATGTTAAATTTTGGTCAACATCAACAGGCTCTGTAATTTTCACGACGATCCATTGTTTTTCGTACAAGTAATTACAAATCAAAATTTGAAAAAAAATACTTGCCTACTTTTAGGCACTCTGCACCCACACACGGCTCAAAATTTCCAATTCTCTATCATAAACAAGCTTAAAACACAATAAGTTTTCATTTTCAAACATTTATTTTAACAAAAATTCACACTGCTTGGAAATATAGGAGTAGGTACCTGAAAATGCACTAAACCTCTCGCCGCAGCCAAAAGGTTTAGGATATCTAAATTCTAGCAAATACCTACCTACTATGTATATCTACATCTTCAAAAATGTCAGCTCAATCGAATCCGCCACTCCAGATTATCTCTATTAACCATTTTGCTGATATATATATATATATATATATATATATATATATATATATATATATATATATATATATATATATATATATATATATATATATATATATATATATATATATATATATATATATATATATATATATATATATATATATATATATATATAAAGAAATAATACTAATTTTCTTCGAAAATTAGTAAAAAACCCTAGCGCATCAGAAACGCTAGAAACACTTATGTTCGAAGAACGGTAGAGAATTTGTGCAGATTTTGTGTGCGTATTCTACCACTACTTACTTTTTCTACTTAAGGCCGCGTTTCCAATGCTGGAGTGAGCTTTCGCCGAATCTCAGAGTAGAGTTGGCCTGTTCCCAATGATGGATTTTCGAAATTCGAAAATTGTGATGACATTTTGTCCTTTGAAAACTCAAAGCTGTAGCACTCATTGCTAGTTTGGGGGCATTTTATGAAAAACTAATATAATCGGGATTTTTTATAGATTTCTTGAAAACAAAGATTAAATCGATCAAATTAGCTAGTAATTTGTATAAAATATATAACAATTTGTAATTTGTATGTTATATAAATAATAGATTTAGATGTTATATAAATTAATAATTTGAATGTTCGCTTGGAGTTTAAATACGATAAATTCACTTTTAAAACTAGGCCGCGTTTCCAATGCTGGCTTAAAGTGTGATGTATCTGCGTCCGCATGAGCTGTCATGAACTCAAGTTACCCTTTTTAGATTTCTTTACTTGTTGATCGTTTGATATCGACTAAACTTACCCTTAGAGATTTTGTGTCAGGAATTGCTGTAGGAATAAAATGAGTGGACCGTAATTGGTGCTGCCATTCTTAATTATTTCGAAGCAATGATTTTGGGACAGGTTTAGGTGAAGATAAAAGTACGTTTGGAGTTGAATGTGCAGATGGATGTAACTGAGCTGAGCGTATTAATGTCATGGAAAATTACTCTTGGCCATTTACTAGTTTCCAGTATTTTTGCTGAGCAAAAAGCACACTACGTAAGTTTGAATCCAACATCTAGCTGACAATGGCGCTTAAATGATACAAATTACTTTGGATGAAAAAAAATTAAACCATACCCAGATTACTTGACTGGGAAGCACATGACACCATGACCAAGGAATTTATTACAATGCGATCAGGAAAGGTTGAGTCATTTACCATTTAGATATGTGTAATGTGCTGAAGCTTGCAAGGAATACTTTAGCAGATTTTCAAATTATCATTGATGCTGAATATTAAGTAGGTCTGTAGCAGATAGATTTGACTTTCTTCGAAAGGCACGTAATAATATATGTTTATGGTATGCACTATTATGATATATAAAAGTAATATAAAATTCTAATATAGAATAATCATGTATAACAATTTTTTTTTTCAATCGATTTATTATTGATTGTGTTTTTTAAAGGCAAACTATTCTCATTTATTACGTGAATTCAATTTTCAGCAGTATCATTGCCTTTATCGAGGGCTGTATTTGCTTCAATTTAAAATATCAAAAACTATGGTAACGTTAATGGAACGTAATAATTATAACATTTCACTCGAAATTTTAATGAGCCAAAATTTAAACATTTTTAAATACCGCATTTTATTCTTGACCCCCAGGATAAAAAAGGCAAATTGAAATCGCATACGCCTTTGGTTTGTCCATTTGCCGGCAATGCCTACTCCAACCTCACAATTTTCAACACATGAAATCATTCGAATTTGAATTTCGAAGGTACAACGACATCTGTCGTAACATATATTTGAATTTAATTTTCAATAACTATTCTTATCACAGATAGGTTATGAATTTGTTTCATTATTGATTTCAATGCACAAATTATTCATCCAACTGTATGTTTTATGGCATTATCTTTTTTTAACGCGGAAAACAACACTTTACACTTCATTATAAATAGAGCTTTCGGCAACGCTTTCCATTGGAAAGTAGTGAATTTAAAAATTCGAAAATGTCCGAAAAGCTTCACGCTGGAGTTGAAATAGGTCCCACTCTAGAGTTTAACTACAGATTTTAGAGATTGATTAGAGAGAGAGGAAGATATGTGAAAGTGCATGAGAGCAAAAGTGTACGCAAACACATTTCACCCCAAGCCAGCATGCGACTTAATGGTCGTTGCAGAATTATTCCCATTTGAGAATTTAATGACAAAATTGCTTTGTGAAGAAATACTGAAAAAATTGGCCACAGCTGGCAGACCTTTCAAGACATTTTCACGAAATTCCAATGAATTTGGGCTTATAGTAATGTCTATTTACTACATGAATTTTGTTTTGATTTCATGACTGGATCGGGAGATGTAGGGAAAAAAGCTAAGTTTCAATAGCTAATCGCTTTGCTGTAGACACATACGCTGTGAACACATGCGCTGTGGACTTTCCTGATGTGTCGGAAATATGCCCGAGACTTTTGGCTCGACGATGGGAAAGTCTTGGTAATGGACGGACTGAAAGTCTTTTTCATGTGGTGCTGCCATATTCCCTGCAGGTTTATTGGAAAATGTAACTTTTTTTCCAAAGGTACATTTTTGGGGGAGGTGCATGGCAATTAAAGCTATGCATGGCTGTGCTATCTATGCCAAAAATGGTATGTAGTTGGGTAGATGGTTGAACTGAAGCGGCAGCTCTGGTGTTGCCTGCAAATCTAAGCTAACTGTGAATAAACTTCCCGGACATTTGAAGCCGGGACGGGCAGAGAATGCGCACGAATATGTCGGAAATATTTCTGAAATGTTTCGGAAATATTTCCGAAATGTGTCAAGACAAGTGAGTCGCGGACATTAAAGTAAGGTTCACATACTGTGTGAAGTTCATTAAAAATTGTAGACTGAATTAGAATCGATAGCTACAAGCAATTTTTTTCACAATGAAATTCTAAAGATTGCATCACTACCACAGGGTTTCCTGCAGTGGCGGCTCGTGGTTTTCAGACTTACGGAAGCACAAGCAAAATATGTAAGCAAATAATATAGATAAACATACTTATGAAGCGCGTGGTAAACTATACATGCGATTTTTTTGAAATATCGTGAAAAAATCAGTAAGGTATTTTAATGCTGACCATATATGTATTAAAAGTTAGTGATTGATCGTCAACAGCTTATTTCAGCTATATTTCTACTCACTTAGATCAAAAATCTCAGAAAAGTCCAAATTATATATAATATTTGAAAGGAAAAAATTACAAATGTCTTTAATTTGTTTTTAAATTATAAAAAAGGTTCAGTTGAAAACATATCATAGGCTAAGTAAGTGGTGAAAGCTTTTTAATAGCTCAAAGTTGAGGATATAATGCACCTTTGAACAAATTAAATTAGATAGCCAATACCATAACAAAAATAAATCCCACATATAATTTGCAATAAAAGTACCTAATATAGTTACCTTTTGCGAACAGTTGACTGAGCAAAATTAGTGGTCTTGGTTGTCAAGAATCAATAATACCCTTTTTCCGCTCAATCGATCTAGATGAAAAAGACTGCCGGAGTAAATCCTTTTTGGCACAATCACAGCAATTTTAATTTTTCACTTTCAAATCCATATTAAACAGGTAAATAACAACTTTTCGAAACAGAATCTATTCAATACGTTCTCAATTTAACAAGTTTAATAGTATAATTTACTTTAAAAACTATCCGTTTATCTAACATATCTTTAGCCGTCTGTATAAATACTGCCAATACAAAAAATTCAAGACAAAAAAATTATGACAGGTGCGTTTTTTTTCGAAGAAAACATAAAAAACGAACCTAATGTAAAGTATAAATGCTAAAGAAAGCACTTCAGAAATTCAACCAAGAAATAACATCAACATAGGCGAAAGCAATCAAGTGGTCATATCACACAAAGCACCTGAACCGAGAAACTCATTGTGCAAAAGTAAACTCAAAGCAGATACAAAAAAAAACCTAATCTGGGGAAAGTTGCACACGAAACAATTTAACTCCTACATATTTTCCTTGTCGATATCACAATAACTTGCACCGTACATACACTATGCAAACAAAGCATAAAAGGCATCAAATCAGAAGGGGAACAGCTCGTAAGAAGAGAAGCAGAGGAGAATCTACAAACTCTGTAACGTAGATCATGACGGGAAACAGAAACATAACAGATACACAAATGAGTTTCCAGCGTCAGCACAGGCGTCCAAAGTAATCAAGTGGTCGTTTTATCTAAAGCACCAGAGCCGAAAAACTACATCTTTTGGGAAAGCAAACCCAAAACGGAAACAGAAAACCAATCCGGGGAAAAATGCACACGAAAATATGTAACTCTTACTATTCTATTCTCCACATAAACATCACAATAGCTTGCACCGTACATGTGGACATATGAACAAAGCAGAAAATTGTAGCGATATGTAAGAATGGGAGAGTGCTGGCCTTAGCACAACTCAGAACCAGACCGAAGTCCGGAACCAAGATGGCCAAGGTCCAGCACAAGTGGGAATGGCTGATGCCATTCAAGGAGCAAAACAAAAAAAGAATTGCCCCGAGAGCAGGGTGCCCTAGAAATGGCCGTGAAGGCTCCTCGTCCGCATAGGGATGGTTTGCTCTCCAAGAAAACGGGATGCTACGTGTTATTCATCCGTCATGATTACGTAGCCGCAAACTGGTATGTAAGAATACCAAGGGACAAAAGGGGGCATCGTTTCGTTAAGAAAATCACCCATGGCTCTGGAACATGGGCTGACTAAGCAGACCCAGTGCTCGTGACAACGCACGGAGCCAGAAAATTGAAATTTTAAGCAGGAAAGGGGATAAAATGCTGCCTCTCTTTTCAGAGGAACCCGGGTGAGGCAGACAACCCCGGGCTTCCGATGGTGGCGGAGCCCTAACCCCGATGGTCTGGGGTTCTCCACCCTCTGCTACTGGCCATAAAATATCAAGAAAATCAAAAACCTAAATCAAAAACCAGAAACTACTAGGTATGGCCAGTATCCCTCCCTTTTGAGAATTGCTGAAAAACCTCGAAATTACAACTAATTATTCATAGGCCAGCCAGGCCATGCACGGACCTTGAAAAAGAAAAGAACTTTCCGGGCTTTTGCCCTATAAGAAGGCTTGAGGGTTTCCAATTAACAATTCATTTATATTTATTAACGAAAAATTCGATAACGTGATCTATAAAAGAATCAAAATCCTCAGTAATTTATAATACTTAACATAAGTTCCGCAAGTTAGTCATGCTTTTTCTTAAGTTAACATCGCGAACAGTAAGTGGTGACGTCACCCTTACGTTACGGAAGAGCATTTTCTCCTCATCGATGGTTAAAAGGCAAGTATGTTTATGTGAAAACATTTTCTTTTCACGAACATTTATAAAGATACTAATTGAAGGGATCTAACTTTACAAATGACTACCAAGCTTAAATAATTCAAAAGTGGCACAAGCAATACAGATAATAAGTATGAATCTGTGAACAATTTTCAACGTTTAGTACCTTTTAAAAAGCAAAAATATTTTGTTCAAAAAAAAAATCCAATCGTAAAAAACTTCTTAATTTCAGCTCATATGGAACCTCTACAAACTTCCTTATTTGTTATTTGTTGTCGTACTTATGATGAGTCGCATTCGTTTGGTGACTCGGAAGTTGGTTGCGGCTAGACTACTTAGCTAATTGAATGACCGCAATTATATTTAAATTCAATAAAAACTATTGTACATTCGTTTCAATGTGTTGTGCATTGCAGAGTTGACTTTCGTTATCCCATTAATTTTAATACGATTGATCACCTCCGCATCAACCAACGACCTCAGTACTAAACGAAGTAAAAGCTCCGATTTGTCAGGACTTGGTGAGAGTTACAGTTAAACTATGATTTCTTAATTATTTTTTTTTCTACATATCGTTTACCAGTACATAATTATTATTATTTTAATTCCGAAATAATAGTTGTTTTAATTCTTATACCATAGAACAAAGCAATAATTCACTAATACGCTAGATGAGCGAACTATTTTCAACAAAATGAGTGTGGGCCCACAGCTATTTGTAACGAAATTAATATCATTCGATCTTTTGTCTTTTCCATGAGCTCTGACATAGGCGCGAAATACATGCATACTAAGAAATAATAACAAGATGCTTTCTCATAGCAAGCATTTACACCAGTTAATATTACTCATATTTCGAACACATGCATGCAAATAAAAAAAAACTCTAGCGCACCTGAACCGCTAGAAACACTAATGTTCGAAGAACATTAGAAGAATCGTGCAGGTTTTGAGTGCATATTCCACCACATGTGCTGCTTATTACGGTCAAACTGTTTCAAATTCCACGTTTTACTTTGGTCTCAAGAATGCATTATATGGTGGAAGGTTTCAGATTTACCACTGGCATGAGTTTCAACGTTTATGAGAGCAAAACACGGGTTAATTATACTCGTTATCAGTTGCTTATTTCACATAATTTTGAAAGCAGCATCTCATATAATATCAATGAAGAAAATGCTCAGTGCTTGCAGCATTGTAACTGAAGTTGGTGTTTGGGGCTGCGAAAATTTGCAGAACTTTGGGAATTGAAACATTGGTTATTTATTTTCATTGTAAGTGTTTCCGGTATGAATACTAACTGTAAGCATTTATTGATACAAAAGTAGTACAACCGACTCGTGCTGGCAACCTTTTGCCAGTATCAAAGCCAAGAATATATCACACCTGCTTCACATTGTATAATTACATTCGAAGTTATAGGAGTATAAAGAAATTTAGGGTTACCTGAAGCGAATTTTTTGAAATAATCGAAAACTTAATATTTGCTGTTTATTGTCACTACAATATGATTACCATTTGAAAATTCTACGATAAAACCGCTTAATAAAGATATTGCAAACAAACACAAAACCAACAATAGCTGGCAACCCTATTGTGGCTTTTCAACCAAATTTGGCCTGAATAATGTTTATAATAGGTTCCATTAATTGTATGAAATTCGTATTGATTTCATGACTGCACTGGAAGTTATAGGGCAAAAAGTTTTATTTTCCTGAACGAATTTTCAAAATCAAAGACACAAAAATTACCATAGCTGGCAGCACCAATCAAATTTTCTTACCAAATTTCCACCAAACAGAGACTAAAGCAAGGTCCAACTACTGTGTTAATTTCATGAAAATCTGGTAACTTATTCACATTTCATGGGGCAAAAAGCAGTTTTTTTTCTTTGTAGATTTTCAAGATAGCACCACTGGCACAGAGTTGCCCTCAATTCAAAACCGCTTCTATCAAATCTGGTCCTACTTAAGTCCAATGCATTCTGTAAATTTCAGCTGTATTTGATTATTGGTTCATGAGTTTCCGTGAACAGAAGTTTTTGATGCTAAAAATATAGGTTAACTGGGAGAGGGTTACCGTTCTTGTCCGACATGAAATTTCCAAAGTTTTACTTTGAACGTGTAGATAAAACGTAAGATTTGTATACAGATTAGTTTTATTGCAAGAAAGGACATTTTTTTGAATATTCAATGGTTTGAATGTTTTCACTTCCAAAGTTTTTTTTTCAAATTTAAGACTCCAAAATTATCATAGCAGGCAGCTCCAAGCGAATTTTTCAACCAAATTTCAACCGAACGTGGGTTAAAGTAAGGTCCAGCTATTGTATGAGTTTCATCAAAATCGAACGATTGAATCAGAATTTATAGGGCTAAAAGCAGTTATCATTTTTAGTGATTTTTCAAGATGGCACCACTGGCACAGAATCAACCGCATTTCAAAATCACTTCTATCAGACCTGGTCCTATTTAAGACCAATACATTCTGCAAATTTCAATTAATTCTGCTAATTGGATCGTCAGTTGCCGTGAACAGAAGTTTTTGATGCTAAAAATATAGGTAAATTGGGCAAGGGTTACGGGGCGTGCCCGTTATACCATATCAAATTTTATTTTTTGCCTATGTAAACAAAGCACAAAATTTACATATGAGAGGCTTTTTTTTTTGAAGAAGCGGCATTTTTTCAAGAGAGACGATGATTTGGAAGTTTTCACTTTCAGTGCCTGCCCTAGCTACAGGGTTGCCAGCACGCTCATTAAAAGCTACACAAATCTACAACTAAATAATACAAATATTTCCTGAAAATTTGGTAATAATTAAATAGCTCTGTCAAAAGTTATCACAGTTTAAAAATTTGCAAATTTTCCCGTTCTCTTATTAGGCATCCAGCGCACACATGGGGTTAAAAAATTCCAAAACATTAACCGATTCACATGTAAAACACGTTCAAAATTTATTTCGTCAACTTTATTTTTGCGAAAATTATTTGTGTACGAAATAATAGGTATATTAAAAATTTAACTTAAACGGCCGCCGGCGCCAAAAGGTTAACAATAACTGACATTTAGTGAGACTTGGACCTATTTTGCATATACACCAATGTATCCTGAAAGTTTCAGCTCAATCGGATGTCGCGTTCCTGAGATTATCTCACTGAAATTTTTTGATGATATATATATATATATATAGATATATATATATATATATATATATATATATATATATATATATATATATATATATATATATATATATATATATATATATATATATATATATATATATATATATATATATATATATATATATATATATATATATATATATATATATATATATATGAAAATATGAATTTTTGGCCGAATCGATTTTAATACTAATGTTCTTCGAACATTAGTAAAAAATTATTTTTCTCTAGTAGCCTAATACCAAAAATAGTTTCATTCTGCAATGTTTACATAGGCAGAATATGTACGTCAAAGGTTCAACTACAAACAATATATTGATTAGTTATTACCGATCATCTGCAACTATAATTAGGATGATGTGACTTTTCATATCATACATGTTCTTCTTAATTAATTTATAATTACTATGAAAGCAATCGCAAAGACAATTTGTCATACTCGCTAGACGGTTATGTATCAAAAAAAAAAAAAAATTTCATAATAACATTTAAATAAAATCGATTCATTTTCTTTTTTGTTGTTGTGTATGTTGGTTCCGACGAGTATTGTTTTCGTGGCAGTCTCCTCAATTATCATTCGGTTGTTTTGAACCATATGTACAAGCGCTGTGTGCGTATGTATGGATGTAGGCAGGTATACCAACTTAGGTGTTGTATATTACAGACCCTTGCAATTATATATATGGGTTATAACAAACCTTACTTTTCCTTATCGCATTGCCTCTTCCCGTCGTCAGGGTCAGGAAGATACGAGGTTAAATAACTCGAGCACTTGTCAATTTGATATCACCATTTGCAGATTTGAATCTAAATTTAATAGCGTCACCGGACAATTGCAGCTACAATACAGTGGGGAATATTCCGTTTTCACAATTGTGGACGAAACTAGTTCAGTTGAACTCATCACCCGTATGGGATTTAGGTGTTCAAATTAAATTTTATATACATGACAGATTACGTTGCAACCATTTTAGAATGAAACTAGCGCACCTGAACCGCTAGAAACACTAATGTTCGAAGAACAGTAGAAGAATCGTGCAGGTTTTGAGTGCATATTCCACCACATGAGCTGCTTATTACGGCCAAACTGTTTCAAATGCCACGTTTTACTTTGGTCTCAAGAATGCATTATAGCTCATATGGTAGAAGGTTTCAGATATTACCACTGGCATGGGTTTCAACGTTTATGAAAGGAAAACACTTGTTAGTTATATTCGTTATCAGTTGCTTATTTCACCAAACTTTGAAAGCAGCATCTCATATAACATCAATGAAGAAAATGCTCAGTGCCTGCAGCACTGTAACTGAAGTTGGTGTTTGGGGCTGCGATCCGAAAAATTTGCAGAACTAAGGGAATTGAAACATCGCTTATTTATTTTCATTGTAAATGTTTCCGGTATGAATACTAACTGTAAGCATTTATTGATACAAAAGTAGCACAACCGACTCGTGCTGTCAACCTATCGCCAGTATCAAAGCCAAAAATATATCACATCTGATTCACGTTGTTATATTACATTCGAAGTTATACGAGTATAAAGAAATTTAGGGTTACCTGCAGTGAGTTTTTTCAAATAATCGAAAGATTAATATTTGCTGTTTATTGTCACTACAATATCATTACCAATCGAAAATTCTAAGATAAAACTGCTAAATAAAGATATTGCAAACAAACACAAAACCAACAATAGCTGGCAACCCTATCGAGGCTTTTCAACCAAATTTGGCCTGAATAATGCTTATAGTAGGTTCCATTAATTGTATGAAATTCGTATTAATTTCATGACTGCACTGGAAGTTATAGGGCAAAAAGTTTTATTTTCCTGAGTGAATTTTCACAACCAAACACACAAAAATTACCATAGCTGGCAGCACCAATCGAATTTTTCTACCAAATTTCTATCAAACAGAGTTTAGAGTAAGGTGCAGCTATTGTGTCAATTTCATGAAAATCTGGTTACGAATTCACATTTCATACGGCAAAAGGCAGTTTTTTTTTCTTTGTAATTTTTCAAGATGGCACCACTGGCACAGAGTTGCCCACAATTCAAAATCGCTTCTATCAGACCTGGTTCTACTTAAGTCCAATGCATTCTGTAAATTTCAATGGTATCTGATTATTGGTTCGTGAATTCCCGTGAACAGAAGTTTTTGATGCTAAAATTATAGGATAACTGGGAAAGGGTTACCGTTCTTGTCCGACATGAAATTTCCAAAGTTTTACTTTGAACGTGTAGATAAAGCATAAGATTTGTATACAGATTGGTTTTATTGTAAGAAACGGACATTTTTAGGATATTCGATGATTTGAATGTTTTCACTTCCAAATTTTTATTTTTTCAAATTTAAGACACCAAAATTATCATAGCTGGCAGCTCCAACCGAATTTTTCAACCAAATTTCTACCAAACGTGGTCTGCTGTATATGCTGTAAATACGATCCAGCTACTGTGTGAATTTCGTCAAAATCGAACGATTCAAGCAGAATTTGTATGACTAAAAGCAGTTATCTTTTTTAGGGATTTTTCAAGATGGCACCACTGGCACAGAATCGCCCGCATTTCAAAATCACTTCTATCAAACTTGGTTCTATTTAAGACCAACACAGTCTGCAAATTTCAATAAATTCTGCTTATCGGATCGTGAGTTCCCGTGAACAGAAGTTTTTGATGATAAAAATATAGGTAAATTGGGCAAGGGTTACCAGGCATGCCCGTTATACCATATCAAATTTTTTTTTGGTCTATGTAAAAAAAAGCACGAAATTTACATATGATCGGCTTTTTTTTGAAGAAACGGCATTTTTTCAAGAGAGACGATAATTTGGAGGTTTTCACTTTCAGTGCTTGCCCTAGCTTCAGGGTTGCCAGCACACTCATCAAAAGCTTTTCAAATTCACAACTAAATAATACCAATATTTCCTGAAAATTTGGTAATAATTAAATAGCTCTGTCAAAAGTTATCGCAATTTAAAAATTTTCAATTTTTCCCGTTCTCTTTTTAGGCACCCAGCGCACACATGGGGTTAAAAAACTCCAAAACATTATCCGAATCACATGTAAAACATGTTCGAAATTTATTTTGTTAACTTTATTTTTGCAAAACTTATTTTTGTACGGAACAATAGGTATATTAAAAATATCACTAAAATGGCCGCCGGCGCCAAAGGGTTAAAGATTTTTAACTTTTTCTGAGACCTGGCACTATTCTGCATATACATCAATGTGTTCTAAAAATTTCAGTTCAATCGGATGGCGCGTTCCTGAGATTTTTTCACTGAAATTTTTTGATGATATATATATATATATATATATATATATATATATATATATATATATATATATATATATATATATATATATATATATATATATATATATATATATATATATATATATATATATATATATATATATATATATATATATATATATATATATATATATATATATATATATATAGAAATATGAATTTTTGGCCAAAGTGATTTAAATACTAATGTTCTTCTTCGAACATTAGTAAAAACTCTAGCGCATCAGAACCGCTAGAAAACTAATTTTCGAAGAAATTGTCTTTGAGTGAAAAAAAATGTGGAAAGACGGAATACACTTTTTTGTAGAATCATATCAACCATTCCTTATATCAAACAACAAAACTCAACTATAACACAAATGATGCAAATGTTCAGTGCTGGCAACACTTTCGCAACGAAACAGCAATAAGTTTACCATAACAAGTTCATACTTAAATCAACTTATCCTTTGAATTTCGTTCTCATCGGAGGATATCATGGAAAGTTTCATCGGTTAAATGTTGTTTGAAAATTTAAAAATTGGTTTCTTATTTATATGGCAAATGCTTTGAATATGAGTATGTAATTTCAAGCATCTGTTGGTACAATATTTACGAAAACGGCCTATGCTGGTGACCCTGTGTCAGCAGCAGAGCAAAATACATACCAAATCTGCTTCACGTCAACTTAAACCCAACCAGTAAATTTCGTTTCGATTGAATCACTGCGCTGGAAGCTATACGGGTGAAAAGAATTTTACGGTTGCCACCCTCAAAACTTTTCAAATTTTTAAAGCGTTAATATTTGTTGTTAATTTTCATTGCAGGATTATTCCCATTTGCAAATCTAATGACATAATCGCTCAGTAAAGAAATTCCCCAAAATTACGAAAATGGTCATAGCTGGCAGCCCTTTCATGATTTTTGTACGAAATTCCTACGAAATTTACTTCACATTAAGGTCAATTTACTGCATGAACTTCGTTTTGATTTCTGCACTGGACCGGAAGCTATAGGGAAAAAAGCTTTATTTTGCTGAGCAAATTTGCAAGATTTAGGAGACAAAAATCACCATAGCTGGTAGCTCTATTCCAATTTTTCAAATGTTTTTTTTCATCAAATATTATATAGAGCAAGATCAAAGTACTGTGTGAGTTTTGTTAAAATCTATATATATATATATATATATATATATATATATATATATATATATATATATATATATATATATATATATATATATATATATATATATATATATATATATATATATATATATATACATATATATAAAGAAATATGTATTTGCGGCGAAACGAGTTTAATACTAATGTTCTTCGAACATTAGTAAAAAGACTAGCTTTTGAGCATCCGACTAGTTATGAACAAAACTTCACCAACTTGATGGGAAAAGGATGTTGAACACACAAGCGCACACACAGTTTTTCATCCACTCGGCATTCAATGCCGAATGCAAGGTATACGTCGAGACGCCAGGGGCATTAAGTGTGTTGAACGTGCTGTATTCACGTGCTTTTCTAGATGTATTTCCGTGCTACACAACAAAAACTTATTTTCACATTTCCGCATTCTTGACAAATGTTGATTCTATTGTTTCCATTCACATTTTCTGCGGAATGCTTCTATTTTGCTCACGAACGCGTAATAGTAATCACCATAGTTTTAGGGTGAACGCTGGTAAGATTCTTCCACGAAAATATGCACAGAAACTTCTCCAAATTCAATCTATATTCCGTTTCTCACGCACCAACCTTATTATAATCGTAACCGCACTCTTTCAACAGAAATTTGCACTAGCTTACGCGGTTATTGCGAACGTAATTTAATTGGAGTTAGTATTTAATTTTTGATACTTTTCCGATCGACTTCACCGTCGCCTATTTCGGCCAACTGGCCCCTCGCACTATCTTTGCTCTCTTTCTCTCGTCGCTACGACTTCACCCAGACTGTCACGAAACCCACATTGTATTTCAAAATGAGCGAGCAAAATTCCGGGTACTTTTCTGTTTCCCCCCCCCCCCCCCATTTTTTCACTTTTTGTTGTTGCAATGCTTCTAAAATTGATTAGAAAGTAGTAATTAGCCAAAATTATGATGGAAAAACACGTTTAAAAGAAAAAACAAGTTTTTTTAAATTTTTTTTTAATTAATTTTTTAATTTAAAAATTAATTAAATTAATTTAAATTTTAAACTAATGTCACATAACAGTGAGAATAAATTTTGCTCCATTTTTGACGTCTTACCTTTCCGAAGCTTCAACGCAATTTACAATTAAGCTATTACAATAATAATTTTGTATACAATTTGTTTATATGATTACGGGGGGAGGGGCAGCAGGCGCCCCCCCCCAACAACACATTAACTTTTGGAAAACTCATTCTGCCACATAAAAATGAAAAAAAAATTTGAAATCGGAAAAAAAATATTTTTTTTTAAATGCATTTTTCCATCTCAATTTTTGTGGAGTAACACTTTTTAACCATTTCGAGCAGTTTTCATTAAAAAAATTAAAGAAATGGAGGGGGAAAAACAGAGGAGTACCAAAGTTTATTCTCACTGTTATGTGACATTAATATCAAATTTAAATTAATTTAATTAATTTTTAAATTAAAAAATTAATTTAAAAACAAATTAAAAAATGTTCTGTTTTTAAACGTGTTTTTTCCATCATAATTTTGGTTAATTACTACTTTCTAATCAATTTTAGAAGCATTGCAACAACAAAAAGTGAAAAAAAATTAGGGGGGAAAAACAGAAAAGTACCAAATTCCGTTAGGAATTTGCTCGCTGGGCAATTACACTAACAAGGTCGCATAGGACTCGCTGTACTTTGTTATTGTTCAAATTGAAACGCATTTCAATTTGAAACAGATGTAGCCATTTCGAGCACGGGACAGTGTGCTTCGAAATTATGGGTCCAGTAATTTCAATGGAAATTACTGGATGCTACAACACAGATCTTTCCACAAGCGCAAGTGCGTGGAAAGAGCTGAAGGATGGATGTAGTTTACGAGGGACAATGACGTGAACAAGTGATCATGTCTTTTTACTATCCAATCCTCTATATATAAATTGAGATAAAGAATAATTGGAAATCTAGTGAACAACGTGTATTAAAATGGTTAATTGAAATATCTTGAACGAAAATGTAGTGAACTAAGTGAATATATTTCAAGATACGGAGGGAGAAGGCAAAGAAGAAGTATTTAGGAATTGAGGTGCGTGAACTAGTGGAATACATAACCTCGGACCTTCTTTTTGTGCTGCAACCTCCTCAGGAGCTCCTCAATGGCCCAAAAGGTGTTTTCTACCTTCTGAAACCTATTCCACAGATCAGGGAATTTCACTGGAAATAGGTTGAAGTTATGGGACCTAGCATGAATTATTGGAGGTGCAGGTGAAGAGTTTAGGAAGATTGTGCTCTTCTGGAGCGTAATCTGCAGTCCCTTCAAAGCAAATTTACGCTTATTGGAACGTCGTCCGTGTAGGACCTTCTTCCAGAAGAGACGAAGGCGCAACGTGGAGCGCTTTGGTTTTTATGCGGCGGCCAGTAGGAGGCCGATGGTCCAGTTTCCCTTTTCCGAAGGTGGTATTAGGGCTGGTGTAGGTGGTAGTTCCTTACTCTGAATTGAGTGATGAATGGCAGCCGTGAGGTGGATATTGTTGCGATGCCAGGGGTCCATTGGTGGCGTTTCATCTTCCGCAGCCTCAAGCTCTGCAGCGCCATAGTCTCCGCGCTGGTGCATCTCGCGCTCAAATTCCTCTTCTCGCAGAATAGTATTCCAAAGCAGCTGCACATATGAAAGATCGAGGAATAGTATACGCCGTTGCGCCTTGAACAGCAGGTTGCGGCGAAGGATCCTTGCCAGCTCACCATCCTTCATTGGCCGAGCCATGCGGTCGACTAATCTAAACACCTCGAAACAGAAGGTGTCGAATGGCTCACCGGGTTGTTGGTAGCGAGTGGTAATTTTCTCGTGGAGCTCGAAATCGCTGAGACGATCTCCAAACTGCTCCCTCAGAGCATCGCGTTGTTGATACCATTCGACACCTTCGTTAAGCTGGTGATACCTCCAGAACCAATCGGCCGCAGGTCCAACAAATAGAAGGTGTGCGTGCTGATCAAGTAGAAAAAACTTGCTCTCTAGTGCCCTCCGTGTGAGAGATTCGATACGATATATAAAGGAGTCGACAGGCAATGAGTCCTGGAGGCCAGAAAATATGGTATACTAGCTGCGGATGACTTCTGAGACCCAATCGGTTAGTGCCGGGGGCTGCTGTCTTGAGCACATGACAGTTAATTGGCTGTCGAATTTCGCATAGAAAAAGAAAGTTGAGTAAGCGAATAAATGTAGGTTTAGTGAAGGATATGAGCTTTGGCTTTTAACTGTATAATAAGAGGTAATGAAACGTCTTAATATGCAATAGAGTTGATTAAATGAAAAAAATGCGATATTAGATTATACGAAATTAAATGGGATAGTAACTAACAATGGGTTGGCCTTCTTGTTGGACGAAACCCGATCTGAAGTTACACTGTCAGGTCCGCTGGCTGGCTGGCTGGCTGAATTAAAATAAATGAATTAATACAATTAAATACAGTAATAAAATTTGCATAATCGAAAAAAAAACCAATTGAAGTTGGGTCGCATCCAGAATGGAAACGCCCAATTGGAGGTCAGTCCGCTAACTCCGAAATTCCTAAGGAAAGAGCGGAGCGAGGAGATAAAAACAAAAGTTGCAGTTGTCCAACACATGACAATCCCACAAACTACCGGTCGAACTAACGGGACGCGATAGTGACAACACGCCAACCACACGTAATCCAAACATCAGTTCAAACCAGACCCGAAGAAATTGTCCTATGCCAGACAACTCCAAGACACAAGATGGCGTAGCTTCTAACAGACAGAGGGGGAGAGGCCCTTTGGACAACTCGGACAGGTGAATGGCGTTTAACGACCAAACCCAGTAAAGTTCAGAGTAGTCCTCCAGGTTGCACCCAATACCTAAAGCTCAAAAAGACAACACATAAGAAGCTAACGCCAAAAGTATACTAATAAGGATTGATTTTATAGCCCGTCCAGACTACGGATACTTATGTATCCGGATACATAAGTATTGTCCTCACTGCAGCGACATCTGCAGATACATTTTACCCTTGCCATGAAAATCAATGAAAAGTGTGGACGATACTTATGTATGCGGATACTTAAGTATCCGTAGTCTGGACGGGCTATTAAAGGGATAGAAGGGGAATGATGTTTGCTGCCAGAAGGAAAAAAGCGAGCAGTGCAGGTTTTATATCAAGGGCTTGTTCTCTCGAACGAAATAGTTTTGAGTCGCAAGGGAGGTGATTTGAAGACATGCAAGTTAGAATGGAATTGAAGGGATCAAAGACGTAAAGTCTTAAGGGAAGTATGAGTCGAAGCTCACAACTATTTTTTCACTTTTGTGAGTTGCCCAAAAACAAATTTCGAGCCCCACGTTGGGCACCATTTGTAGCGATTAGTATGAAATGAGAGATTGCTGGCCTTAGCACAACTCAGAACCAGACCGAAGTCCGGAACCAAGATGGCCAAGGTCCAGCAGAAGGGGAAATGGCTGATGCCATTCATGAGGCAAAACAAAAAAAAATAACTGTCCCGAGAGCAGGGTGCCCTAGAAATGGCCGTGAAAGCCCCTCGTCCGCATTAGCGGAGCACCCTTTAACCAACCCCGACGGATGCCAGAGTGCTGCTTTGCTAGCTCGTTGCGGCTGGGGTAGCTTCTTGAAACAATGGGGATGGTTTGCTCTCCAAGAAAACGGGATGCTACGTGTTATTAAACAACTAACGTGGTCAACTGCCGTCAAGACGTATTATACAATTCAAGAGGCGGGTGAAATTGAAATAGAACCGCCGCTGTCATTTCGTCCGTCGTCTTCCACAATTTGCAAGATGAAACAATTAACGTGGTCAACTGCCGTCGAGTCGTATTATACAATTCAAAAGGTGGGTGAAATTGAAATAGAACCGCCGTTGTTGCTTCGTCCGTCATCTTCCACAATTTATTTATTTATTGACAATGTCATCAACGGAATGATTACTACAAAAAAAAACAAATATTTACATATGTAATTATGAAAGATAATTAATCGGTCGTTTAAGCCGACATATCAACAGTATAATTAAAGTCGAACATTTGATACGCTGAGTTAAAGCTTCGAGCTATTGCGCAGGTTGGTTCATTCAATCCATAATTGGTTTTATGAAACGGGATGGATAAGGCGCTATGGTGTCTACGTTCACCGTGGCAAACACGAAAGTTAAGTTTTGATAACAAGAACTCAGAGTTCACGTTTCCAGTGAGTAACTTCGCAGCGAATAGAGCTTTGAAATTTTGACGTCGAGTTTCAAGAGTGTCCATGGTCAATAATTGCAAGCGGTTTTCATAAGGAGGTAAACGAATAAGATCAGACCAGCGGAAAGAACTAAGAACAAAAATTAAAAATCTCTTTTGGACAGACTCAATGCGATCTATGTGCTCCTTATAATACGGAGACCACATCAGGCACCCATATTCTAGGATAGGGCGAACCAGAGAGCAGAACAGGATTTTAGTCAGCAAAATGTTATTGAATTCTTTAGATCGTCGTTTTAAGAAGACAAGTGCACAGTTGGCTTTTATTATTATTGAGTCAATGTGGTCATTAAAAGTGAAAGCGGAGTTTAATAGTACTCCTAAGTCTCGAACTTTGTTAGAGCAAGTTAAAAGAGTATCGTTTAAAGTGTAGCTGAAATTAATCGGAGATGATTTGTGGCAGAATGAGATAACTGAGCATTTTTCAACGTTTAGTGAAAGTTGGTTTAGAGTGCACCAATTAGCTAAGCTTGACACGTTGCGTTGCAGGATCGTACAGTCATTAAGTGATGATATTATATTAAAAATCTTTGCGTCATCAGCATAGAGTAGAATGGAAGAACCTGGAACAAAAGTGATCAGGTCATTTATATAAATGGCAAAAAGAATGGGACCAAGGTGGCTGTGAAACACCCGATGTAGCAATTATGTTAGCACGATGCACGATGTTGCACGATGAAACAATTAATTACGATCGTCACCGGATCCGCCGTCTTCAATCCCCATTCAAAGTCGGGGCACACTCCGGAATTCAATGCTCGTCGTTGCCTTGTTTAGCGTGATCCTCCAGTTCAAAATTTCGACCGGTAAAAAGGAATTGCATTAGAGGTCGTCTAAGATTACCATGAGGTTCTCACCAGTCTCGAGTCCGCCAGAAAAAAGAGACCATCATTTGGCTTCGACTTCCCTCGAAGCAAGTCAAGTCTTCATGGCCAAGTCTTCGAAAATTCGGACAATTCCGTGCGGCTATGTGTCCATTTGTAGGTGTACCGAGCAGTGCTAGATCGGGCGAGCACCTGAGCTCATATCGTGCACCCTCCTGTGTTGCTCCTGGCACTTCCCGAGTGGAAGGATCAGGGACGTTCGCGATCGGGTGTCTTCCACCCATCGACGTCGGGCATGGGAATAACCATCTCCTCCAGGTAAGGTCCTCCCAGATTATTTGATCCTGTCACGGCTGGTACGCTTCTGGGTCAAGGTTATTGCGGTCGTGTGATAATAAACGATCGCAATTGTCGGAGCTTGATGGTGTGCGGCCGCATCGTCGGGAGGGTCATTCCTTAAGTTACATATTATTTTCCTACATTACATATTCTTTATTTATATATTCATAACATACTATTTATTTATATATACATTACATACGAACAAACCGACTCGCTGTTGTGTCTCATAATATCTGTTTCAAAAGTAATTTATTGAAGTCATTTTTCCTTGCGCACTTTTAACGCGTAATAAGACATAAAAAAACAAACCTTATGTAAAATATAAATGCTAAAGAAAGCACTTCAGAAATTCAACCAAGAAATAACATCACCATAGGCGAAAGCAATCAAGTGGTAATATCACACAAAGCACCTGAACCGAGAAACTCATTGCGCGAAAGTAAGCTCAAAGCAGGTACAAAAAAATTTGATCTGGGGAAAATTGCACACGAAACAATTTAACTCCTACATATTCTCCTTGTCGATATCACAATAACTTGCACCCTACATACACTATGCGAACAAAGCATAAAAGGCATCAAATCAGAAGGGGAACAGCTCGTAAGAAGAGAAGCAGAAGAGAATGTACAAATTCTGTAACGAAGTTCATGACGGGAAACAGAAACATAACTGAGACACGAATGAGTTTCCAGCTTCAGCATAGGCGTCCAACGCAATTAAGTGGTTGTTTAACCTAAAGCACCAGAGCCGAAAAACTATATCTTTTGGAAATCAAGCCCAAAGCAGAAACAGAAAACCAATCCGGGAAAAAAACGCACATGAAAAAATGTAACTCTTACTATTCTTTTCTCCACATGAACATCACAATAGCTTGCACCGTACATGTGTACATACGAACAAAGCAGAAAATGATTCAATTCCTTAGGGAAACAGCTCGTAAGGAGAGATCTACAGATGTATCATGAGGGGAAACAGTAACATCACAGAGACGTGGATAACTTTGCAGCGTATTAAGCTTATTCATTAATAAATATTTCTAGATCGTTCAGTGGGGGGATGGGGCAAGGGTTTTTTTGAATTTCTCTCTCCACCAAGACGCTGTGATCTGAGCAGCATCCGCAATGCTACGTGAGTACATTGATTGTGAAATTTTCGTGGGCCCCGTTTAGCCAAAGCATCGAAGTAGATCTATGCGAAAATCACGAGTTTGAGCATTGAAGCAAGATCACTTCAGTGTTCTGTGTAGTATATTTGAATGAACTGTATGTTTTGAATTGAATGGTATGCAATGCCTGTCGTTTGTAGTAAAACGTTTGAGTTTTCGTTGCGTCACTGGAAATTCGCCTTGGAAGCTCTGTAGTTGGACTTTTATAAAATAAAACCATTTGATCCAAAGTAGCAATGGAGTTTTGTCTTTTGTAAGAAAATAAATGTTATTTTGATTCTCAAATATTGATTGTAAATCTTTTGATTATTACATATTGATTTTTAAATCATTTTTTTGTTTATACCAAGTGGTCTAATAAGGAAAACACTGCTTCCTTTGCGTATATTGACCAGCCGCCCCTGGTTGCCTGCATTTCAAAATGGCTTCTATTTGACCTGGTCGTACTTTATACCAACATGCTATGTAAATTTCATAACGATCTGATTGGCCGGTGGTCAATTCTCGTGAACGGAAGTTTCGAGTGCTGAAAATAGAAGTAATTTGATGATGGATTGTCATTTTTGTCCAAATTGAAATTTTGAAAATTTCAAATTTTATGGTGGACAAAAATGAAAATTTATCGATAATTTAAGTTTTTTGGCTAAAAATACAAAACAAGAAATTGAAATAATTTTGTTCACGTGCTTGTCTTAGCTACAGAGATGCCCGCACAATCTTCAAAACTCAATTGCGTCGAGTTTTAGTAAGCGTTCATACCCTCTGTAAATTTCACGCAGAGCCAATGTTTCTGTCACAGTTATGAGAATATTCTTGCTTACTTTTAAGTACTTGTTATGAAACCATTTCATTTGTTCCAAAGGGAGCAATGAAACTCTCTAGAAATGAAGAGTAAGGTTAAATTTTATTAGATCAACTATATCAAAACTTTTCTAATTTTCTCTTCATGAGCCGCTGGTCCAAATACGACTGACTTAAATCTAATCTCGGTACATAGCCGAGAAAATGTCATGTAGGCATATACCTATATTACATACATGCCAACAAATTCTCACATCGGAGGAATCACAAAGTGTTTAATTTATTCATTCTGTATTAAATTACGATAGCATCGGAAAGTATCAAGAAAATCATTAGTTCGCATCGACGAAATGTAGATAAAAATTTCGAACGTCGCGACAAAGATAAATAATCTAACATGACGATCTCAAAAATCGCCCGGGACAATCTCAAGTATCGAGAATGACAGATAAGGATCGAGATTCTGTGTGTAGGTTTTAGTGAATAAGTGTAAAAATGCTATGAAAACATTTCTCAGGCAATAGTCATTGTAATTTATTACCATGCGATAGCATATTACATTTTCAAGACATTGCATAACACCTCCACCCTTAAGAGATGTTTACGGATATCGAGAACATAAATTCTGGACAAAGGTTCAAGTCCCAACTCCTGCTAAAAATCGCCTTCCAATCCACAAATGCTTCTTGATGGGCGTGCTGAAACTGTATTGTTTGAATTCCAACATTTTAGAAAACAACATTTTACAAATTTACAAACATATTTGATGCATGAACATTTCCAGCACAAAAATACTATTATATAATACTAAAAATAGCGATTAAAAACGTGTTAAGCACACTCCCAACCACAGGTCTAAAATATTTTGGAACCGGACGTAGTACCTCGTCCCAAAAGTGTCTGGAGTTTTGAATGTCTGATATCATTCAAATTAATATTTTTCAACTTTAAAACAGATTTATGGTCAAAACTAAATTCTTCTAATTTAATTTTTTGGTAAAACTGGACTTGATGCCCCACACAGCTGTTACATGAATTTTGCCGATAGATGTCGGGCTAATATGTTTGTGTTTTTGTGGTTGTGCGTTTGCTTTCGGGGCTTCTTTTCTTTCTTTTTTTTCTTCTTCTTAATTGTTTTATCTTCCTTTTTTATTTTTATGCATAATTTTGCCTGTTTCTTCATTTTTTCAGCCCTTCTACCACCTTTTCGCCCTCTGGTGGTGGGATTTCCCGGGTGTGGGGCATCAAGTCCAGTTTACCCAATTTTTTCGCAACAATCATCAGCGATCCCAATCGTGTCCCTGACTAAAAGTGCAAGTTTGCTTTCCGAACCCAAACTTCAAATAGTAGTATCGTACGTTTCTAAACTGCTATAAGCCTTTAATTTTAAACCGATTCCATCCAATATAATTTCCTCCGAAGTGTTAAAAATTACCTTGCCAATTATTGTAGGCAATTCAACAAACAAAAGATCTCTTTCAATATTTAGGCCTTTTACAACACAATTTTTAAAAGATTATCGCAAGTACACATTTACTTCACAATCTGCGTCAGAAACGGTTTCTCTAAATATAAATATTTGCAAATATAGTGGTAATTCGTTTCAAGACAATCACTTAAGGTCTTTGTTAGTGCATATTTCCCTTTATCTTCTCTTACAATCAAAAACTTATTTTCTAAATTGATAACTGCGAGCTCATCAGTAACAACCTTAGGTATAGGAATAAGCTCGAAAACATTGAAAACGTCTGATATTACCAAGTCAATAGTTAAAAGAATGGTTAAATTGCCGTTTTGGATGTATGCTTTAATTTTCAAAAGTTACAATAGTGTTGCATAGTTTTCAATTGTAAGTTCAATCACCAGTAGAGGTGGGACTAATATATTCATATTAGTTATGATATTACTAATATTTGAATATATTAGGTAATAGTAATATTTTATTGTGTCGTAATATAATATATAAATATTAGCTTCGCGTGAAATTTTTTTATTCTTATTTTTCTATCATCTATCAATTTGTTCGCAATGCCGTGTCTTTTTACTAAATCAAGCATTGAAAAACAAAAATGTGTATAGAAATTGCCGCCATTAGTTACATGCGGCTGTAATCGAAACCTTTGACTATTGAAACTAGGTCATTGTATGAGAATGCATATTAAATGTACCCATGTATATGCTTTACATTGACATTTTAATGGATGTACATAATTGCATGGATGTACCTCATTTGCACCCTCATGCCGACTTTAATTATCATCTTTATTTATGAGTCAAAGGTTCTTAGTACAGCCGAAGCATGTTTCCATTAAATTAGCGGCGGCATTTTAGTGATTAGTTTTGTAGAAAAGACCGGCACTGGGGAAACATTTTATGACATTGGACTACCACTAATAGGTAACGAACCGACCCAACGCAATGAAAAAAATAAGATAATAGGCAACAGGAATCTTTTTATAGCATATTCAAATAGATTCGCAGCATGTCGTTTTTGTACTCTTGCTGCAAACCAAATGTTGCCACAAAAAGAAGCCAGCTACAAAAATAGGTTGCTGCTGCAGTACGCGAACAGAGCTAATATCTACACATAATTACTAGAGTTGGGTCGTACTCGCATTTTCACATACTAGGTATTCCTAGTACGAGTAGTAAAAAAATACCTGTTCCAAAAATACTAGCTAGTATTTTTTGAAGTATGTACTATATATGTACTATGTGTGTATATATATATGACTACATACAAGTACATACGATTTGCAGTGATGTAATGAAACGGTGTGATATGCCCTCCCCCACCCACCAGACACAAAGTTCCCAAGCTAGAATGGTGATGGTGCAGATGACCATGAAAGGATACTGAGTCATTACAACTTGTCCGTAACTTTCCAATGGTCGGTCACTTATTTGGCAAGTCTTTCTCCAATCTAGGAGCCATCTAAGGGAAATCAATCAAATTCAGTCGATTTGATTTGATTTTCATTTTAATATATGCATAAAAAACCTCCTACATTCTTTCAAATTACCAATGTCGAAACATTTAGTAAGATAGGACCAACTAATACTGTTGTCATCTATATGACTTTTCATCGGTCGATTTCTGATACCAAACTTTTCCTGGCTAATATAAAACTGTCGGTTTTCCACTTCGCCTCACTGAAGCATGAAGTTTGTCGAAAATTTTATGAAGAAATGGTTAAAAAAAAAATATTGTCTATTAAACATACACCCACTAGGGGGCCAACCTCTTCGGTAAAGCTGGATATGAGTCACAACCCCGGTAGGGTTGAAGTGCAATCACGAAGAGAACTTCAGCACAGCCGGAGAAGCCAACTGTCGAGCCAAAAAGCATCTGAACAGTTACTTTCAGTTTTTGCGAACGGTTTTCTGGCAGATTTCATTTTGCCATATCTTAGAAACTAAGCCACTTTTTCCCAGATTTGTCTGGAAATTTCGCCCGAAACAACTCAGGAAGGTCCCTGAATTCATGCTAAACAAAAAAAAATTTGTTGGAAAATATGGACGTTTTTGCCCAAATGTCTCTATCAAATTTTCTTTCGCCCTTAATATATTACTATTATATTCCCCGACCACTTTCAATCATCGAAAGCTCCGTCAAGGCAGTTTTTGGCAAACTACTACAAAAAACCCCTTACTCCCCTACAAAACCGAAATTTTTGTATCACAGCAATAGTTCTTGGCCCGTAATATCCCAAACCACTCACACCCAAAATTGGTCGATTTCAGCTACTTTTGCCCTAAAAACTTTTTGAATAATTGAATAAAATACATGTCCAATTTGCCACATCAACATTTAGTTCGCCCTTAAAATATCACTAATATACTCCCCGACCACTTTCAATCATAGAAAGCGCTGTAAAGGCATTTTTTGACAAACGATGGCCAAAAAACCCCTTCCTCCCTTACAAAACCTAAATTTTTGTATCACAGCAATAGGTCTTGGCCCGTTATGTCCCAAACAACTCTAACCCAAACTTGGCCGATTTTGTCCGATTCCAGCTACTTTTGCCCTAAAAACCTAAACCTAAAGTCCCAAAACACTCGCAAGCACGAAAATACTCTATACAAAAATACGCGATAATAGCTAATATCAAATATTAGTTTAGACTCTAAACTTATATATGCTAATATATTAGTTTAGACTCTAAACTAATATTTGATGCGTTAACTAATATTTGACATTAGTGAATATCTTAACTAATATTTGATATTAGTTAAGGCATTAGTGAATGTGTTAACTAATATTTGACATTAGTTAAGGCATTAGTGAATATCTAAACTAATATTTGATATTAGTTAAGGCATTAGTAAATACCTTAACTAATATTTGACATTAGTTAAGGCATTAGTGAATGCTGTTAAGGCATTAGTCCAGGGGTTAGTGAATATATCGTATTAGTGATGCTGATGAACGTTTCGTAAAGTTATTTAACTACTGACAGGATATATGTTATGGCTAGAATAGTGTACGATCGCTCATATAATGATATATGTATGAGCGCAAATGCGAATCAGGCATGTCTAATGAGTTTATTTGGAGGTCAGTTTTGTCGATATATGTATGTCCGTACGTATGTTTGGGTCAATCAAAAAACTGATCTTGTTCTTGAGTGAAGTAATATAATCAAGGAAGTAATATAATCAAGGGAGTAATTTGCAAATTCTATGATTCGAAACGAAGAATAGTTTTCGGATGCAGGCATCTTGCTAAACTGAAGAATGAGAATATTGTCCGCAAAAGTTTGGCGACCATTAATAATTGATGGTAACCGATGGCGATGTAATTATGTGCAGATATTAACTCTGTTCGAGTACTGGAGCAGCAACCTATTTTTGTAGCTGGCTTCTTTTTGTGGCAAAATTTTCCTTGCAGCAAGAATACAAAAACGACTTGTTGCGAATCTATTTTAATATATTTAAGTAGATTCAGGTACGCGAACAGGCCTATTATCTTGTTACTAATGTTCGAAGAACAATAGTATTAAACTCGTTTCGCCGAAAATACATATTTCTTTATTTATATATATATATATATATATATATATATATATATATATATATATATATATATATATATATATATATATATATATATATATATATATATATATATATATATATATATATATATATATATATATATATATGTATATATATATATATGTGGGAACACCTAGTACACAACATAAATACACATCCACAATCCACAAACACTTGACACTTCAAACAAACACCAAAATTAAGAATTACATAGTAGGCTAAGAAAGTTTTCTTTTTTAATGTATTTAGAATGTAAGTTTAGTAAGTATTCTACTCTTTAACCTAAAACATCAAATAAATATATCTTTTTATAAATACATTTTTTCTTATTTATTTTTAGAAGCAAATATGAATAGCTTCTAAAATGATATATTTATTTGATGTTTTTATTTTCGGATGCCGTAGATGTATATAGTAGGTAGGTCCATGACTTGTTCGAATTCAGTTATCTTTAACCTTTAATCATTTTAGTGAATTTTCAGGTACTCCTATATTTCCAAGCAGTGTAAAATTTTTGTAAGAAAAAGTATTGGAAATAAAAACTTATTATGTTTTAGGTTTGCCCATGACAAAGAATTGGAAATTTTGAGCCGTGTGTGGGTGCTGAATGCCTAAAAGTGGGCAAGGAATTTTTCTCAAATTTTAATTTGTCATAACTTCTGACAGGAACTTTCGATCATCGTGAAATTGATAGAGCGTACTGATGTAGGCTAGAACTTAGCACACATTTTAAAGACAGTGTGGGTAACCCTGTAGCTATGGCAGGCTCTCAAAAAAATCCTTCAAATCATCGACCATCCTGAAAAATTTTTGCTTTTTGCCAAAAAACTCAAATCATTGATAAATCTAAATCTTTGTCCATCACGTCAGATTAAAATTTTCCATATTCCGATTCGCACATGAACGGCAACCCATCACCAAACTACCTCTATTTTCAGCACTCGAAAGTTCTGTTCACGAGAACTGACGACCTGGTTATTCGATCATAGTGAAATTTACAGGACATATTAATATTAGCTAGGACCAGGTCTGATAGAAGTGATTTTGAAACGCGGGCAACCCTGTACCAGTGGTACCATCTTGAAAAATTACTGAGAAAAAAGGCCTATAACTTCCGATTCAGCCATCAGATTTTGATAAAATTCATACAATACTTGGATCTTACTCTATGTAACATTTGGTGAAAATTTGGCTGAACAATTAGAATAGAGTTGCCAGCTATGGTGATTTTTGTCTCCTAAATCTTGCAAATTTGCTCAGCAAAATAAAGCTTTTTTCCCTATAACTTCCGGTCCAGTGTAGAAATCAGAACGAACTTCACGCAGTAAATGAACCTTAGTATGAACCAAATGTCGTAGAAATTTTGTACAAAAATAATGAAAGGGCTGCCAGCTATGACCATTTTGTAATTTTGTTTAATTTCTTTACTGAGCGATTATGTCATTAGATTTGCAAATGGAAATGATCCTGCAATGAAAATTAACAACAAATATTAACGCTTTAAAAACTTGGTTACACAGGGTAACCAGCATTAGCCATTTCCGTAAATATTGCACCAACAGATGCTTCAAATTACGTTCTCATATGCAAAGAATTTGCAATAAAAATAAGAAACCAATTTCGAAATTTTCCGAGTTTTGAACATTTTTCGGATGGCAGCCTCAAACAACGTTTAACCGCTGAAAATCTCGATAAAATCCTGCGATGAAAGCGAAATTCAGAGGATAAGTTGATTTGAGTATGAGTTTGCTATGGTAAACTTATTGCTGCTTCGATCAGACTGCCGAACGGACGCTTCGTTCGGGTCGCCAGCACTGAACATTTTCATCATGTGTGTTATAGTTGAGTTTTGTTGTTTTGGATAAGGAATGGTTGATATGATTCTACAAAACAGTGTTTTACGTCTTTCCACACTTTTTTGTCACTCAAAGAAAATTTCTTTTTTTTTTTATTGCGGTGGGTCGGTTCGTTACATACTAGTGACGGTTTGTTACCTACTAGTGACAATCCAATGTCAAAAAATTTATTCCCAGTGCCAGTCCTTTCTACAAAACTAATCACTGAAGTGCCGCCGTTAATTTAATGTGAACATGGTTCGGTTGTACTAAGAACCTTTGACTCATAAATAAAGCAGATAATTAGAGTCGGCAGGAGGGTGCAAATGAGGAACATCCATGCAATTATGTATATCCATGCAAATGTAAATGACGATCTTAAGATGCAATGGATGAAAAAGGCAAATAATTAATTCGGAGTAGGAAAAATATTCAAACTATTGTTTGGTGTTAGTGAATATATCATTTTAGTGTTGTTAACGATTATATTCATTAATTTTTTGGCATTAGATTATAACTTGGCGCATAATGATGGAACATTCAATACGATTGCGCATATCTGCTCAATGTTTTGCGGCTAAAATAGTGTATGATAGTTGCTAGAATGACATATGTATCACACGTAAGACAAGTCAAATGAATTAAGTATGAGGCAAGTTTGATGAGTTAATGCGGAGCTAAGTTTTTCCGATATATGTGTGTTAAATGTGTGTATGTTTAAATGGAGTAAAATAAGAAGTAAAATATCCTGTTGATTAAAGAATTTTGTGAACGCACTTAGGTTTGAATAAATTGATGCGTGGATGGAAATAGTGTTTATGAATTCATACGGATCGTAAGGGAGAGCCGTTTTTGCATTCGCGATTTTTCTTGAACTAAAAATTTGAATATGTTTAATTAAATGTTTGTCGAATATTAGTTGATGGAGTTATATAAAGGTGATAATAAATAGGTTTTTCACAGCGGGATGCATTTATTTGGGATTTGATATGATAATAGAAGAAAATTGATCGTAGTTCTCATATAGTAAAACAATTATGAGCGGACAATTTGCAGTATGAAATACACAATAGGTGAAGTGAATGTTCAAATGTGATGAGCATATTGAAGGGTTCATGGGCTACGTTACTAGTGAGAACGAGACAAAAGCTTGGAAATAGGCGAATAGAAATTGATGTTTTTGAGTAATATAAAATTTTCATCATTCCAGTTATTACTATTGCAATTGAAGGGGTGGCAGGTGCTAATATCTTTTTGCTACCGATTCTAGTTGAACTCTTTCATTTAAGCTCATGAAATCAAAAGACACACATAATACCGCGCTACGAGAAATGATTAGAACCAAATATTAATAATATATTAATATTAGTTAAGATATTATAATATCGTGTAACTAATATATTCGTATTAAGTAATATCACGAAATATTAGTATAAGCCCATCTCTAATCACTAGCTTCTCCTCTACATAGAAAGGTTTAAGAGCATAAATTAATTTTTCTGGTTTAAAGGCCCCCATTCATGAACAGTCCATCAGTCCAAATGACCTGAGGGCAGGCCAAAATCTCATCGTGTGTGTGAGAACTCGGAAAGACTCATGAGCTCAAGGAACCAAATTGGATTTCCAATCAGTCCAAAGCAAACGAACTCAGGCCATCGGGCCATTTTTTGGCTCGACCGTGTGTGGGGAAATATAAGGCCGAGTTTTGATAATCCATACATTGGACTAGTCATGTATATTGAAGTCCAAACAACGTGGCAGTCTTGCTTCACACGCTGACTTGTGACAAGCTCATTGACTGTTTCTGTGATTATTTTATTTAATCGAAAAATCCAGCATAATGGAAAGTGGCGGCCATGATTTTGTTTTGGAAGTTATCGAATAATATAGGTCACATGAATGTATATTATATTATTTGACCCAAATTCAGCGACCGGTTTCTAAGTACCGCAAAGTAGCGGTCAATCCTTCGTGGGGAGTGATAATTTATCTCATATTTGTATCTTTTCGTTTGATAAATGGGGTGACCTGTCGTAACAACGTGTTATATTATGTCGTAAGATCCATTCTTATATATAAATCAGAAGACTCAAATGTGAGTTCTTTTACCAAATTAACGTGACTCATTTGTTTCCGTTTGGCAAGTCATCCTTTTTTCCACTTTCTTTTTGGTTTTCGTTTCTTTATAAATATGCAAGTTGCAAAAAACTTCTGCATATGCTTCGGAACCATTAATAGATTAAAAATATTTTTTTCTTCAAGTTTACATTTATTTTTTTCTAAATTAATGACAGAAAAAGGAATGGACTGACTGGATCGAGGCTCTATCGTGAGTGGCGAGCTAAATTGGACTCAAACGAAATGGACTCAAGCCAAATGGACTCAGGCCATTTGAACTGTTCGTGAGTGGGGGCCTTGATGCTAGGGCGAATCTGCCCTAACTGCAATAAAATAACGAAAAAATTTTAACTTATGATTAATTAAGATCATGGTTTTTTCATAATAGCTTTGTAGTTTTATTGAACTATCTACTCTTTTTTGACGTGATTTTCAATCGATTATTTCCTCGAAAACGGAATTAGCTTCATCCCATGACTTAATCACGAATTTGAAAATTTGGAACTTTTCCAATGTTTTGATCATAAAGTTTTTTCGAAGCTTGTTTGCTTCTCAATTCGTTTTCTTTAGCTACCTCGCGAATTTCAATCAAACGTGCCTTAAGGTCATCTATGTATTCAAAGAAGGTTTTGGATTTTACTTTATCCACGCCATTTAAATTCCTTGGTATTGTACCAAATAACAACTCATGTGGGCTATAACCAGTAGCTTTATGTACTGGATAATTATAGCTCTTTGCGGTGAACATCATTCTTCTATCCCAATTTTGCATTTCGGATATACAATCGTGTTTTGTAGTCGTCAGAAATTCCCAGAGTCTACAGTATGCCCTTTCAACCCTTCGATTTGATTGCGGATAAGCCACAGTAGTTGTGATAGTTTTAATTCTTAGCATTTTACAAAAATTGGAACTTATTGCAAAATTCTGTACCTATATCAGACAAAATCATTTTAGGCGCCCCAAAGAACGTGATCCAATGGTTCATCAAAGCTTAAACTGTGGTTTCTGCAGTTTTATCAGGAATAGGAATGAAACAAATGTAACGAGTCAATTCATCTTATCTACATATCTTTTCCATTGATTTTCCACTCAACGTAGCTATATTCTTAGGTTTTCTATGGGGTTTTCTAGTTACCTTTCTCATTTGGCAATTCAAACATTGATTAACAAGATCATAAACATCATATATAATGTTTTTTAATGTATATTTTTTGCCTAAGTTTAGCGTACATTGCCTTCTGTACAAGGTGTCGTCCCATCAAACCCTTATGATATTCTTGTAATATATGTTTCTGTCTTTCGACATCTTCAACATATTCTATGTCAAGCACTGGTGTCAGTGATTCACTGTCACTCAAATTTAGGCAATTTTCACGATTGAAATCTTCCAGAATTTACTCCTGGCTCTTCTATATTGTCAGGAGTCTGATCGGATCATTGGTTTGTCAACAAACTCTGTATTTCTAGTTCATGAACTCTTTGCTCATATTCTGCAAGTATATCTTCATGGACATTTGGGGTGTGTTCAATATGCATGCTATAGCTGCTCCAAAAACATAGCATAGCATCAGTTTAGCAAGTGCTAAAGAGCTGCTACGTAGGTCGGTTTTTACACAGCTCAACTCAATAACACATTTTTTTCCAGTTTTTACTAATGTTCGAAGAACATTTTACTAATGTTCGAAGAACATTAGTATTAAAATCGATTCGGCCAAAAATTCATATTTCCATATATATATATATATATATATATATATATATATATATATATATATATATATATATATATATATATATATATATATATATATATATATATATATATATATATATCATCAAAAAATTTCAGTGAGATAATCTCGGGAACGCGCCATCCGATTGAGCTGAAACTTTCAGGATATATTGGTGTATATGCGGAATAGGTCTAAGTCTCACTAAATTTCAGTTATTGTTAACTTTTTGGCGCCGGCGGCCATTTAAGTGATATTTTTAATATACCTATTATTTCGTACACAAATGATTTTCGCAAAAATAAAGTTGACGAAATAAATTTCGAACGTGTTTTACATATGAATCGGATAATGTTTTGGAATTTTTTAACCCCAAATGTGCGCTGGGTGCCTAAAAAGACCGTGGGAAAATTTGAAAATTTTTAAATTGCGATAACTTTTGACAGAGCTATTCAATCTTTACGAAATTTTCAGAACATATTGAAATTGTTTAGTTGTCAACTTATGTAGCTTTAAATGAAGATGCTGGCAACCCTGTAGCTAGGGCAGGCACTGAAAGTGAAAACCTCCAAATCATTTTCTCTCTTGAAAAAATGCCGCTTCTTTAAAAAGAACCCACTCATATGTAAATGTTGTGCTTTGTTTACATAGACAAAAAATAAAATTTGATATGGTATAACGGGCACGCCTGGTAACCCTTGCCGAATTTACCTATATTTTTAGCATCAAAAACTTCTGTTCACGGAAACTCACGATCCAATGAGCAGAATTATTTGAAATTTACAGAATGTATTGGCCTTAAATAGGACCAGGTCTGATAGAAGTGATTTTGAAATCCAGGCGATTCTGTGCCAGTGGTGCCATCTTGAAAAATCAATAAAAAAGATACCTGTTTTTAGCCTTATAAATTCGGATTGAATCGTTCGGTTTTGACGAAATTCACACAGAAGCTAGACCTTACCTCAACCCACGTTTGATAGAAATTTGATTGAAAAATTCAGTTGGAACTGCCAGCTATGACAATTTTTGTGTCTTAAATTTGAAAAAAAAAATTTGGAAGTGAAAACATTCAAACCATCGAATATCCAAAAAAAATGTCCGTTTATTATAATAAAACCAATCTGTATACAAATCTTATGTTTTATCTACACGTTCAAAGTAAAACTCTGAAAATTTAATGTCGGACAAGAACGATAACCCTCTCCCAGTTAACCGATATTTTTAGCATCAAAAACTTCTGTTCACGGGAACTCACGAACCAATAATCAGATACAGCTGAAATTTACAGAATGCATTGGACTTAAGTAGGACCAGATATGATAGAAGCAATTTTGCATTGTAGGCAACTCTGTGCCAGTGGTGCCATCTTGAAAAATTACAAAGAAAAAAAACTGCTTTTTGCCCTATGAAATGTAAATCAGTAACCTGATTTTCATGAAATTAACACAGTAGCTGAACCTTACTCTAATCTCTGTCTGATAAAAATTTGGTTGAAAAATTCGATTGTTGCTGCCAGCTATAGTAATTTTTGTGTCTTGGGTTTTGAAAATTCGCTCAGGAAAATAAAACTTTTTGCCCTATAACTTCCAGTGCAGACATGAAATCAATACGAATTTCCTACAATCAATGGAACCTATTGTAAACATTATTCATGCCAAATTTGGTTGAAAAGCCACGATAGGGTTGCCAGCTATGGTTGGTTTTGTGTTTAATTGCATTACCTTTATTAAGCGGTTTTATCGTAGAATTTTCAAATATTTTCAGCAAATATAAAGTTTTCCATTATTTGAAAAAACTCGCTGCAGGTAACCCTAAATTTCTTTATACTCCTATAACTTCGAATGTAATTAAACAACGTGAAGCAGATGTGATATATTCTTGGCTTTGATACTGGCAGAAGGTTGCCAGCACGAGTCGTTTGTGCTACTTTTGTATCAATAAATGCTTACAGTTAGTATTCGTAACGGAAACATTTACAATGAAAATAAATAACCTATGTTTCAATTCCCAAAGTTCTGCAAATTTTTCGGATCGCAGCCCCAAACACCAACTTCAGTTACAATGCTGCAAGCACTGAGCATTTTCTTCATTGATGTTATATGAGACGCTGCTTTCAAAATTTTGTGAAATAAGCAACTGATAACGAATATAATTAACCCGTGTTTTGCTTTCATAAACGTTGAAATTCATGCCAGTGGTAGTATCTGAAACCTTTTACCATATGAGTTATAATGCATTCAGACCAAAGTAAAACGTGGCATTTGAAACAGTTGCGCCGTAATAAGCAGCTCATGTGGTGGAATATGCACTCAAAATCTGCACGATTCTTCTACTGTTCTTCGAACATTAGTGTTTCTAGCGGTTCAGGTGCGCTAGAGTTTTTTAACTTTAGTCTTTGTATTTACGTAGATCAGCTCACCATTTGGCTTGCACTTTGGAAATTGTTGACACTTGCGAGTTTTCATTATACAGCTGCAGAAACTATTAAAATTTTTTTAACATATTCAAAACTTTTCACTTATTCTCGGCTTTTGACACCATATCTGTGAAAAAGAGCGAATAAAAAACTTTGAAAATTTCATGCTACACGAATCTGTGTACCCGGCCTGTTGCACTTCACACCCGCCTTTAAAAACTCAAGATGAGTTGCGCTGTGTAAAAACCTACCTAAAACTCGAGTTGAGTTGAAGAGTTGAAAAGCCCGTGTTTAGTTTATAATAGCACTATACTCAAGTCCATTGTTCATCTTCTTCGCCACCAAAGCGCGAAAACTGCTTTTCATTTCCATTTCTAATCAAAAGTGATGTTTGAACAGTATGCCAGCTGTGTACGCTCGACCATTTTGCCTTAGCTACTTTCTTGCTATCCTCCAGACTGCGAACAGCTAATAGCTGCTACCATAGCAGGCATTCCGGAACCTTAAAAAGCCTGACTGTCAAATAGCAAGCATCAGCAAGTAGCTATTTCGTGACATTGCACAACCAGAGCTGCTAAAATAGCAGTTAAAAGCTGCTATAGCAAGAATATTGAACACACTCCTGATAACCCTTCTTCCATTCTGTCATTCCTGGACAACTCTTTAGCAACCGCATTCTCCTTGCCTTTAAGAGTATCATACTCGTACTCTTCCAACTACAGTTTTCACCTGACTAATTTACTACCAGGATTCTTCACCTTTAATAGCCTAAGCAGTGGTTCATGATCAGTCCTAATGAGAAACTTAGTTTTATAAACGTATGGACGAAATTGTTTCACCGCCCAAACTATAGACAAACATTTCTTTTTGGTTGTACTATAGTTTCTCTCGGCCTTATTCAATGTACGGCTGACAAATTGAATTCTTGACTTAACACAGCACCAATTCCATGATTGGAGGCATCAGTGGTTATAATAATTTTTTTAGAGAACTCCAGATACTGAGAAATGGGCTGTTTAATAAACTTATTTTTCAAGGCATCAAAGCTAGTGTTCTGCTCTTCCCGCCAGATAAAAGGTGTATCCTTTCTCAAAGGTTTGTTCAACGGATTGGCAATAGTACCATGATTTTGAAAAAATTTCCAATAGCAACCGATCATACCCAAAAATGATTTAACTCCCTTTTCATCAGTTGGCCTTGTTTGGCCTTCATGTTTGCGTCTTTACGTCACGTAACCACCAACCTTGATACTACCTGCGAACAATATTTACGATTTGAATTTTTTTTACTAATTTTCGAAGAAAATTAGTATTAAACTCGTTTCGCCGAAATTGCATATTTTTTTACATATATACATACAGTTGGGGACAAAACTCTCCATACACCCTCAAATTTCATCAATTTAGAAGAAAATGCAAATATTTATGAGAATTTTATCTGCAACTTTACTGCAAATGTATTTTTATTAACATGTATTTAAAAAAAAAACTCTAGCGCACCTGAACCGCTAGAAACACTAATGTTCGAAGAACAGTAGAAGAATCGTGCAGATTTTGAGTGCATATTCCACCACATGAGCTGCTTATTACGGCCAAACTGTTTCAAATGCCACGTTTTACTTTGGTCTCAAGAATGCATTATAACTCATATGGTGGAAGGTTTCAGATATTACCACAGGCATGAATTTCAACGTTTATGAGAGCAAAACACGGGTTAATTATATTCGTTATCAGTTGCTTATTTCACCAAACTTTGAAAGCAGCATCTCATATAACATCAATGAAGAAAATGCTCAGTGCCTGCAGCACTGTAACTGAAGTTGGTGTTTGGGGCTGCGATCCGAAAAATTTGCAGAACTTAGGGAATTGAAACATCGGTTATTTATTTTCATTGTAAATGTTTCCGGTATGAATACTAACTGTAAGCATTTATTGATACAAAAGTAGCACAACCGACTCGTGCTGGCAACCTTTCGCCAGTATCAAAGCCAAGAATATATCACATCTGCTTCACGTTGTTATATTACATTCGAAGTTATAGGAGCATAAAGCAATTTAGGGTAACCTGCAGCGAGTTTTTTCAAATAATCGAAAGCTTAATATTTGCTGTTTATTGTCACTACAATATTATTACACATTAAAAATTCTACGATAAAACCGCTTAATAAAGATATTGCAAACAAACACAAAACCAACAATAGCTGGCAACCCTATCGTGGCTTTTCAACCAAATTAGGCCTGAATAATGCTTATAATAGGTTCCACCAATTGTATGAAATTCGTATTGATTTCATGACTGTACTGGAAGTTATAGGGCAAAAACTTTTATTTTCCTGAGAGAATTTTCAAACCCAAAGCCACAAAAATTGCCATAGCTGGCAGCACCAATCGAATTTTTCAGCAAAATTTCTATCAAACAGAGTTTAGAGTAAGGTGCAGCTACGGTGTCAATTTCATGAAAATCTGGTTACTAATTCACATTTCATAGGGTAAAAAGCAGTTTTTTTTCTTTGTAATTTTTCAAGATGGCACCACTGGCACAGAGTTGCCCACAATTCAAAATCGCTTCTATTAGACCTGGTTCTACTTAAGTCCAATGCATTCTGTAAATTTCAATGATATCTGATTATTGGTTCGTGAATTCCCGTGAACAGAAGTTTTTGATGCTAAAAATATAGGTTAACTGGGAAAGGGTTACCGTTCTTGTCCGACATGAAATTTCCAAAGTTTTACTTTGAACGTGTAGATAAAGCATAAGATTTGTACACAAATCGCTTTTATTGTAAGAAACGGACATTTTTAGGATATTCGATGATTGAACGTTTTCACTTCCAAATTTTTATTTTTTCAAATTTAATACACCAAAATTATCATAGCTGGCAGCTCCAAACGAACTTTTCAACCAAATTTCTATCAAACGTGGTTTAAAATAAGGTCCACCTACTGTGTGAATTTCGTCAAAATCGAACGATTCAATCAGAATTTATAGGGCTAAAAGCAGTTATCTTTTTTAGTGATTTTTCAAGATGACACCACTGGCACAGAATAACCCGCATTTCAAAATTACTTCTATCAGACCTGGTCCTATTTAAGACCACTACAGTCTGCAAATTTCAATTAATTCTGCTCATTAGATCGTGAGTTTCCGTGAACAGAAGTTTTTAATGCTTAAAATATAGGTAAATTAGGCAAGGGTTACCAGGCGTGCCCGTTATACCATATTAAATTTTTTTTTTGATCTATGTATAAAAAGCACGATATTTACATATGAGTGGCTTTTTTTTTTAAGAAACGGCATTTTTTCAAGAGAAACGATTATTTGGAGGTTTTCATTTTCAGTGCTTACCCTAGCTTCAGGATTACCAGCACGCTCGTCAAAAGCTACACGAATTTACAACTGAAAAAACTCTAGCGCACCTGAACCGCTAGAAACACTAATGTTCGAAGAACAGTAGAAGAATCGTGCAGGTTTTGAGTGCATATTCCACCACATGTGCTGCTTATTACGGTCAACCTGTTTCAAATGCCACGTTTTACTTTGGTCTCAAGAATGCATTATATGGTGGAAGGTTTCAGATTTACCACTGGCATGAATTTCAACGTTTATGAGAGCAAAACACGGGTTAATTATATTCGTTATCAGTTGCTTATTTCACATAATTTTGAAAGCAGCATCTCATATAATATCAATGAAGAAAATGCTCAGTGCTTGCAGCATTGTAACTGAAGTTGGTGTTTGGGGCTGCGATCCGAAAAATTTGCAGAACTTTGGGAATTGAAACATTGGTTATTTATTTTCATTGTAAATGTTTCCGTTACGAATACTAACTGTAAGCATTTATTGATACAAAAGTAGCACAAACGACTCGTGCTTGCAACCTTCTGCCAGTATCAAAGCCAAGAATATATCACATCTGCTTCACGTTGTTTAATTACATTCGAAGTTATAGGAGTATAAAGAAATTTAGGGTTACCTGCAGCGAGTTTTTTCAAATAATGGAAAACTTTATATTTGCTGAAAATATTTGAAAATTCTACGATAAAACCGCTTAATAAAGATAATGCAATTAAACACAAAACCAACCATAGCTGGCAACCCTATCGTGGCTTTTCAACCAAATTTGGCCTGAATAATGTTTATAATAGGTTCCATTGATTGTATGAAATTCGTATTGATTTCATGTCTGCACTGGAAGTTATAGGGCAAAAAGTTTTATTTTCCTGAGCGAATTTTCAAAACCCAAGACACAAAAATTACTATAGCTGGCAGCACCAATCGAGTTTTTCAACCAAATTTTTATCAGACAGAGACTAGAGTAAGGTTCAGCTACTGTGTTAATTTCATGAAAATCAAGTTACTGATTTACATTTCATAGGGCAAAAAGCAGTGTTTTTTCTTTGTAATTTTTCAAGATGGCACCACTGGCACAGAGTTACCTACAATGCAAAATTGCTTCTATCATATCTGGTCCTACTTAAGTCCAATGCATTCTGTAAATTTCAGCTGTATCTGATTATTGGTTCGTGAGTTCCCGTGAACAGAAGTTTTTGATGCTAAAAATATCGGTTAACTGGGAGAGGGTTATCGTTCTTGTCCGACATTAAATTTTCAGAGTTTTACTTTGAACGTGTAGATAAAACATAAGATTTGTATACAGATTGGTTTTATTATAATAAACGGACATTTTTTTTGGATATTCGATGGTTTGAATGTTTTCACTTCCAAATTTTTTTTTTTCAAATTTAAGACACAAAAATTATCATAGCTGGCAGTTCCAACTGAATTTTTCAATCAAATTTCTATCAAACGTGGGTTGAGGTAAGGTCTAGCTTCTGTGTGAATTTCGTCAAAATCGAACGATTCAATCAGAATTTATAGGGCTAAAAACAGGTATCTTTTTTATTGATTTTTCAAGATGGCACCACTGGCACAGAATCGCCTGGATTTCAAAATCACTTCTATCAGACCTGGTCCTATTTAAGGCCAATACATTCTGTAAATTTCAAATAATTCTGCTCATTGGATCGTGAGTTTCCGTGAACAGAAGTTTTTGATGCTAAAAATATAGGTAAATTCGGCAAGGGTTACCAGGCGTGCCCTTTATACCATAACAAATTTTATTTTTTGTCTATGTAAACAAAGCACAACATTTACATATGAGTGGGTTCTTTTTAAAGAAGCGGCATTTTTTCAAGAGAGAAAATGATTTGGAGGTTTTCACTTTCAGTGCCTGCCCTAGCTACAGGGTTGCCAGCATCTTCATTTAAAGCTACATAATATGATAACAAAACAATTTCAATATGTTCTGAAAATTTCGTAAAGATTGAATAGCTCTGTCAAAAGTTATCGCAATTTAAAAATTTTCAAATTTTCCCACGGTCTTTTTAGGCACCCAGCGCACATTTGGGGTTAAAAGATTCCAAAACATTATCCGATTCACATGTAAAACACGTTCGAAATTTTTTTCGTCAACTTTATTTTTGCGAAAATCATTTGTGTACGAAATAATAGGTATATTAAAAATATCACTTAAATGGCCGCCGGCGCCAAAAGGTTAACAATAACTGAAATTTAGTGAGACCTAGACCTATTTTTTGATGATATATATATATATATATATATATATATATATATATATATATATATATATATATATATATATATATATATATATATATATATATATATATATATATATATGGAAATATGAATTTTTGGCCGAATCGATTTTAATACTAATGTTTTTCGAACATTAGTAATAATACCAATATGTCCTGAAAATTTGGCAATGATTGAATAGCTTTGTCAAAAATTACCGCAATTTAAAAATTTTCAATTTTTCCCGTTCTCTTTTTAGGCACCCAGCGCACACATGGGGTTAAAAAATTCCAAAACATTATCTGATTCACATGTAAAACACGTTCGAAATTTATTTTGTTAACTTTATTTTTGCAAAACTTATTTGTGTACGGAATAATAGGTATATTGAAAATATCACTTAAATGGCCGCGGGCGCCAAAGGGTTAAAGATTTTTATCTTTTTCTGAGACCTGGCACTATTCTGCATATACACCAAAAAAATCTGAAACCTTCTACCATATGAGTTATTATGCATTCTTGAGACCAAAGTAAAACGTGGCATTTGAAACAGTTTAGCCGTAATAAGCAGCTCATGTGGTGGAATATGCACTCAAAACCTGAACGATTCTTCTACTGTTCTTCGAACATTAGTGTTTTTAGCGGTTCAGGTGCGCTAGAGTTTTTTTTATTTCAACATTTACTTCCTTACGCTTGCTCATTTTTCACTCCCTTTGCTCACAAATTACTAAAACAAACTAATCATTAGATCGCATTCACGCATTTCATAGGAAATACAACGGTTTTTTTTTAAGAAAAACAACAATAAAAACTCTAGCGCACCTGAACCGCTAGAAACACTAATGTTCGAAGAGCAGTAGAAGAATCGTGCAGATTTTGAGTGTATATTCTACCACACTAGCTGCTTATTACAGCCAAACTAATTCAAACGCCAGGTTTTACTTTGGTCTTATAACTCATATGGTGGAAAGGTTTCAGATATTACCAGTGGCATGAATTTCAAAGTTTATGAGAGCAACACTTGTTAATTATATTCGCTCTCAGTTGCTTATTTCACAAAAATTTTCAAAGCAGCATCTCATAAAACATTAATGAAAAAAGTGCTCAGTGCCTGCAGTACTGTAACTGAAGTTGGTGTTTGGGGCTGCGATCTGAAAAATTTGCAGAACTTTGGGAATTGAAACATTGGTTATTTATTTTCATTGTAAATGTTTCCGGTATGAATACTAACTGTAAGCATTTATTGATACATAAGTAGCACAACCGACTCGTGATGGCAACCTTTGGCCAGTATCAAAACCAATAATATATTACATCTGCTTCACGTTGTTATATTACATTCGAAGTTATAGGAGTATAAAGAATTTTAGGGTTACCTGCAGCAAGTTTTTTCAAATAATATAAAACTTAATGTTTCCTGTTTATTGTCACTACAATATCATTACCATTTGGGAATTCTACGATTAAACCGCTTAGCAAAGATATTGCAAATAAACACAAAACCAACAATAGCTGGCAACCCTATCGTGGCTTGCCAACAAAATTTGGCCTGAATAATTTCTTTAATAGGTTCCATTAATAATATGAAATTCGTATTGATTTCATAACTGCACTGGAAGTTATAGGGCAAAAAGTTTTATTTTCCTGAGCGAATTTGTTGCGACTGACAAGACTCTGTCGAGCCGTCGTCAGTGCAGCATGTATTTAGTTAGGGATTTTTCCTTTATATGCCCGGCGTGCCTTAGCCCAGCCGACTAGCTCAGCCTGTCGTGGGTTGGCGGGCGGAAAAAATCCCTACGTGCTACGGCACGCAGACAACACAACACTTAAAACAATTCAGTAATCACTAGGACAACGACAATCACACAGAAGAGGGAAACGAAGAAGATCCGTCAGAATCATGATTTAATATCTTATTTGAAATACATTACATACGATATAACCCAAAATAAACTGAAAAGAAAAAAAAAACAATATAAAACCAAAGAATGAAATCCAACCAAAAATTCAATACTCCACTTCAAAATAAATCCAAACATATATCTCACAGTGAGTCCAACTAAATCAATTAATAAATCAAGTGGGGGTTTATTCACACCCAACCCCGGCCGGAGTGGAGTTTACACCAGTTATGCATAAATGCACTATAAATTATAATAAAGCGAAAATTCAAATGATAGTTCCCAATAGATGTTATAAAGAAATAATTAAGCAATAAGTTCAAATGCAAATAAAATATGAAAAAAATAAACAACAATAATGTATGAATCACCTCCCACCAATAAATAATGTTTGTTAATGTACATTAGTAGGAAAAAATTTAATAGATAGGTTTCTTTGTTCTTCTTCAATATTGACGTGCTTGGGACTTATGTATATGCCAAAACAAAGAAAAGAAAAAATGTGATACAACTTGGGTTTTCCTTGACTTACATTGCTATCATGCAAATAACATTGTTCATTATGAATGAAATAGATTGTTTCATGATGAATATTAATTCTTGATAAAATTTCTCCTTCAACACCAATGGCAATAAATTGTCGTACTTAGCTGTTAATTTCCGCCAGGGAGTATTTCCTTGAGGTTTGAGTACTTTCTTGAGGACATTTTTTGACCATCCCTCACAAGTTCGATAATGGATTCGCTGCTCGCCCCAGCTTAAATAGCGGTTTTACCTTAGTCTTCTCGGCTTACTTCTTGAGTTTTTATTTAGTGGCTGCGTAGTATGTCCCTCGGGATTCTTTGATTCACCAAGTTCAATTTATATCCCCGAGCTCGCAATTCGGTTTAGTTACCTTCTTTTACCCTTTTCGACTTCTTTCGAGAGTAACTATCTTTTAACAATTCATTTAAAGTTTAATTTTTCACTCCACTTGTACTTTTAGTTCTCTCACATCACAAAGACTTTTGGTTACTCTTTATTTAGTTTGAATTTTCACTCAAAGGTGCAATCCACCTGTTTCTCCAAAAAAACCCAAAAAAAAGAAATCCCGCCAAAACTCTGTGAACTTTTTCTTTCCGCACTCCAGACTAGAATAATCGCCTAAAGTCCCCTTTTCTTTTCAAAAAATTTTTTCATCTTACCGCAAGAGCGGTTATCTTCCAGACCCTCTAGTGTGATTCCCATCTATTCCATTCCTTAGGGCATGCCCAAATTCCAAGTACAGTCTGGAACACAGTAAACAGCTGATGGGACATTTAGTAGGACTGTCACCAAACATTGGGATATTAAATATCCCGTCTGTCAGTCTGTCATTCTGATCTGTCACAAATTTTCGAAACCAAAGACACAAAAATTACCATACCTGGCAGCACCAGTCGAATTTTTCAACCAAATTTCTATCAAACAAAGTTTAGAGTAAGGTTCAGCTACTGTGTCAATTTCATGAAAATCGGGTTACTAATTCACATTTCATAGGGCAAAAAGCAGTTTTTTTCTTTATAATTTTTCAAGATGGCACCACTGGCACAGAGTTGCCCACAATTCAAAATCGCTTCTATCAGACCTGGTTCTACTTAAATCCAATGCATTCTGTAAATTTCAATGGTATCTGATTATTGGTTCGTGAATTCCCGTGAACAGAAGTTTTTGATGCTAAAAATATAGGTTAACTGGGAGAGGGTTACCGTTCTTGCCCGACATGAAATTTCCAAAGTTTTACTTTGAACGTGTAGATAAAGCATAAGATTTGTATACAAATTGGTTTTATTGTAAGAAACGGACAATTTTAGGATATTCGATGATTTGAATGTTTTCACTTCCAAATTTTTATTTTTTCAAATTTAAGAAACCAAAATTATCATAGCTGGCAGTTCCAACCGAATTTTTCGACCAAATTTCTACCAAACGTGGTTTAAAATAAGGTCCAGCTACTGTGTGAATTTCGTCAAAATCGAACGATTCAATCAGAATTTATAGGGCTAAAAGCAGTTATCTTTTTTAGTGATTTTTCAAGATGGCACCACTGGCACAGAATCGCCTGGATTTCAAAATCACTTCTATCAGACCTGGTCCTATTTAAAACCAATACATTCTGTAAATTTCAATTAATTCTGTTTATTGGATCGTGAGTTTCCGTGAACAGAAGTTTTTGATGCGAAAAATATTGGTAAATTGGGCAAGGGTTACCAGGCGTGCCCGTTATACCATATCTTTTTTTATTTTTTTAATATGTAAATAAAGCATAAGATTTACATATGAATGGCTTCTTTTTGGAGAAACGGCATTTTTTCAAGAGAGACGATGATTTGGAGGCTTTCACTTTCAGTGCCTGCCCTAGCTACAGGGTTGTCAGCACGCTCATTAAAATCTACACAAATCTACAACTAAATAATACAAATACGTTCTGAAAATTTCGTAATGATTGAATAGCTTTCTCAAAAGTTATCGCAATTTGAAAATTTTCAAATTTTCCCGTTCTCTTTTTAGGCACCCAGCGCACGCATAGGGTTAAAAAATTCCAAAACATTATCCGATTCACATGTAGAACATGTTCAAAATTTATTTCGTTAACTTTGTTTATGCGAAAATTATTTGTGTAATTATTTGTGTTTACTGAATTTCGTTTTTTCTGATGTTTTTACGGTTATAAGCTAATTAATGTAAATTTTTTTTAAATTCATGTTAATAAAAATACATTTGCAGTAAAGTTGCATATAAACTTCTTATAAATATTTGCATTTTCTACTAAATTGATGAAATTTTGAGGGTGTATGTAGAGTTTTGTCAACAACTGTATATATATAGATATATATATATATATATATTTATATATATATATATATATATATATATATATATATATATATATATATATATATATATATATATATACATATATATATATATATATATATATATATATATATATATATATATATATATATATAATATTATATATCAGCAAAATGATTAGGATAGATAATCTCTGGAGTTGCCGATCCGATTGAGCTGAAATTTTCGGAGGACGTAGATGTGTAAAGTAGGTAGGTCCATGACATGAAATTGAGATACCTTAAACCTTTTGGAGGCGGCGAGCGTTTAAGTGAATTTTGAGGTACTCCTTTATTTCGAAGCAGTGTAAATTTTTGTTGAAATAAATAAATGTGAATGAAAACTTATTATGTTTTAAGCTTGTCTGTGTTAAAAACTTGGAGCCCCGTGTGGGTGCAGCGTGCCTAAAGGTAGGCAAAGATTTTTTTCAAATTTTGATTTGTCATTTTTTCTGACGAAAACATTGGATCATCGTGAAATTCGCAGAGCATATTGAAGTTGACAAATATTTAACCCACATCGAATTTCAAGATAGTGCGGGTAACCCTGTAGCTACGGCAGGCTCCTGGAAAAAATCCTTCAAATCATTGACCCTCCTGAAAAATTTTTGATTTTTGACAAAAAATTAGATAATTCATAAATCTTGACCTTTGTCCATCATGTCAAAGTGAAATTTTGAAAATTCCGGTTTGCACAAGAACGGCAACCCATCACCAAATTACCTCTTTTTTCAGGACTCGAAAGTTCTGTTCACGAGAACTGACGACCGGATTATTCGATCATAATGAAATTTACAGGACATGTTGGTATTAACTAGGACCAAGTCTGATAGAAGTGATTTTGAAATGCGGGCAAACCTGTGGCAGTGGTACCATCTTGAAAAATCACTGAGAAAAAAACCGGTTTTTGGCCTATAACTTCCAATTCAGCCATCAAATTTTAACCAAATTCACACAGTACTTGGACCTTATTTTTGAAAATTTGGCTGAAAAATTTGAAAAGAGTTGCCAGCTATGGTGATTTCTGTCTCCTAAATCTTGCAAATTTGCTCAGCAAAATAAAGCTTTTTTGCATAAAGCTTCCGGTTCAGTCATGAAATCAAAACGAAATTCATACAGTAAGCGGACTTTCATGTGAACTTAATGTTGTAGGAATTTCGTACAAAAACCATGAAAGGGCTGCCAGCTAAGATCATTTTGTAATTTTGTGGAATTTCATTACTGAGCGATAATGCTATTAGATTTGCAAATGAGAATGATCCTGCAATGAAAATTAACAACAAATATTAACGCTAAAAATTTGAAAAGTGGTAACCCTAAAATTCTTTTCGCCCGTATAACTTCCAGTGCAGTGATTCAATCGAAACGAAATTTACTGGTTGGGTTTAACTTAACGTGAAGCAGATTTGGTATATATTTTGCTGTGCTGCTAACACCGGGTAACCAGCATAGGCCGTTTTCGTAAATATTGCACCAACAGATGCTTCAAATAACGTACTCATATGCAAAGCATTTGCAATAAAAATAAGAAACCAATTTCTAAATTTTCCGAGTTTTGAAAATTTTTTGGATGGCAGCCTCGAACAACGTTTAACCGCTGAAGCTTTTGATGAAATCCTCCGATGAGAAAGAAATTCAAAGGATAAGTTGATTTAAATATGAGCTTGTTATGGTAAACTTATTGCTGCTTCGTTGGGAAAGTGTTGCCAGCACTGAACATTTTCATCATTTGTGCTATAGTTGAGTTTTGTTGCTTTGGATAATAAATGGTTGATATAATACTACAAAAAAGTGTATTACGTCTTTCCTCATGTTTTTGTTACTCAAAGACAATTTCTTCGAAAATTAGTTTTCTAGCGGTTCTGATGCGCTAGACTTTTTTTACTCTCTTTTCTATTCGTAACTTTTACCATCAAACCGCTGGAACATTTTCGAAAGTATTTAATTTCACAAACTTCACGGGCTTAACGCGTCTTCCTACACTCAACCCATACAACAGTGTACCAGGCCAGCTATCTGATATGCTTATTGACCTCTACAGACGTGCTAATTAAAATAATTGCAGAAAATGAGATCGTACCAAAAAAATACTACTAAAACCTACTGTTTACTTAAATTTACTCAATCAACAGATGCTTGTGAATTAATTTTTGGGGCACTGACCTTCATCACTTTCATACCAGATATCGCCTTTTCGAGCGAAAATGTATTTCTAAGCATCGTAAGTCTTCCCTGTTTTATACAAATATCTTTCTTCACACAAGATGTATAGGATGTAACTGTTATTAGAAGCGTCGTTAGTCTTCCACGTTTTTCACAAATATTTTTCTTCGTACAAGATGTACAAGATGTACCTGTTATTTTGAAGCGTCGTTAGTTTTCCACGTTTTTCACAAATATCTTTCCCAGCACAAGATGTACCTGTTATTTTGAAGCGTCGTTAATCCTCTACGTTTTCCACAGCTATGATCCGCTTATGAGATCATGCTCCGCTCGTGCGCTATGCCCTGCGGTACTTTCTCATTGACCGTCTTTTCGGGTAAATCTCCTTTTCCACGCGCTTACCCAATTCTTCCACCCTCCAAAGGGTTTCACCAGCAAAGCGTTGCTCTTCGCACATTGTCGAGCAGTTGCCGGATTTGAGGCCCCCCTTGTGACATTGACAATTGCGATGTTTACATTTTGCAAGTGTCGAAATGTCAAAACGGCAACGTACGGAGTTTGTGTATAATAGATGTCATGTGATATCTTTGTTTTCTTTTAGCCCTACTAGTGGTCTAGGCACCACTTAATCTGGCGAGGGAATCAGCAGACTCCACTGCCGCAAACGCGGTAGTTATCCGATATGTATCTTGCGTTTCTTGACCTGAGTGTACGATGCTTTCTGCAAATTTCGTTTGTCTTTCAGATGCACATGATCGAAGACATTCCGTCTGGCAGCTGTAACGAGAGTTGTGTGATAGATACCGCTCGGCCGCCTGCCTGCTGTTGCCGCCATGGTGGGATGTGAATTAATTTTGAAGGCCCGTTGTAGCTTTTGCGTAAATAGCACCGCCACCAACGATGCAACCACACACGAATCTCAGCCCAACTGATTGTTTTATGTCGCAACTTACGCCAAATAACCATTATTATGTGAATCCACAAGGATTTATAAATGGCATCAAGAAAATTGTCAATGGATTCCTCCATCCTAATTTGAATTATGGTTTCTTTGTTTGTTGACGTAAGTGGGCTCTTTCTGGCCACAACCAAAGCGTTGTCGATTCCCAAAGCGTTGTCGATTCCCAAAGCGTTGTCGATTCCCAAAGCGTTGTCGATTCCCCCATTGGTGGGCCCCAACCGTGATTAACTTGTGACGTGTTTTCAAATTCCTATCATCTTGGTTCTTTTGCACTACCACATTGTTGTCGCTGGTGGGATTCTTCACGTTGTCGCTCGGTCTAAGGTGCACGGAGATGCGACCCCTGCTCAACTTAAAGGTAACTTAATTGCCTAGTTTCTTATGAAACCTCGTCAGCACCCGGTAATTATCCGGGTGTGACGATGTTCTATCGTCCTATGAGTGGTGCACATATGTTCACTACTGAGTAGAGTTGTGGAACGATCGCGGGGAGGGCTGTATTTTTTTTTTACGTATTACTTCTACGCATCGCGTGGGGCATCAAATGACCCAAATTGCAACCACGTAACATCCCCCCCCCCCCCCACTTTACCACAAGAGGATTTCTCGAAATGTGAAATCTATGTCTATATCCATGTTTTCCTTCCCGTGGTTAGAGGTCGGTGGACGCTACTCATGGTGTTTAGTATTAAGTATATGTATGGTGGTCACATCAAAATGTAATCATCCTCAAATTCATTTTTACTAATTTTCGAAGAAAATTAGTATTAAACTCGTTTCGCCGAAAATTCATATTTTTTTATATATATAGCATTTTCAGTTTAAATGAAACCTTTTTCAATTCAAATGAAACCTTTTCCAATTTAAATGAAACTTTATCCAATTGAAATGAAACCTTTTGCAATTGAAATGAAACCTTTTCCAATGGAAATGAAACTTTTTGCAATTGAAATGAAACCTTTTCCAAATGAAATGAAACTTCTTTTATTTGAAATGAAACCTTTTTCAAATTAAATGAAACTTTAATAAAAAAAAAACAATTTTTAGAACAATTTATTTCGAAGTCAATATTCCAGTATGCTCAGTTCATGTCAGGTAGTTTTTATCACAAAATTTTTCACTGCGTTAATAACATGCCGTTAAATGAGCTGCGACCGCAACTAGTCGCGTGAAGTGCATTTAGTTGTTAACCTAGTAAATGGTAAACTTGAAGTGCATAAAGTTATTAATTCTATATAATAATTCGATATAAGTTATTCCAATTGTGAGGTGTATTAAGTTCTTAGTCGTCTTTAAAATAAAAATTAGCAGTGCAGAAGATTTTAGTTCAGGGAGCTCTGATTGTTGGCATCCTAGTCGGGAGTTAGGATCCTCTAGTGGAGTGACTTCTCGAAATATTGAAAATCGCGGAGAAAGCAGAGGTAGTGCTATCATCAATGGCGGACGGAGACAAATAGGGCGCTACCAAAAAATAACCGAAGATATGAAATTGCTGCTTATCAAACTGCACCAAGAAGGGAAAACGGTTTCCGAAGCAGCGCGAATTACATCAATGAATGTTAACTCTGCGAAAACAATTTTATTACGTTATAAGAAACATTCGGAAGTTTTAGTCCAACGTAAGCGTGGAGGAAACAGAATTAAAAAATTAACACCAGATATTTTGGGAAACATTGAGTGCTATGTTGAAAGTGATCCCACAATACCCCTTAAAAACATTAAAAAAAAAATTTATTAAGAAAAAGGCATAGCAGTGTCGATGAGCACTATTTTTAATGCTCTGCGGGAGCTGAAAAGTACGCTAAAGCTTACTTCGGTTGAAGTTGACCGTATGAATTGCCAGCGAACTTTGCAATTGAGGCAAACTTACGCCAGAGAATTTTCGCAGTGGGCGCCACAACAAAGAGGAAAATTAATTTTTTTTAGATGCGTGCGGCTTTAATTTGCACCTTCGGAGATCCCAAGGCCGTTCGAAAGTCGGTACACGAGCCCACATTGTTGTACCTACTGTAAGGGGACGTAATGTTACGCTTATTGCAGCCATGAATAACGGTGGTGTCGTTTATTCGAAAATAATATCAAACTCGACCGTAAATGCTGATAGATTTAAACTATTCTTACGAGTGCTGCTAGATAAAATTGATTCCATGCCAAACATGGATAATTCAGTTCTGATTTTGGATAATGCTCGAATCCACAAAACGCGAGAAGTTCAGGAGCTGTATGCAGGTAGCGGATGTGCATTAACATTTTTACCTCCTTAAACGGCCCACAGACGAGAGATCTGGTCGACAACTAGATCTGCAATATGCGATATCTGCAACGAAAATCTCTGTCTGTGGGCTAGTCTCAGGTTGCATTTTTAGTCTCTGCAACGGTTGCAGTAAATATCAAAATTTTTTGATATTTGGTGGGCGGAGCTAGTGGTCGACGACCACGTTGCTGTGTCTGTTGTGATTTTGAGACTAGAATGGAGGTAATTCGAAATCATTGGTTTAACGAACTGAGTTGCGTATGAATATGCTCAACAAGAGTCAGTTAGCATACTTCATGGTCCCGTTAATGCTTTATATATTTTAGGAAATATTTATGAACGAAAAGAATAGATGTGAAACAAAAATATATGGTCCATTTCAGTATCCTTTGGAGCTAGTGATCTGCGATTGAATCTCTGCTAATAGAATATTTTTAATGAAGTCGATAAAGCCTTTAAATTGGTATATAATGATAAATTTACTTCAGAAGATATTGCACGAATTAATGATGCAATTGAAGAAAATTTTAAATTAAGAAAAGAAAACATATTCTTGAGAAACCTCGTACCATTTTAGGGTTTGCAGGATCTGATACTCTAGCTGGGGCAATATCTATGTAGCATAATAAGGGTTCTCATGTTGTAATATTTGATAATAAAGAAGAGCAAGTGTATTTGGTTTTGCGATGGCTAGCTTGCTAAAAGATCCTGTTGCTCTTGGACCAGTATTGATTTAGTATATCTCTTGATGGCACTCTATCTAGTATCGTTCTTGATGAGGCATAGGCAATAATAGATAATCCAGTTTTTGTGCTCCATTTCGATTTATCAAAGTAGCTTGACTAGCTTTGTTTATCTGGTTTAACGCTCCACTAAACGGATATCTTATTGTTCAACGATACCAATTTCAATTTGCAAAGCACCAAATCAGTAAATACACCTCTAATGCGCACAAGTGCTGCCTGCGCATGATGACCGCAAATTAAAATTCAATTAAAAAATATTTAGAGGGCTACATGTGCCTGAACCAGAATACCCGTACATACCTATTGGAAATAACTTAACGTGAAACATAATTTTAAACCCTATTAAGGCACAAATGCTGCCAGCTCATGATACATACAATTTTATAATTTTCTTCGAAAATCAGTAAAAACACCCCTCATACGAACAATCACTGCCTGGTTATGATAACCGCCAATTAAAAATTATTGAGAGGGATCTATGACTAGGCTACAGATGCCTGAAGCAGAAAGTACAAATACCTCATATACCCGTGTATACCTCTTCGAAATTACATTATGTAGAACATCATTTGCTAACAATGCTTACAATTTATGTCCTCCATTTTCTTACAACAAAAATGACCTGAAAACACCCATTCCAAAGCGTGTGTTGCCTCAACGAAAACAACGTTTAAATGAGATTGCAATTCGAGTTTCTGTGTCTGTGGCAAATCAATTGAGATCCAGTCGACGACCAGATCTCCGTGTCTGTGGGCCGTTTTACTCACCGATGCTGAACCCAATCGAAAAAGCATTTTCGAAAATAAAATTGCACGCTCGTTCCGTATTGAGCGACATAAGTACAGACCATAGCATTAGCAATGTTATTGAAGAAAGCGTGCTTCAAATCACTTCAGAAGATTGCTCTAACTATGTCCTAGATATGGTTTTGCAAATTCCAAAAGCTGCAGAAGGCCAACCATTACATTAAATTGTATTTTGTAATTACAATTTATATCTCTAAAATATCATATTCTATATTATTTTGGTTTTTTCACATGTTTTTATTATTCTTCAAACACTTACATCAAATATAAATTATCTTGAAACTATTTTTTATCGAAGTCTGATTCATTTGGAGAAAGGCTTCATTTCATTTGAAAAAGGTTTCATTTCAAATGAAAGTAGTTTCATTTCAATTAGAAAAGGTTTCATTTCAATTGCAAAAGGTTTCATTTCAATTGGAAAAAGTTTAATTTCAATTGCAAAAGGTTTCATTTCAATTGGATAAAGTTTCATTTAAATTGGAAAAGGTTTCATTTAAATTGAAAAAGGTTTCATTAAAACTGAAAATGCTTTATATATATATAAAAATATATATATATATATATATATATATATACATATATATATATATATATATATATATATATATATATATATATATATATATATATATATATATATATATATATATATATATATATATATATACACGGTTAGAAATTTTCGGATAAATTTGATAAATTTTGGAATGCATATAGGTCCAAACGAAAGTTAGTATCAATCCAATAAGTTTGTTTAAGATAAAACAATTTAATCTGATAAGATAAATTTTATCTGATAAGATAAAATCAATACCAATTATTCATATAAATTGAATAAGACGCTCTTATAAACGGTATCCGAATCGCATATCAATGAATACACCACATTCTTATTAAATGTACACCATTTTGGATAAGAAATATATTATTCTAATTTCGAGGTTACATGATAAATTTATCCCATTTTCAAAAACCCAAAATCATTTAACCCAAAATCTTATTCTGGTTTTTTCCCTCCTTTTTATTATGAAATTATATATTGGGAACAATTATCCATTATGATGAAAAAAGAATGAAAACAATTGAATATTTATGCATTCATAGATAAAAATAGGTTGGAATTACTTTGGCGGGATGATTAAAATTGAACAACTTTTTATTTACATTAAAAATTTTAATCTACATTGAAAATTCTATTTTGACAAAGTGGTTTCGAAAGTATGCACTGATTCTCATCAGACACCAGCACTCAGTGCATACTTGACTGGCGTGACCACTTGCAGTTGGAAATCATTTAATTTGTATTTATGCTAGTTGTGACAAATTTTAACATCTCCGACTTATATATATCCATCGATATAATTTTACTTGTAAAGGTTATTGAATGTGATCATGGTTCCCTTCTTCTCTAAAATCAAGCTTATGAATGCCGAGAATATTGATACGTTTTGCGGAACCAGCCTCCGAAAGCAGAATCAAATTGGAATTATTTTTGCGGGATGTAGGTGTTGTGAAAACACTTGGCATAGTACACCAAGTAAAACTTTCGAGCATTAAATTCAATTATGTACTGTGAGATAGATAACGATTATTTGTTTAATATTTGAAAAAAAAACTTGATAGATTTTATTCATATATACTTTATTCACCAAAATCAAAGTTTTACAATATTCCTGTAGTGATTAAAGTTGTTCCTTATGGCTACCAAATAATTTTCACAAATAACTTTAAAAAACACTTTAATAAACACTTCCAATTAACTTCACTTACAAACTCGAAATGCTAATTGCACGACTTGCGACGCAAAAGTAATTCTAAACAATCCGTTTCACCAAAACACTCCCGAGTAAATTTTTGCGTCCAATGCAGTTCACTTACAAACTTTAAATACGAACTTTACGACTTGCGATGCAAAAGTTATTATAAATAATTCGTTTTATTTTTTATGAATTTTTAATATGAATTTATGATAAATATTATCCGATCTTGGTATAAACCACCCGTTTATACGAAACTCGTACAAAAGTTATTCCAAAATAGGGTAGAACAATTTTATCCAACGTCAACATATATAATCTATACGAATATTAGGATACATAATAGTACACCATTGTGAAGATCAATTTTATCCGAATATTTTTCACCGTGTATATATAAATATATATATATATATATATATATATATATATATATATATATATATATATATATATATATATATATATATATATATATATATATATATATATATATATACATATACATATATATACATATGTATATGTATACATATATATATATATATATATATATATATATATATATATATATATATATATATATATATATATATATATATATATATATATATATATATATTTATATATATATATATATATATATATATATGTATATATATATATATATATATATATATATATATATATATATATATATATATATATATATATATATATATATATATATATGTATACATATATATGTATATATATATATATTATTTTGATGAAAATATATGTATATATATATATATATATATATATATATATGTATATATATATATATATATATATACATATATATATAAATATATATATATATATATATATATATATATATATATATATATATATATAAATATATATATATATATACATATATATATATATATATATATATATATATATATATATATATATATATATATATATATATATATATATCAATCAGCAAAATGATTTTCCGAGATAATCTCTGGAGTGGCCGATTCGATTGAGCTGAAATTTTCGTAGGACGTAGATGTATATAGCAGGTAGGTCCACAGTTAAGATTCTCTAAACCTTTTGGCGGCGGCGAGCGTTTTAGTGAATTTTCAAGTACTCCTATATTTCCAAGCAGTGTAAATTTTTGTGAAAATAAATGTTTGGGTATGAAAACTTATTATGTTTCAAGCTTGTTTATTATAAAATGTTGGAAATTTTGAGCCGTGTGTGGGTGCAGCATGCCTAAAAGTAGGCATGGTTTTTTTTCAAATTTTGATTTGTCATTACTTCTAAGAAAAACAATGGATCATCGTGAAATTTGCAGAGCGTATTACTCTTGACCAAAACTTCAGCACACGTGGATTTTTAAGATAGTGCAGATAACCCTGTAGCTACGGCAGGCTCCTGAAAAAAAACCTTCAAATCATTGTCCTTCCTGAAAAACTTTTGATTTTGGACAAAAAAATCAGATCATTGATAAGTTTTTACTTTTGTCCATCGTGTCAAATAGAAATTTTCAAAATCCCGATTTGCACAAGAACGGCAACCCATCACCAAATTACCTCTATTTTCAGCACTCGAAAGTTCTGTTCACGAGAACTGACGATGGAATTATCCGATCATAGTGAAATTTGCAGAACGTATTGGTATTAGCTAGGGCCAGGTCTGATAGAAGTGATTTAGAAATGTGGGAAAACCTGTGGCAGTGGTACCATCTTGAAAAATCACTGAGAAAAAAAAACGGTTTTTGGCCTATAACTTCCGATTGAGCCATCAAATTTTGACAAGATTCATACAGTGCTTGGATCTTACTTTAGGTAACATTTGATGAAAATTCGGCCCAAAAATTAGAATAGAGTTGCCAGCTATGTTGATTTTTGTCTCCTAAATCTTGCAAATTTGCTCAGCAAAATAAAGCTTTTTTCCCTATAACTTCCGGTCCAGTGTAGAAATCAGAAGGAAGTTCACGCAGTAAATGGACTTTAATGTGAACCAAATGTCGTAGAAATTTCGTACCAAAGTCATGAAAGAGCTGCCAGCTATCACCATTTTTCTAATTATGTTTAATTTCTTGACTGAGCGATTATGTCATTAGATTTACAAATGGAAATGATCCTGCAATGAAAATTCACAACAAATATTAACGATTTCAAAATTTGAAAAGTTGTGAGGGTGGCAACCCTAAAATTGTTTTCATCCGTACACCTTCCAGCGCAGTGATTCAATCGAAACGAAATTTACTGGTTGGGTTTAACTTAACGTGAAGCAGATTTGGTATGTATTTTGCTTTGCTGCTGACACAGGCTAACCAGCATTAGCCATTTCCGTAAATATTGCACTAACAGATGCTTCAAATTACGTACTCATATGCAAAGCATTTGCAATAAAAATAAGGAATCAATTTTGAAATTTTCCGAGTTTTGAAGCCTAAAACAACGTTTAACCGCTGAAACTTTCGATGAAATCCTGCGATGAGAACGAAATTCAAAGGATAAGTTGATTTGAGTATGAGCTTGTTATGGTAAACATATTGCTGCTTCATTGAGAAAGTGTTGCCAGCACTGAACATTTTCATCATTTGTGTTATAGGTGAGTTTTGTTGTTTTGGATAAGGAATGGTTGATATGATTCAACAAGACAGTGTATTACATCTTTCCACACTTTTTTGTCACTCAAAGACAATTTCTTTGAAAATTAGTTTTCCAGCGGTTCTGATGCGCTAGACTTTTTTATCATTGTAAGCATAAAATTGTTAAGAAATATATACAGTAGTCGTTGTTTTGAACATTTATTGCACGCGTAATTTGACTACGCATCATTTTGATTTATGTTACTAGTCAATGTACGTTTGTTTTATTGTATTGCCCTTAATCGCTGATCAATTCCTCTTTTCGTATTGTATTAATTCACGGATCAATTTGCTGATGTAATCAAGCTATGTTTGTTTTATTGAACTTGGTATAGAATGCGGATTCATATAGATTAAGGTAAATGTCCTTTGATGAGACTTTGTAATGTCAACTTAGCAATAAGTTTACAAAAGTAAGCTGAAGAATAAAGAAGCTTACACAGTTCGACAGTATCAGTTGTTTGTTTTATGCATTCAGTTTAGACTCCTGCTTGTTTGCCAGGGTGTAACACCTTTGACAAACTTAAGATTATTTGCCAGAGTGCAACATTTTGACTATCATCAACCAGGTAAGATAAACTATATTACTCTTAACCTTTTGAGGTCCGTTCTTATTGTCTAGGTGTAACACTTTTGACCAATAATAGAGCAACACCTTGACTTACATCAAAAGTTAAGGTAAAATAACCTTATCTTAAACATTTGGTGCCCGAGCAGAGATCTAAGTGCTACACTTAGATCCAGCAGCAGAACAGTTTTGAAAGTTGAGCCAAGGCTAGTACTATCAGCAACGCGTGCTTCAAGGTTTTAACATCCAGTGCGACGTTAGTAATGGAATCGCTCATCGTTCAGCAAGAAGGGAACGGGAAGGAGATTTAACGAATTGTCGTGAACTATCGCAAAGATGGTTAAGATAGAAAGACCGTCAATTATTACAAAGAGCGTTTAAAGCGTTTGGAAAATGCTTGGAATGCATTTGAGGCAGTAGACACAGAAATATGCTCATCGCAGAATGTAGATCTACAACACGAATACTTTATTTCCAATTATTACCAGAAAATAAAAAGTATTTACAACACGTATCGAACTCATTTTAATACAAGAATTGAAGTAAGAATCCATGAAGATAGAGAGGGAGTGCTGGCTTAACAGTCTTCTCGAGATGATGGACATTATTCACACGTTCGACCTTAATTCCAAGTCGAAACCTCTCTCCAAGTCGCGCAAGCTGAAAACAAAGAAAGGCCAGAAGCCATTCTTCGAATTGTTAAAAGGCAAAATCGAAATTTTCAAACGTTGAAGATGCTGCTTGCCACTGTTGAAGGTCAGCAGTCTAAACATTATTACGGAGTGAAGTTTGACAGCATCAAACAGCTCTGGAATGACATCGAGCAAGATGATTGTCATATATGGGAATTGACCGATAGCCCTAATACATACGGATATCAGGAGCATGTCTACGCCGATGATGAAGCGCAAGTGCTGGAGGCTCTCATTAATATTGGCATGAACCTCGAACAAACTGCAGTTCCACACACTGTCATGAGAACGAATTAGGGTATGCATAGTCCACTTAAGCTTCCGAAGGTAACACTTCCAAAATTTGATGGAGATTATTTGTATTGGCAGCAGTTTTTTATTCCGTCATATGGTGCACAACCAAGGCAAACCTGGGTGTCAAAAGATGTTCTTTCTTAAAACGAGCTTATCTGGTGAAGCCGAAAGATTAATTAAACATTTGACAATAACGGAGGAAAATTATGTCATTGCCTGGAAGACTTTGCAAGAGCGCTGCAATAATCCGCGCCTGCAAGTATCGGTACTTATTAACAAGCTGATATGACAGCAATCTCATGCCAATGACCATCCATCTGCTTCATTGCTCAAGACGTTGCACGATACAATGCAAGAATGTTTATTAGAATTGCAGAATCTTGGTGTTTCAATAAAAGATTGGGACCCGTTATTAATTCATTGGATGGTGAAAAAGCTGGATAAGACCACTCATACTTTGTATGAAAAATCACTGAACAACCCGAGACAACTCCGGAATCTACTTGATTTTCTGAACTTCCTCGAGTTGCGCTTTCAATCACTTGAAGTTTTGGGAAGCAAAGGGAGAAAGGATGATCGGCATTAAAAACAGAGAGTTGCTCAAGCGTTGACAGCAAGTGCCACTGATTCAAAGGAAACAAATAGTGCATATTGTGCAAAGATAAGCACGCTCTTCACTTGTGTAAGATATTCACGGGAGCTAAGATTGTCGATCGAGTTAAGATTATTAAAAAGCATGATTTATGCAGCAACTGCTGAAGAACAGGGCACAGGGCAATTAATTACGGTTCTCGTGGTTGCCCAAAATGCGAGTTATCTTACTCATACTCTTGTTCACTTGGATAAGAGGGAGACGATGAAAGCGTCACACCCAAGCAGTTTAACAAATTCAAAATCTGGAGATATCTTGAGTTTTCCATCGACGGTGGCCACATCGACAAATAGACATGAGGTAAATTATGTTTTCCTTGGCACGGTGGCAGTGAAAATTATGAATAGTAAAGGAGAGTCCGTAAAGTGTAGGGCACTGTTGGATTCAGGCTCTCAAGTCAACTTAATCACAACAAGAATGGTAAAGTGTTTAAAACTTATCGCAAAGGGTGATCAGCTGCATATTCAAGGTGTTGGAGGAAAAAAGGCTCAAAGTCAAGCGAGAGTCAAAGTACTGATGAAATCTTTTCTGTGCGATTATTCAGCACGAATTGAAGCTTTTGCTATCGGTAATATTGTACCACCACAGCCCGCACAAACATTTGAAGTTTCTATATGGTCAATTTCAAAGAATATCAAACTAGCAGTCACAGATTTCTACAAATCCGTAGAAATCGATCTGCCACTTGGAGCGAAATTTAATCATAAGCTGCTATCGATAGGTCAAATAAAAATGGCAAGAGATCTTCCAGTTCTTCAAAACACCATATTTGGATGGATAGTAGTAAGGGAAACTAAACAAGCATCCATATCAGCTGCCGTATGTAGAGTTTTAAGCGAAGATGAAAATCTGAACGGGACTATAGAACGTTTCTGGAAACTCGAAGAAGTCGATTCTAGCATATCTACGCTAACTTCAGTAGAACAAAAATGTGCACACTGTGAAACGGGATGTCAATGGTCGTTTCATTGTTTTACTGCTATTTTCCGATGACCCCAATCGGCTTGGAGATTCACAGAAGATGGCATTGCGAAGATTCTTATCGCCTGAAAAAAGACTTCAGCGAGACCGATCTTTAAAAGAACAACGTTGCCACATGAAAGAAGTTAACATTCATAGTTTGAAAAGTCCGGTGCATTATCTTCCACATCATAGTGTGCTGAAACTCGACAGTAGGACCACAAAGCTGCGAGTGGATTTGGACGCCTCAGCTAAAAGTAACTCAGGACTATCTCCCAACAACCTCTTGCATGCAGGAGCCACAATTCAAGACGATCTGTTTTCGATCCTACTACGATTCAAGATGCCTCGTTTCGTATTTATGGTGGATATAAAACAAATGTATCGTCAGCTACTGGTCAGCGAAGAGGATAGAAAATATCAGCTGGTATTTTGGACAAATTACGCTAGCCACCCAATTAAAAGTTTCCACCTACGCACTGTTACGTACGGAACAACATCAGCCCCATACGTGGCCACAAAATGCCTTCAAAAGTTAACTTATGACAGAGTTTTCATTGAGTGCCCAAGTATTATAACGAAATTTTTACGTAGATGACGTTCTCACTGGCTCAGATAGCATGTCAACAGCATTGCTGATGCGAGATCAGCTACAAAAATTGCTTCAAGAAGGCTGTTTCAAATTGCACCAATGGTGTAGTTACCATCCCTAATTACTTCACGGGATACAATTCCAAGATCGAGAAGCCCAGTTAGTTTTCGAAGATGATAATCCAGAGAAGGTTAAAACATTGGGACTAAATACAGCAGTGCTATGACAAAACGCACAATATCTTCTGATATTGCGAGGTTGTTTGATCCGTTAAGAATCATGAGTCCAGTCATCGTGGCAGCCAAGATATTCTTATAAGAACTTTGGCAACTCAAGTTGGATTGGGATGCAGCTTTGCTTTTAGAAATGCACAGCAGATGGTGCCAGTTCCGAGAAGAGCTGCAGGAAATAGACAACTTACATTCCAACCGACATGTTTTTCTACATGAAGCTACGCACAATATTCAGCTGCATGTATTCGTAGATGCGTCGGAGAAGGTATTGGGAGCAGTTGCTTACATTTGTTCATTGAACAAAGAGAAAAGAACCATCATACGCTTTTTATGCGCCAAAGCAAGGGTTGCTCCATTGAAAAGACAAACACTTCCACGGCTAGAGTTATGTGCGGCAGTACTGGCAACAAAACTTGCAGACCGAGTAAAAACAAATCTAAAGTTTTCACACACTCAAATATACTACTGGACGGACTTCGAAATAGTACTGAATTGGATTAACTCACCTGCGCAACATTATATAACGTTTGTTGCGAATCGAATTTCTGTCATTCAAGGAAGCTCTATTGGGGACATGTTCGATCGTCAGAAAATCCTGCTGATATATATATAAACACGAACTTGCTTATGATATCCATACATCAAGAAAATATACAAATTGGACCGGAAGGTTTGCTGGCTCAAAGTAGACAATGATTTTGGCCAGTAAAAGACAAAAACAAAGCGAGGTCTATCATTCAACACTGCACTTAGTGTGCTAAAAGAAAACCCAAGTTTCTGGAACAAATGATGGCAGATCTCCCAGCCACACTAGTACAACCAGCTCCACCGTTTATAAACTCAGGTGTGGATTACTGTGGATCCGTTTGGTTTCCTTACAAGGGTCGAGGAAGCAGACCTCAAAAAGCCTACATTGCAGTATTTTGCTGTTTTGCTACTAAGGCAATACATCCGGAGCTGGTAAGCGACTTAATAACAGAAGCGTTTATTGGGGCTCTTCGTCAGTTCTTTGCAAGACAATTAACTGTGACAACGCGACTAATTTTGAAGGAGCAAGCAATCAACTAAATGAACTGATCGAGGCGGTGCATAGTACAAAGTCTCAAGAAAAAATGGTATCTGAATCCAGCAGGAAAAGAATTGAGTTCAAATTTATTCCTCCAGGAGAACCGCACTTTGGCGGTTTATGGGAAGCTGCTGTGAAATCTACCAAATTGTTGCTACAAAAGGGAACAGCAACAGCTTCATTAACTTCCGAAGAGCTGGAGACCTTACTTTTCGAAGTCGAAGCCATTTTAAATTCACGTCCACTTTCTCAGTTGTATAACGATCCAAATGAACTCGCAGCCTTAACTCTGGGACAGTTCCTAATCGGTGAACCACTTACTAATGCGGTCGATATTGGTGCCGAGCCTTTAAAGGGTAGTCTCTTAACACGGTGGAAACTAGTTAGCCACATAAAGCAAGAATTTCAGAGAAGATGGTCGTCAGAATACCTGAATGAACTTCAACAGCGCTACAAATGGCGAAAGCGAGTAAATAACATACAACCTGGGACAATCGTTGTAATCAAAGATGATAACGCTCCTGTAATGAAATGGCCTTTAGGACGGATTATTTAAACATTTAAGGATGACAATGACTTGGTGAGGGTAGCTGAAGTGAAAACGGCATCCGGAATTTTGAAACGGCCAATCCACAAACTGGCACCGGTGCTATGTAAAATCAACGACGATTCACAATCAAAAACTGAGCCTGGTGAGCATCTCGACATTACTAAGAGCACCAAAAGGCCCCATAAACATCAACTTGGCGATCAAGCAAGTACATCAACCGGTATAACTCCTAAGAAGAAAACGCGTGTAGAGCCAAAGTTATCATTAGCTGCTATGCTGTTCACCTGTCTAATTCTTCCATTTGTGCCAGCAAAGCAAATAGAAGTCAACAATTTTGAGCGGAAACCTGGTTTACATTTTGAAGGTACTGCGACAACAAGATTTGTGACATCAAAGTGGAACCTTGTGGTATATTATGATATAATGTCCTATTTGTCCAAGCTAGTTACTTTTTCAAACCGTTTGTGTAAACAAACAAATCACGCATACGGTTGTGAGGAAACTATTCACCACTTTCGTTTTGTAGAAATTGATTTTAATATTGACAATGAGCTGATTTCATCGCAGCAATGACACGAAAGATGTGCCTTTTATGTGATCGGAAACATGACAAACTCACTGTTTGGCATACTTGATTCTGACTATGCTGAAAATACGTCGCATACGATAAAAGATATCAACGTTAATCAAGAGTATCTTAAGGGGCTATTAAAGAATCAGACGTCAATCATGGACTCAACAGTTAATATAATGAAAACAGATCAAACTGCCATTTCACAAAAATTTAATGCAATTGATGAAAATATCAGCCGATTAACCAATGGAATTAACACTCTTGGAAACGATGTTCATAGATTGATGAGTTTTCAGCAGTTCACAATCCTAGCTTTACAATTAACTGTGATGTCAGCACGCTTACAACACATTCAATCGTATCTACTTTATGTAATTACAAGTGTACATCACAGCAAAATCAGTACATTGCTACTTACACCAGACCAATTTGAAGCGGGAATCACTCGCATTAAAAACTATTTGTCTCCAACACTTCAGCTACCAATACAACATGAAATTGCATCATTCTACAGTTTGATGTCAGTTAGATCAATTATGATTAATAACCATATTATCTTCGGAATCCAATTGCCACTAACTTATGCTGGAATTTTTACCATTTATCATGTGATACCAATACCAGTAGTTTCAAATCCCACTTTTTTGGCAATAAAGCCAACTTCAGATTTTCTGGCAGTCAACCAACGCCATGACTTATTTTCTCCGATGGTAAAAAATGAACTGACCTTATGCAACAAACTAGAAGCGGAAGTACTATTATGTGAACAACAAAAGCTGCTGTACAGAAAGGGAGCTGATGCATATAGATGTGAAATGAGTTTGCTCAACCAGTAATACTACAACCAACTAGAAGATTGTGAACTTGCGCAATTAAACCAAAGCCCGATATGGATACATCTGAATAGTGCAAATCATTGGATACACGCAACGAAAGAAAATATCACAATTACAACCATTTGCGAGAAGGATCTAACCCACACCATGCTCACTGGAGCTGGCCTATTAAAATTGGACCCAGAGTGCATCATAAAACAAAGTTCAATAATCATTCACGGCCGCCAACTATATAATTCTTCCACCCGCAATTCCTTCACTCGGCTCGGAGATCTGTCTCATATTAAAGAAATATTATAATTATCAAAATATTCGAAAGGCAAAAATGACTATAACGATTCCTTAATCTAGATCTTATGAAGACAAGGCCAACGAATTAGAGAAAATAAGTGACAAAATCGACGTACTTAAAGATTTTGAGTTACCAAATAAGACCACATCCACACATCAGTTCGCAATCGGATACACAAGCTTGACACTAGTGCTCATCATCGTTGTCACGTTATAGTCCGGGGAAATTTAACATAGTGCTTCGGAAAAATTAGGGGAAAGCTAAATTTTGGTGTGAGTCTTGGTACTGGCGCGTTGAACAATGTGCCAAAAGTTCCCATCGATCCGAGTGTTGCGCTACTTTTTATACGGGGTCAAATGTCACCAAAAGTGACCTTTCCTAAATATCTCAGTAACTGTTACGTCTTCAGAAAAACAATGTATGACGAATTTATAGCTTAAAAAAATGTCCAACAAAAAAGATTCTATAACTTTTCCTTGTAACCATAACCGTTTTTGAGATATATTTATCTAAACATTTGCTACTAACAGCACCCTCATTCTCATCGGCATGTTGATATTATCCGATTTTGATTACGGCTTGGCATGTTTGTGAGTTTGTTTTTCTATGATTAAGAGCCGCATAGAAAAAACATGTTAACAAACTTATCTAACACACTCCAGGGTAGATGGAAAAGTGTGCTCCGAAAAGTTATCCCCCCCCCCCCTTTTACATAAAATGGTATCCCGGAGCTTCCACCCCAACTCTTCAGAAACGAGCTCGTCGCTTACTCTTTACCCACTATTAAACAAGATAAGATCACTTTTTATCCTGTTACTTGCCTACTCTTGACATCGCAGGATCAGCCCTACACCCACACCCTACCCATCTCCGCAAACGAACCACCCCGAAATACCCGGTTTTTTAGTTTTTTCTTCCATACCATGTTATCCCATGAACGATTAGGGCCAAGTCACGTAATTTCAGGTGCACATTGGTTTCTTGTCGTGCCATCTCCCTTTGGCGCTATGCAGTTATCACAGGATTGATAAAAAAATTGATTATTCGGGGATAGTCTACAGGGGGTTTGTTATGGTTATTACTCAGTTGTGGACTGATGGTTGAGTTATTACTGGATTATGGAAATACACGTTTGTTGATGCTGACTGTTCTTTATTGACTGAACTATCGGAAGTACAATACTTATGATGTATAAAGTTCAATGACTTGTGGGATCGTTCAATGTTATAAATCTTAATAATAAATATTAGTACACATAGTAGTGCCAATGCTTACTAACTAATATTATAACACGATCCTTTTTTTGAAAAGAAATAAACTAAGAATATTATATACATTTTTATAGTACGAGTTACTTTATGGTTATGCAATTAAAAGATTTGCTTAACCAGAAGCTAACATTACAAAAGGCAAAACTAGTTTTTTGATTATGATGGTGCAGTGTACAATAGTTTTAAAATTCATTATTTTGTACGCAATTGGATGTTGGAACCAGAGGGACACTATTCAACCATTTCAATTCAAGTTTGTACGCGGTTTGACGATACGTCCATATCGTGTAGTATACACATCTTGCGCTTCGTTACGCTGCTTAGAATCTATCAACTTAGTATTTGTTTCACTGTTACTGCATTCAACAACATTGTTAGGTATAGATTTAGGGCTACACTCATATACATTTCCTTTTTCAAATAAACCAAAATTTAATTCCTGCCTTGAATCTTTATGAGAAACATTTAATATATGTTCCCTGTTCCGTCTGTATATACTACCGTCAGTACTATCCTTAATAACATAAGAACGTGGTTCCCTGCATTTGTTTACTATAGTACCAGGAAGCCAAACAGATGTTGGATTCTTTTTAAAGTAAATATTTTGGCCAATCTCAAGAGGACCTAAAGACTTAGATTTTCGATCATAATACTTTTTCATTACTGCTTGTTTTCTGTGAAGAAAGTCTTTATGTTTTTCTTCAAGAAGTTTCGGTTTCAAACATTCTTTATCGATTGGTAAATTAACTCTCAATTTCCTTGACATTAACAGTTCCGCAGGTGAAGGTAGATCAGCTTTGGAAGTAGAACGAAATTGTAACAACGCAATATGTGGATCTGCGTTTGATTCTAAACATTTTCGTAGAAGTTTCTTAACTGATCCTATAGCTCTTTCTACCATGCCATTAGAACGAGCTAAATATGGACTTGAAGTTTTGTGTTCAATATCCCATTTGTCAACAAAGTGTTTAAATTCTTTCGAATTAAAGGGAGGACCATTGTCAGAAATCATTATTGCTGGAATGCCATGCCTTGCAAATATGGATTTGAGATGAGTGATAGCAGTTTTACTACAATAGCTTTTTGTTAATAAAGCCAATTCCACGTATGTCGAAAAATAATCTACCACTAAAAGATAGGTTTGTGTTTTAAATTCAAAGAAATCAATTCCAACTTTATGCCATGGTATATTTTCGATATCATGTGGCATCAACGGTTGTTTAGGATTCGAATTCCTATGCCTAATACAAATCTCACAATTTGAAACTAAATTTTTAATATCGTTGTTGATGTTTGGCCAATAAACTGTTCCTCTTGCTAAATTTCCACATCTCTCAATACCCATGTGACCGTCATGTATTCGATTCAAAATGTCACGCCTACACACTGACGGGACGATAAGACTGTTCAATTTAAATAGTAATCCATCAATAAGTGTTATATCATCCTTGAATGTAAAGTATGGGCGAATTTCATTGGGAAGCCCTTTTATATTTTCTGGCCAGCCGTTATAAAATAACTCTTTGATTTTAATCAAGACTGGGTCATTGCTTGTAGCATCACGTAATTGCTCAAGTTTAGCATCAGTCACAGCTAATGAAGCAACTAATGCATGACAGCCTAAGACAGTTTCATCTTCTATTTCTGTTGAAACAAATTCATTAAGCGGAGCCCGAGAAAGTGTGTCAGCTATGTACATTTTTTTTCCAGGCTTGTAAGTGACCTTTAGATCATAAGACTCTAATTTTAACATGATTCTTTGCAATATTGTCGGGACTTTGTAGAAAGGCTTCTTGAAGATAGGGACTAACGGCTTGTGATCGGTCTCAACTTTTACTGTACGACCATAGATGTATTGGTGAAACTTTGTGCAGCCGAATAATATCGCAAAAAGTTCTTTTTGAATCTGTGCATATTGCTGTTGTGTTTCCGTTAAACTTGCAGATGCGTAAGCAATTGGCCTATCTTCCTGCAAAAGAACTGCACCTACTGCATCTTTTGAAGCATCACAACTTATGGTAAGATTTTTGTTCGGGTCGTAATAAGCTAATGTTGGTGAATTAGTTAGTAAATTCTTTAACTTGTTAAATTCTTCTTCATGGTTTTCATCCCAATGCCAAATAGTAGTTTTTTTTAGAAGTTGACGTAAACTACTTGTTAACAGAGATAAATTTGGAATGAATGGGCCTAGGTATGTAACCATACCCAAAAATCTTTGTAATTCTTGCATTGACCATGGACGCGTCATGTTACATATAGCTTCAATTTTTGCTGGATCGGGCTTGACACCATCTTTATTAAAAATATGACCGAGATACGAAATATGATCGACGCAAATTTTTGATTTAGGCCTATTAAATTTTAATCCAACTTTTCTTGCACGATCAAGCACCCGCTTTAAAGTTATATCATGCTGCTGCTGAGAAGTAGCATGTATCAAAAAATCATCCACGTAAATTATTACGTTTGGAATATCACTGAACAAATTCATCATAGTTGCGTGAAATATTTCGGGTGCAATGCTGATACCAAACGGTAATCTCATAAATCGATATTTCCCAAATGGAGTAATAAATGTGCAGAGTTTAGAAGAATAAGTATCAAGAGGTATGGCCCAAAATCCAGACGTTGCATCCAAAACACTGAAAATTTTCGAACCGTGTAGTTTTGATACAATTTCATCTAGTTTCGGAAATTGAAAACACGATCTTACTAAAACTTTATTTAGATTACGCGGATCTAAACAGATTCTTAATTCACCGGACTTTTTCTTAACTGTCACTATTGGACTTACCCATTCTGAAGGTTCTTCGGTTTTTGTAATAATTTTTAATTTCTCAAGTCTGTGGAGCTCGTTTTTTAATGGTTCCATAAGACTAAATGGAATGCGACGTGGAGGCACTAAGACAGGTCTAGCATCGGGTTTAAGAAGAAAGCGGCACTCTGAATTCAAGCATCCAATTCCGTCAAATACATCTTTATAATTGTCTAACATAAATGCACTTTCATTAATAATACTATTGCAATTTCTGTATTTTTCACAAGACTTTGTTATCAACTTCAATTTAACTGACCAATTTAACCCTAACACTGTTTGACAATTAATTTTTACAATATGGAATGGAATTTTGAAAGTTTCATCTAAATATTTGCAATCTACATAGCAAATGCCTATTATGTCAAGCTTTTCTCCACTAAATGTTCTTATTTGTGTTGATGTTGCCTGTATTGAATTTGTATTAATATTTAGTTGTTTCGAACAGGTTTCACTCATGACGTTTACTTGAGCTCCAGTGTCAATATGGCAAGTAAGTTCAAAACCATTAACAATGAACTTAACTGTCCAAAATTTTAGTTCACTGCTTATGCACGACGATTTAATGACGCCGAGAAATAGTGTGCGCTTATCACTATCGTTACTATTATTATCGCTATTTGGACTTGATTGCTGCTGGACCTCAATAAATTTTATATTTTTTGACCTGCACATTGATGCATAGTGATTTCTGGTGCCACACTTGTGGCAAATAGCTCCAATTGCTGGACATTTCTGTCGATGCATTTGACCACACCTGAGGCATATATTTTTATTATCACTACGGTGAGAGTAATTACGATTTATTTTTTTCCATTCTGATTTAGTGGGACTGGTTTTAGGAACCATGAAATGATTTTTGAATCGCCTCTGCATTGAATTTCTTTTCTGTATCGCACCAATAAACTGTTCATTATTTGAATCCGCATCGATTAACTCTGCTTGGGCTTTTGTTAGTGCAAAATTTTTGGCAATGTCTATTGCCTTGTCGAGTTCGATACTATCATCGGATAGAAGTTTTTCTTTAATATGCTTGAATTGTTTATTCAATCCACACACGAAAATATTTTTTACAAGTTCTTCTCGTAAAGATCCAAACTCACAATTAAGACTCAGGTTTTTTAATGCAGTCGCATAGTCTTCAATATTTTCACCACTTTTTTGTATGCGCGTAAAGAAATTATGCCTCAGAATTGCTAAATTTCTCTTAGGAAGAAAGTGTTTATTGAATTGAGCTACTAAATCTTGATATAACACAGTATCCAAATCAAGATTAAATGAGTTGAAAATGGGTAAAACACGAGGTCCAAGGCAGTGAAGAAGAATAGCCACTCTTTTATCATTAGGATAATCCTCGATTCCTATGGCACGTGAATAAATTAAAAATGTAGTATACCATTCCTTCCATGCCGCTGAAAGATTACTGGAGTCAATGTTGAGTTGCTGTATTGTATATGCTGAATGTGATGATGAAAATCGACTATCATGACCATCGTTTGTTGACACTGCTGGATTCACTGCTGGATTTTCGGTTTTTGACATTTTTATAAGTAAAATAATCAATTTCTCTACACAGAAATGATAACACCTGACACCATGTTATGGTTATTACTCAGTTGTGGACTGATGGTTGAGTTATTACTGGATTATGGAAATACACGTTTGTTGATGCTGACTGTTCTTTATTGACTGAACTATCGGAAGTACAATACTTATGATGTATAAAGTTCAATGACTTGTGGGATCGTTCAATGTTATAAATCTTAATAATAAATATTAGTACACATAGTAGTGCCAATGCTTACTAACTAATATTATAACAGGGTTGAGCTCCTATAATGTCAAGAATGAGCGTTTACAGGGCCATGATATGTTACAAAACCTATTTTCACCTGCAATGTTGTTGTTTCGTCTTGCTCCTTCGTGAAATATGGGGCATTTCAAGTGAAGTGGACAACGAAAAAAAGTCGAGGTTCTGGATTTCGTTCATATTGTGCATAATGGTACTTCTAGAAGATATGAATGTGGAAGCACAAATTTTTGTTTCTATGATGTTAAGTTGCCGAGTTATGGGCTTCTGAAAAATTGACGAAATTGATAAAAGGTTTTTTTGGAAGCGGGTTCTGAGATTCAAAACAAAATGCAAACACGAAAAATGTTGATTGGTGTAGAAAATTAGGAGTTCTTTTTAATTTTGAAAATATATTTAAAAAATTTTTTTTTTTTTTGTGAAACCGGAAGTAGACACTCCAACTCGTAATTTGAATAATTTGTACTAGATTAATTTTGTTTATTTTCATAAAACTAGGGAGTTTCGCCCCCTGCTCACTTCGCTCACCAACCCCCAGACCATTTACGATTTTAATTGTACATTTTACTGGACGTATATACTAAAACCGTGCGAAAATCAATAAAAGTTCACAGTCGCAGTACATATAAAAACATATATATATATATATATATATATATATATATATATATATATATATATATATATATATATATATATATATATATATATATATATATATATATATATATATATATATATATATATATATATATTGATATATGTATATATATACATATATATATATATATACATATATATATATATATATATATATATATATATATATATATATATATATATATATATATATATTGATATATGTATATATATACATATATATATATATATATATATATATATATATATATATATATACATATATATATATATATATATATATATATATATATATATATATATATATATATATATATATATATATATATAAATATATATATATATATATATATATATATATACATATATATATATATATATATATATATATATATATATATATATATATATATATATATATATATATATATATATATATATATATATATATACAAACATATATATATATATATATATATATATATATATATATATATATATATATATATATATATATATATATATATATATATATATATATATATATATATATATATATATATATATATATAATATATATAAATATATACAAACATATATATATATATATATATATATATATAATATATATATATATATATATACAAACATATATATATATATATATATATATATATACATATATATATATATATATATATATATATATATATTTTTATATATATATATATATATATATATATATATATATATATATATATATATATATATATATATATATATATATATATATATATATATATATGTATATATCTATATATATTTATATACACGTCGGATTTCGTACGTTTATGTGTCTACTATAAGAAAAAATAAAACTATAATCCGACCAAATTTCCAAAACTTTTTTTTATTAATACTAGGGGGCTTCGCCCCCTGCTCGCTTCGCTCACCAGCCCCCAGACCAGTTACGATTTTAAATTGTACATTTTACTGGACGTATGTACTAAAGCCGTCAGAAAATCAATAAAAGTTCACAGTCCCAGTACATATAAGTACATATATATATATATATATATATATATATATATATATATATATATATATATACATATATATATATATATATATATATATATATATATATATATATATATATATATATACACGTCGGATTTCGTACGTTTATGTGTCTACTATAAGAGAAAAATAAAAATATAATCCAACCAAATTTCCGAAACTTTTTTTATTTATAGAGAGAAAACAAAGCTTGAAGTATACTTATTTTATCATGAAAGTTTAAGGATGGGATGGCCAGTAGTTTAGGAAGTAGGTGAACTTCAATATATACAAGTTGCATGGGACGTGGTACCGAGAGCTTGCTTAGGACAGCTAGTTGGCTTAAAAACAAAAATTGATATCGAAATGTGTTTAGCAGTGCCATCTCTTATTTGAAAAAGGTTATATTTTCCCATAAAAACCTAATTAAAATATATGACGCGTATATATTAAAATATATGACGCGTACGTTTGACGCTAAGTCAATTCAAATTTTCCGTTATTTTTCGAGTTACTGTTCAATGCTTGCAATAACTATTACTTTCTTTGATAAGTTAAAGAGTTCTTATTATGTGTATTATGTCTCCGTGCGGCTATCAATGTCTCAATCCAAAAATTCCAAGAATATTAGTAGAAAAGAAATTATGTCGAATCTGCAGGAAAAAAACTGATCGTAGAAATACCTCTATTTATTAAAAAAAAAAACTAGTTTAAGAAACGAAGAGTAAAATTGTAAAAAATGTGAAATAATTTCATTTGTCCATAAACAAGTACCTTTTTTTTCACTAAGTAAATCAGTATTAGCAATTTTTAATATTTTATCTTCTATATGTAAGTGATACAAGTTATAGATAATAGTTTTACTATAAATATTTTGCTTTCACATTCACTAGCTATTATAATCAAGCTCCCGGTACCACGCTCCATGCGACTTGTATGTATTGAAATTCACCTACCTCTTAAACTATTGGCCATCCCATTCTAAAACTTTTATGTTAAAATAAGTATACTTTAAACTTTGTTTTTTTTTTACAAAAATAACCAAAATTAACCTGGTCCAAATTATTCAGATTACTTGTTTAAATGTCTACTTCTGGTTCCACATAGGAAAAAAATTTGGTTTTCAAATCTAATTTCAAAAACTCTAGCGCACCTGAACCGCTAGAAACACTAATGTTCGAAGAACAGTAGAAGAATCGTGCAGGTTTTGAGTGCATATTCCACCACATGTGCTGCTTATAACGGCCAAACTGTTTCAAATGCCACGTTTTACTTTCGTCTTAAGAATGCATTATAACTCATATGGTGGAAGGTTTCAGATATTAGCACTGGCATGAATTTCAACGTTTATGAGAGCAAAACACGGGTTAATTATATTCGTTATCAGTTACTTATTTCACATAATTTTGAAAGCAGCATCTCATATAACATCAATGAAGAAAATGCTCAGTGCTTGCAGCACTGTAACTGAAGTTGGTGTTTGGGGCTGCGATCCGAAAAATTTGCAGAACTTTGCGAATTGTAACATCGGTTATTTATTTTCATTGTAAATGTTTCCAGTATGTATACTAACTGTAAGCATTTATTGATACAAAAGTAGCACAACCGACTCGTGCTGGCAACCTTTCGCCAGTATCAAAGTCAAGAATATATCAAATCTGCTTCACGTTGTTTAATTACATTCGAAGTTATAGGAGTATAAAGAAATTTAGGGTTACCTGCAGCGAGTTTTTTCAAATGATCGAAAGCTTAATATTTGCTGTTTATTGTCACTACAATATCATTACCATTTGAAAATTCTACGATAAAACCGCTTAATAAAGATATTGCAATTAAACACAAAACCAACAATAGCTGGCAACCCTATCGTGGCTTTTCAACAAAATTTGGCCTGAATAATGTTTATAATAAGTTTCATTAATTGTATGAAATTCGTATTGATTTCATGACTGCACTGGAAGTTATAGTGCAAAAAGTTTTATTTTCCTGAGCGAATTTTCAAAACCAAAGACACAAAAATTACCATAGCTGGCAGCACCAATCGAATTTTTCAACCAAATTTCCACCAAACAGAGATTAGAGTTAGGTTTAGCTACTGTGTCAATTTCATGAAAATCTGGTAACTTATTCACATTTCATAGGGCAAAAAGCAGTTTTTTTTCTTTGTAATTTTTCAAGATGGCACCACTGGCACAGAGTTGCCCACAATTCAAAATCGCTTCTATTAAATCTGGTCTTACTTAAGTCCAATGCATTCTGTAAATTTTAGCTGTATCTGATTATTGGTTCGTGAGATTCCGTGAACAGAAGTTTTTGATGCTAAAAATATTGGTTAACTGGGAGAGGGTTACCGTTCTTGTCCGACATGAAATTTCCAAAGTTTTATTTTGAACGTGTAGATAAAACATAAGATTTATATACAGATTGGTTTTATTGTAAGAAACGGACATTTTTTTGAATATTCGATGGTTTGAATGTTTTCACTTCCAAATTTTTTTTTTCAAAATGAAGACACCAAAATTATCATAGCTGGCAGCTCCAACCGAATTTTTCGACCAAATTTCTACCAAACGTGGCTTAAAGTAAGGTCCAGCAATTGTGTAAGTTTCGTCAAAATCGAACGATTCAATCAGAATTTATAGGGCTAAAAACAATTATCTTTTTTAGTGGTTTTTCAAGATGGCACCACTGGCACAGAATCGCCAGCATTTCAAAATCACTTCTATCAGACTTGGTCCTATTTAAGGCCAATACATGCTGTGAATTTCAAATAATTCTGCTTATCGGATCGTGAGTTTCCGTGAACAGAAGTTTTTGATGCTAAAAATATAGGTAAATTGGGCAAGGGTTACCAGGCGTGCCCGTTATACCATATCTTTTTTTTTTTTTTGTTATGTAAACAAAGCACAAGATTTACATATGAAAGGCTTTTTTTTTGAAGAAACGGCATTTTTTCAAGAGAGACGATGATTTGGAGGTTTTCACTTTCAGTGCCTGCCCTAGCTACAGGGTTGCCAGCACGCTCATTAAAAGCTACACAAATCAACAACTAAATAATATCAATATGTCCTGAGAATTTCGTAATGATTGAATACCTCTGTCAAAAGTTATCACAGTTTAAAAATTTTCAAATTTTCCCGTCCTCTTTTTAGGCACCCAGCGCACACATAGGGTTAAAAAATTCCAAAGCATTATCCGATTCATATGTAAAACACGTTAGAAATTTATTTCGTCAACTTTATTTTTGCGAAAATCATTTGTGCACGAAATAATAGGTATATTAATAATATCACTTAAACGCCCGCCGGCGCCAAAAGGTTAACAATAACTGACATTTAAAGAGACCTGGACCTATTCTCCATATACACCAATGTATCCTGAAAGTTTCAGCTCAATCGGATGGCGCGTTCCCGAGATTATCTCACTGAAATTTTTTGATGATATATATATATATATATGTATATAGAAATATGAATTTTTGGCCGAATCGATTTTAATACTAATGTTCTTCGAACATTAGTAAAAAGAACAAATAATTTTCTATACCAGTCAATATGTTTAATGTTTTTTTTAGATTTTGTTTTGAAGCTCAAAATCCCCTTCCAAAAAAACCTTTTATCAATTTCGTCAATTATTCAGAAGCCCATAACTCAGCGACTAAACCTCATAGAAACAAAAACTTGTGCATCCACATTCATATCTTCCAGAAGAACCATTATGCACAATGTATTGATCAATTTAATAACTGTTACGGTGCCCAGTGCAATCTCACAGCTGGGTTATGAATAAAAATACTTATTCACCGTGGAATAGTAAGTGATGATTTATTGATTTCGTAATTGGTCTTTTATATGGTTTAAAATTTATAATTTGTGCTTATGTTGCACACGCGCTTCGATGGCATATTTCCAAAGTGCAATTCTTTCGTCGCGTGTGCAATTACATTTTTCGATCAAAGATCAATGCTGTCAAAATAGCAGTTGCTAGCAAAATTGAATTGAGAATTCGTGCAAATAATATGTATAAGAAAAGTGCAAAAGTGATGATTTTAAACTTAGATTTTTTTTCTACAGCTGATCTAGTAATAAACTTATAAATTTACGAAGTCAACATTCTCCCGCTCGTTGGAATTCTGCTGAATTTCAAATACTTCTCGTCGTCGAGAATTCAACTGGAAATGGAGTCGTCTTGGTTTTGGTTCAGGAATTGCTCTGCCTTTGTCATTTGGATGGGTCGTGCAGTATTTCCTTCCGATGTAGAACAGGATAGAAGTTAATGCTGCTATTAAAGCTCAATAGCTGATGGTAAAGTGGTGGATTTCATTTTTCGACGTGTCTGCCAAATGCTGCTGCTGTTCCACTATCTTCAATGGTGCTTTTAGACCAAGGATTGTTGCTGAATTGTTTATAATGACGATGTTGTGTGCCTTTTGATTTTCTTGATGCCAAAGGTGATCATCAATTGAGGTGATATTTATTGTGATTGACTGATGGTAAGATTGGTTTACCTTGCTCTTGTGCTCATAATGTCATGAAATTGTTAGATCATCTTGTTGAATTGTGCACCTGTTCTGGAATTTTAGTAGTCCTTGGCCTTCCAAAATGAGATTGTAAATTCGTTTCCCACAAAGTACAAGTAAGTTCGCCTTCTTAATTGAGTAGATCCAGTTATTGGGGTTGTATAATTGAATCCATGTGTTGATGTTGGTGAGACGTTCTAATTCACAAGTCTTCGGAAGAATGGTCTCTTGATTAAATAGTGAGATTTCACATTTTGCTGGACCAGTATTTTTCTTAAAGTAGGCATGTTTTTTCGTGCATATAAGTGTTTCGTCGAGCATTGAAATGTAACTTGTTATTTCGTCGTTTGATAGAAAGTACTACTTGTCTCTTTGTAATGGAATTGCAATAAATTTTGAACTCCCTTTGATATGAACGATGGTGGCGTTGATTTCGAAGGGAATCGGTACTACCTTGAAAATTTGGTAAATGTTTGAGGTCAGTAATGGTAGATTGAGTTTGAAAATTATTGCCTCTTGTGTGACCCTGGATTGAACGCTCATAAGATTGTAGACTTGCATGAGCGTGTTGTGGTCACCATATCCAGGAATTTTCACTGCGGCTGGAATGTTGTCCTTAATAATTCGGAGTTCCTTGGTTAGTTGTGTTGGAGTTTGAATGAGAGGATTGATGCGCCCCCTCTGGCTATCAGTTATAATGTTGATGAGTGCTGCTTGTATTTGCTGATAGGAAGACATAGTTAGAGCTAAATTTGTGACTCAAATGTTTAATATTTGTGTTGTTTGCTGAGAACTTAATACTTGGTTAGTAGTGTTTAACTCGGAGTGGAGTTTGTTCAAAATACCAATAATTTCCGAAAAGTGGCTATTGTTTTTTTCTTCATCTTTGTTTATCAGATTTTCTGTAGAATCAATAATTGACGTTTGATTTTTTATAAGATTCAATAGATGATTTTCGTTCTGTTTAACAATGTCAATTGTTCAGCTACGTGATCAGCGTACTCTTGGTCTAAGATGCCAAACAATTTGTTTCCAATTGTGCCAATGATGTCAAAGGGAGATCTTTTTAGTCGAGCTGGATTTTTATTCTGATCCTTTAGTATTGTGTTATTGTTTTCGATCGTGTTAAGTTGTTGTTGAAGTTGGGCTGTCGTGGCTAAACAATAATTCTTATACCTCCCGTTAAATTGTTGGTGGCACATTTCCTTCAATTTTTTAAACTGTGCTTTGAGGGTAAATGATTCTTTCCAGTAATTCTTCAGATTGTATTCTTTCGACCAACGCTTCCAAAATTCTGCTCTACATGCTTGCATGATTTCCAATCTTCGTCTTGGCTTGTGATTTGGATCGTTTGCTTCAGGGTTTGGTATCATATTTAATGCTTCGCCAATGATAAAGTGACCAGGTGTTAACGCTTGTAAGTCATTTGGGTCGTCTGAGAGAGGAGTCAAAGGTCTCGTGTCTCGGAATCGATAAGTAGTGTTTTTAGCTCTTTAAGGTCGTTACTTGTGCCGGTGAAGTTGGTGGCGTTATCACAGAAGATTTTTGATGGCCGACCTCTTCGAGCTACAAATCTTCTTAGCGCTCCAATGAATGCATCCTTTGTCAGGTCGGAAACCAATTCCAAATGAACGGCCTTTGTACCGAAGCATATAAAAACAGCAATGTATGTCTTGGTGGGAATTTTCCTACGTATTCTATAATGTACATAAATTAGGCCGAAAAAGTCAATGCCGACGTTTGTAAAGGTCCGAGCCGGCTGGATTCTTTCTTTCGGAAGAGTACCCATAATTTGTTTCAACAATTTAGGTTTAGTCTTGCAGCATAGAATGCATGACTTCACAATTGATTGTGCAAGGGATTTACCTCGTAGTGGCCAAAATCGCTGCCTCGTTATTGCTAAAAGTGCTTGTGGGCCGGCGTGAAGGTTTTTCTCATGTAACTGCCTTGCTAGAAGAGTGACAATTTCGTTTGAGTGTGGTAACAATATTTGATGTTTTGTATCGTAAAGTTAGGTTGACTGATGCAATCTTCCGCCCACTCGGATTAAACCATTGTCACATAAGAAGGGTGTAAGTGCCGTCAGTTGATTATTTTTGGATACTTTTTGGATATTTTTTGGATACTGCGATTTCTTGATTTGCCTTATTTCGTCAGCAAATGCATTTTTCTGGACTTCCCGTAACAAAAAATACTTTGCGTCTTGGAGTTTGCTGGGGCTCAGTGTGATACCCAGCACTCGGTCTTCTTTCGTTTGCCTTGAATTATGTGCGAATCGTTTAACATATGCTACTACGTGTTGTAGATGTTTGAACGAATTACGATGGTTAATTGAGTCGATGACAAAGGATGCGATTGCTGATGCAATGAGTGATGATTTTGCAGGACGTTTCTCTTCCTCTACTTCGATGTTTGGACAGTTCGTATTTGGCCAGTGTTCTTGTGGTTTTAGTAAAAATGGTGGTCTGTGGAACCAGATCTCTGATTCTAACAGTGTTTTTGGTTTCATTCCCCTTGATAAGAGATCGGCAGGGTTCTGCTTCGTGAGAACATGTCTCCATTGGCTTGCTACGGTTTTCTCTTGAATGTATGAGACTCTATTTGCGACAAATGTTTTGAATGACGTCGAGGAAGATGACTTCCAGACGGAGTAGTGTTGTGACCTTGACTGGAGCTACTCTAGATTTTACACATACCAAACGAACTGTAATGGTTCCTCGTGACTCAATAGATCAAATGAAAACCACCACTCCGTAGGCCCTCTCACTCGCATCTGAAAATGCGTGTAGCTGAGTTGATTTGGTTCTATTTCTCGAAAACAGATGGCGTGGGAGTATTATGGCAGATAATGATTTGAGTTTTTCTCGAAACCTTTGCCACTTCTGGGCCAAATCCTCTGGTATTTGGTCATCCCAGTCTAGCTTCATTTGCCACAGCTCTTGAATAAATATCTTTGCCTTAGAAATGACTGGATTTATAAGCCCAAGAGGATCATAAATGTGAGCGATGTCAGCCAGAATGGTTTATTTTGAAACCTGTTTTGTTGCGGTTAATTTTACTTTAATGGCAAACGAATCTGAATGTGGGTACCAAATTAGTCCCAATGATTTGGTATATGATTCACCATCATTTTGAAAACTGGTTAGTGTTTCTAGGTCTTCGCTTGGAACTGACTTCAGTAGCTCGCGATGGTTTGCGCACCATTTCCTTAGAGGCATCCCGGCCTCCTGAAGTAGGGACCTTATTTCGGTTTGTATTTGTATCGCCTCAGATTAATTATTTGCTCCCGTGATCAAGTCGTCAACGTAGAAATCTTGTTTAACTATTTTAACCCCTAAAGGATACTGTGATTCATATTGCTCAGACAAGTATTGCAGTGTTTTTATCGCTAAGTACGGTGCGCATGCAGTGCCATACGTTACGGTCCGAAATTTGTAACACTGGATTGGATCTATGTGGTTTTCTCTCTCCACAAGATGAGTTGAAAGTACTGGTCATCGTCTGTTACCTGAATTTGCCTATGCATCTTAGTAATATCTGCCGTAAAGGCGTATTTGTGCATCCAAAATCGAACCAGGATCGTAAATAGATCATTTTGTATCGTTGGACCGACTTGCAAAATGTCATTGAGTGATATGTTGCTAGATGTCTTGCATGATGCATCGAAGCCAACTCTTAGCTTTGTTGTGGTACTTTCAGGCTTGATGACGCAATGGTGAGGCATAAAATAATGACTTTTTGGTATTTCGCTGAAAGAAATTGGCGTCATATGTTGTAATTGAATTAGTTCATCCATAAAGTGCTTATATTCTCGTTTGAGCTTTTGATCTCTATCCAATCTTTTTTCTAATTATCTAAATCTACGCATCGCTATCTCTCTTGAGTTTCCAAGACAATCCGGTTCCTTTTTGAAGGGCAGTTTTACCACAACACGGCCTGTGATTTTACGACGATGTGTTCTGATTGTAATAATGATTACACTCCCTTTCTAGCGTTGTCATAGGGCGACTTGACGTGTGACATCCAGATTCCAGAACCTCTGAAGATGATCGCCCAGAGAGTTCGTACTGATTCCACAGAAATAAGACTGTTCAAGTGACGTTTTTCCAACTCTTCCTAGCACAATCCATCCAAACACCGAGTTTTGCAGTGTTGGTAAGTTGGCTGACATTTTGATCTGACCATTAGACATAAGATCGGAGTATATGTCCGCGCCGAATAAAAGATCAACAGTTTTAGACTGGTAAAATTCAGGATCAGCTAATTTATTGTTCTGGGGTAATGGCCAGGACTCTATATTGAACGTTTGGAATGGTTGCAAGCTTGTTATTTCAGGTATGATTACCGCTTCAATATTTGCAAAGAACTTCGCATCTCCTGAATTGATGTTTAAATGAAGAACTCCTTGAGAATTGAATCGCAAGGTTCCAATTCCGCTTATCTGAATTTTTTGCTTCTGTCCTTTCAGACCTAACCTTTGAACAAGCCGTTCAGTGATGAAATTTAATTGCGATCCAGAGTCTAAAATGGCACGGCATTTGATTGATTGTCCATATTTGGCTTTTACAATAATAATGACCTGTATTAGAAAAATGCTCTTAAGGAATGAAGAAACTATCAACCGTTTGTTGTCGTATCGGCTTTCAAGTAGCTTCCAAGCAGTATTACAATTGGAATCAGATATTTCTAGACGCTGTATAATCCGTTCCGCTTCTCCAGCTAAATTCGCTTTAGGTAAAACATTTTTTGAGAGTTTGCCATTGGTTGGCATTCTACCAAGTTATAAAATAAATCATGAAATTGCTTCCATTTTGAATACTCTCCCGAAAATGTTGGGATAGATATTTTTGGTAATCGTACCAACGATTGTCGGTTAGCTGATATCGCACCATCAGCTTGTTTAGAATGATTCTCTAAATATTCCAGCAATCTTATGCTCATGGATTTGTGGCGTTTTTCGAGTTGAATATACGCTTCTTCGTAGTACTCGGGAGTCTCAATTTCAGCCATTGTACAATGGTGTATTTCTGAAATTGACTTCCACAAATGAGAGATATCTATTAAATTTTGTTCACAGAATGCTCATGATTTCACTGGCTCAATGTCAATTTCTAAATCTCGCAATAGTCTTTCAAGAGATTTTATCAAGGCCTTCTGTGTTCTAATTTGTTTAAGCGTTAAGGCTTCTCCTTCACTTGCACCAAGTAAAACTTGCTCCTCTTCCTTAGCTAGTGAGGTAATATTATATTCAATTTCTGCTTTGAAATCGTCATATGCAGATTTCAATTGATCAAAGAAGTCCTCTGTAAAATATAAATGTGAAGAGTTGGTCGACTCAAGCCTTTGCAATTCTGAATGATTTTTCAGAAATGTTGACCATACTAACTGGGTCCCAAAATACCGGAGATTTTTCCCGGTCTTTGATGTTTTATAATAATTTTCAACCCTACGCTCAATGGCCTTTCCGATAGTGGATTGGTCTCTGGTCAACTTCTCCATATCCAAAAGCTATTTTGGCTGGGAGAAACAATTAAATTTGTGGTTTAAATTGATCAACTGATAAATATGATCAACCGATGTGTACTGAAACTATATCAGCGCTTGTATGAGCAGTGTTTAAGATGGTGCCCAATGCAGCCTCACACTGGGATCCACAAAAAGGCTTGGTTCACCACATGACGACGATGTTCAGTTGTATATTTTAGTTCAAACTTTAACTTTATGTTGCGATTCTTACTGAATCGGACTGTAATAATCAAAAGTAGTACTGTATATAGACAAAACTTTCACTTTTATGTTGCGATTCTTGCTGAATCGGGGCCACCAATCTATTGCTCAACTTAATAACTGTTACAGTGCCCAGTGCAATCTCACAACTGGGTTAAGAATAAAAATACTTATTCACCGTGAAAATAGTAAGTAATGATTTATTGATTTCGTAATTGGTCTTTTATATGGTTTAAAATTTATAATTTGTGCTTATGTTGCACACGCGCATCGATGGCATATATCCGAAGTGCAATTCTTTCGTCATGTGCGCAATTACAGTTTTCGATCAAAGATCAATGCTGCCGAAATAGCAGTTGCTAGCAAAATTGAATTGAGAATTCGTGCAAATAATATGTATTACAAAAATGCAAAAATGATGATTTTAAACTTAGTTTTTTTTTTACAGATGATTTAGTAATAAACTTATAGATTTACGGAGTTAACACACAATATGAACGAAATCCAGAACCTTTTTTTTTCGTTGTCCGCTTCGTGTGAAATGCCCTATATCCCATACATGATGCAGCAATGCAGTTTATTTCCGAAAAGAGAGTAGCGAGCAGATGTCCCTACAAGTTTCATGGCAAAGTGGGATGGGGGGTGGTGGGAGCTTTTCGGAGTGTGGTAGATAAGTTTGTTTACATGTTTAATTTCATGCGCCTCTTAAACATAGAAAAACAAACTCACAAACATTCCAAGTCGTAATGAAAATTGGATAATACCAACATGCCGTTGAAAAAGAGGATGCTGTTAGTAGCAAATATTTAGATCAATGTATCTCAAAAACTGTTGCGGTTACAAGAAAAAGTTATAAAATTTTTTTTGTTGGATATTTTTTAAACTACAAATTCGTTATAAATTGTTTTTCTGAAAACGTGACAGTTACTGAGATATTTAGGAAAGGTCACTTTTGGTGACCTTTAACCCCGCATAAAAAGTAACGCAGCACTCGGATCGATGGGGACTTTTGACATTTGTTCAGCACTATAATACCAAGGTTCGCACCAAAATTCAGCTTTCCCCTAATTTTTCCGAAGTTTCGCCTTTTTTTATATCGGATTTCACTGGGCTATTGGTTTACAAGATGACGAAGGTGTAACTCGATGCAGCCGGAAAAAACCTATCCCAGAGCCTCGCACTCACTCTCGTGACTTTAGTATACATATATGAAGTTATTGACCTTTAACTCAATGCGGGGAGCATGTTTAGTATTAAGTGTATGTATGAAGGTCACATCAAAATGTAATCATCCTCAAATTCATTTGTTCACCATTGTCAGCATCAATTTGTTGAGAAATATATACAGTAGTCGTTATTTCGACCATTTATTGCACGCGTAATTTGACTACTCATCATTTTCATTCATTTGACTGGTCAATGTATTGTTTTGTTTGTTTTATTGTGTTGCACTTATTTGCTGATCAATTCATGTTTTTGATTTGCATTCATTTCACTGGTTAATGTATGTTTGTTATTGTATTGTACTTATTCGCTGATCAATTCATGTTTTCGTATTGTATTAATTCACGGGCCAATTTGCTGATGTAATTAAGCTATGTTTGTTTTATTGAACTTTGTATAGAATGTAGATTCATATAGATTAAGGTAAATTTCCTATAATGAGACTTTGTAATGTCAACTTAGCAATAAGTTTACATAAATAAGCTGAAGAATAAAGAAGCTAACACAGTTCGACAGTATCATTTGTTTGTTTTATTCATTCAATTTGGACTCATGCTCGTTGGCAAGGTGTAACACTTTTGGCAAACTAAAGACTATTAGCCAGGGTGCAACACTTTGACTATCATCAACTAGGTAAGACAAACTATCTTACTCTTAACCTTTTGAGGTCCGTTCTCATTGCCTATGTGGTACCCCTTTGACCAATAATAGAACAATAGCCAACGTGCAACACCTTAACTAACATTGAACAATAAGGTAAAACAACCTTATCTTAAGCACATGGTATATAAGTAAAATGATATTTTCCGCTTCTATCCCAAGAAAGGAAATTCTGTGGGTCAGCGCTCACCGTATGCTACTCCCTACTTATGCCCTTATAGTTCACTAGTAATTCTCTTCATAACTCTTTGTGCTGTAAGTGTTTGCACTTTCAAGCTAATTCTTATCTACTGCGAATCGTTAATGCTGTTCTAGTGATTCATCGCATGTGGCGTTGTCTCAATTTTCCCTCCTATGCTATTCTTAAGCCAATAGTATTTCTGTTGACCCATAGTCTTAATATTGTTTGATTTCCGGACTACTATATCCGACTTCTAGTTCTTATTCTTAGAATGTTACTGATCATCCGTTGCCCTGGCATCAGTTTCACTTGGTAGAATTCTATCTCGATACTAATTCGGGAAGATGCTTTAAGAATTTATTGCCTCTGGCATTACTTCAACGTTTTAGTTAATCTATTTAGGTGTTATATCCTACATCTACTTATGGTGGGTCCTAACTGGTTTCTTATACTCTGAACGAGTTCAATTAGTTCCCCGTCTCGTTTATCTAACTCAATAATCAATTCGGTCAGCTCATTGACCAATTTATCTAGTTTGTTTAACTAGGTCGTTTGTCTCATTCAGTAGACTTCCTATCCAAATTGATATATTTCTAGTTAATATTTACTGGCACCCCTTTCGTTCTACTCATTTTCCATCTAACTCTATGTGTTTCCATCTAATGCTGCCTAAGGCTGTCTAATTTCACTAAATTACTCTCATTTTTCGTAGGGCTCTCTAAGATTACTAAATTCCAACTATATCTATGTGTTTCTCTCTAATTTTACCAAGGGCTCTGTAAGTTTACTAAATTCCAACTAAATATTTGTGTTTATATATAATTTTTTACCTAGGGCTCTCTAATTGAACTAAATTCCAAGTAAATCTATGTGTTCATATCTAATTTTTACCTAGGGCTCTCTAATTCTTCTAATTCTCGTCAAGCTCTTCCTAATTCAATATGATTGTGTCTCGCAAACCTATTGCTATTTCATGAATTCTCGTACTGATTCGCACTTGTCTTGACGGTATTATCGGAGGCCTAAATCTAACAATCTGATGGAAGAGGAACGGGAAGCTCTCTCGAAGTGTCAGGAATTGTTGGGCGGTATTATCAACAAGCAGAAGAAAGCGTAAATGATGAAAAGAACGAGCTAGCGGCGATTTCGATTTTAAAGCGTAGAAGATTAAGTTTACATGTAAGACTTAGATTTTAAGTTTAGATTTCAAAGCTTAGATAATTCAGTTTAAATTGCAATGGTTAGATTCTTAGTTTAGCTTTTAAGGCTTAGATTTTAGGTTTAGTTTCTAAGGATTATATATTTAAAAGTAGATTTTAAGGCCTTAATTCTGAGCGGTCCTTTTTCGAAGCTGTGTATTAAACGTACCTTTTCAAGTCTGTGGCGTGCCATGTTCCTTCATTCTGGCCCTTTCCACCTACCAGCAGATAGATCCATTTTGATACCCGTTTACTGACCCAAAAGGGTCCCACGTACTCAGGTGCTAACTTTGCGGTATAAAATTTGGCCGCATCCAAGAGGGTATAATTTTTCCGCCAAACGGCCTCTCGTTTTACAAACATTACGTCCTGCCTCCGCAAGCTATATCTCCGTGCACTTGCGAAGCTGCATGTTTCATGCGCTCCAGCACATCCGTGCGTACTCTGGCGAGTTTTTCAGTCCTAGTTTCGGGCTCGACCGCATCCTATCTCGCTCCTGACCGTTCCTGACCGTCATGGTACTTCACCATCTCCCTGCAATCTCCCCCAAAATATGGGGTGACTTAAGTTACCTCGTGTTTGCACGTACGTAGCGCACAAGCAATCTTCACCAAACGTTGATCCCACATACGATGGCTCCCAACGACGTACGAGTGCAACATTCTCTTAATGTCTTAGTTTCGTCGTTCTGCCGGGTTGGCTTGTGGGTGGTGTAGTGCGGTGTACTTATATTTTGTCCTGTACTCCCCCACTAGCTGCTGCATCAGTTTTCCTCGAAATTGGACAACGTCTTCGCACAATAGCCTCAAACACCGAAAATACCTGCTCTTTCAGTAAATGACAAACAGAGGCAACAGTCACGGTTCGTACCGGGAACAACTATGTGAATTTACTCACGTAGTCTACCACCGTGAGGATATGAATATATCCCTGGGTAGATCGAGGTAAAGGGCGCACCAAGTCGACACACACCATCTCCCATGGCTGTTAAGGGTCACCACTTTGGGACATCATAAACCCAGCCGGAGCTTGTCGCTCAACTTTATTCGCTTGGCACACCTTACATTTTCGCACATAGCTGCCCACATCTACGGCCATCTTTGACCGATATTACATCGTAGCCACTCAAGACTGCGTGCGACTGACCCCCAAATATCCCGCCGTTGGGTTGTCATGGCATTGACGCAGAAATTCCTTTCGTTCCACCTTTGGCACAACCCTTTTCCATGCGTCCTTTCCTTCCAGCTTATGGTATCGACCCGGCACATGCTTCCACAGGAGTCTTCCACCACCCGCCAATCCGCAAAACGTCCGGGTGTCATTGAAACCTTCTGTTTCATCACTTCAAGGCACTAATCCCCCGTGATCTCCAGCGTCGCTATCTCTTCTCGGTGATGATCTTCTTCTATATGTTCTTTCTCCTTCCAGAGCATTATCTCGATTGGATACTGTTGGAGACAGATTGTCGACCTAGCCAATCGTCCTGTCGGGTCCTTCAAATTGTTTAGCCACACGAGGCAGTAATGATCTGTGACCACTGTGAATTTGGCCCCCTCCACATATGGCTTCGCCTTTTCCACAGCCCATTAAATAGCGATACACTTCTTCTCGGTGGTTGTTTACTCTTTCTCGGTCTTTGACAGATATCGGCTAAGCTAGCAGATAACCTTCTCTCCTTCAACATGCTGTTCTGACAGAACAGCTTCCAAACCCAAATCTGAAGCATCTGTCTGGATGGAAGAGGGTAAGCTGTAGTCTGGGCGAGTAAGGACTGGAGCAGTCGATAGTTTCACCTTTACCTGGCTGAAAGCAGCTTGACAGTCCTGGTCCACTCGAACTTTTGGTGCCTCTTAAGAAGATTTCGTGGCGGTCGGTTGCCAGCCGTATAGGGGGAAGAACATGTAGTGTACGCAAATATGCACGTGCCGCAACTGTTCGGACTGGTGAAAGTGTGATCCTTAGCCTCCTCGCGGTGGCCGCTGGTAACAATCCCCCGGAAGGAAGGCTTGGCTAATTAGATCAGGCTAGTCCCTTCTAAGTAAGGTTGGTGAGAGGTCCCGCTCCCGTAAAAAATTTGGTTCTGCCGCACGCCCGTACAGCAGCCAGCTGTATGGGTTGTGTAAACGGAGGCCTCGCCCGCAACCGGCAGAGGGACCTCCTTGTTTCTCTCCGCAGGGGTGAAACGGAGGCCTGGGGACAGGTCTGGGTTGTTGACTGAAGTGAAGATACAACTGCGGGGTTATGGATCCAACACTTCACTTTGCCCGGTTCTGGAACCTGGCGAACCGCGGTCTACAGAGAAGCAAACTGTTAGACTAGGGGAGACAGCTTGGTTGCCTCGGCAGCAAGGTTCGCAGGTTCAGCGTACTGTGACAGCCTACGGAACCCTCAGATGGTCGTGGGGGAGTCTGCCTCGTGATCAGAAGAGAGGGAAGGACGGTCAGAGCAATACGTTGTTCCTATGGGGGCGGGGTGTAGCGGGCGCCAAAATGCTGGCAATTGCCTCGGCTGTGGTCCGAGAACGCGAAACCCAAACCTGAAACTATCTAAAATAATCTATGGATAAAAAAAAGACTTTAGAAAAATCAAACTTCCCGCCAGTACTACTGGAGGAAAGTCACCAGAAAATGACCCCTTTAAAGGAGTTCAAAGGTGACACGATCACCAACGCCGGGAGGCAAAACGGCTCAAGGTCAAGTGATCGAAGGATTGCGGGCCCTGAAGCTAGATGGAGAACCCGCTTTGGGATCTACTGTGAGTCCGATGGGCGTAACGGTACCCCTCAGCAGAGCAGCTACTCAGCACTCTAGCGGCCGGTCTGGAGAGTCACTGGCCAGTCCAGCGGAAGCGGCGGTTGAGTCGGCTTCTAGCTGAGCTGTGACCAGGAACGGAGGCGGCAAGCTGAAAGGCTCGCAGGTCACCGGGAAGGAAGCGGCGGCTAAGCCACTCGGCAGAGTTGTAACCAGGACTGGAGGTGGCGCCTCCAACGATCTGCAGTCCACTGTGAAGATGGCGGCAGCTAACCCCACCAAAGGGAGGAACCGGAATGCCCAACGCTTCAGAAGAAGAGAAGCAAAACGAGCGGCCAGGAGTACGATGACGCTGGAATGCAAAGGGAAACCCGAGGATGCCCAAAGGAAACCTACTGCAGCGGCCACGAGTAAACGCCAACGCTCAGAGGAGATAATCTCGCCAAGAGGTAAATCGACGAAGAGGCCACAACAGGAGACGGCAGTTCATTCCTTTAAGGACGTAGCGGCTAGTCACCTTAAGCTGGCCGTCGTTGACAAGCAGGAACCCCTGGAATGGAGACTCGAGGATAACGTGGCCAAGGTGATTCTTAAACGGATCACCGAAGAACTCCTCAAGTTTGCCATGTCGACGGAAGAAGGGTCACCTCGCTTTGATGGCTGCAACATTGTTCGCGGCAACATTGCGAAGACCTGCAGTGACGTCTTCTCCACGGAATGGCTTCGGTCTACCGTCCTGAAGATTTCTGCGGACCATCCAGGTTTGGACGTGGTAGAGGAGACATCCGTGCCTAAGCTAATAACAGCGAAGGTGGCGGCGCCCCACTCGAACAATTCGGAGGCTCTGTCTCTGTTAAAAAGACAGAACCCCGATCTAAAAGTTTAGGAGATTATTTCAGGCTGTAAAACTAAAAAAACTCTAGCGCACCTGAACCGCTAGAAACACTAATGTTCGAAGAAAAGTAGAAGAATCGTGCAGGTTTTGAGTGCATATTCTACCACATGAGCTGCTTATTACAGCCAAACTGTTTCAAATGCCACGTTTTGCTTTGGTCTCAAGAATGCATTATAACTCATATGGTAGAAGGTTTCAGATATTACCACTGGCATGGGTTTCAAAGTTTATGAAAGGAAAACACTTGTTAGTTATATTCGTTATCAGTTGCTTATTTCACCAAACTTTGAAAGCAGCATCTCATATAACATCAATGAAGAAAATGCTCAGTGCCTGCAGCACTGTAACTGAAGTTCGTGTTTGGGGCTGCGATCCGAAAAATTTGCAGAACTTAGGGAATTGAAACATCGGTTATTTATTTTCATTGTAAATGTTTCCGGTATGAATACTAACTGTAAGCATTTATTGATACAAAAGTAGCACAACCGACTCGTGCTGGCAACCTTTCGCCAGTATCAAAGCCAAGAATATATCACATCTGCTTCCCGTTGTTAAATAACATTCAAAGTTATAGGAATGTAAAGAAATTTAGGGTTACCTGCAGCGAGTTTTTTCAAATAATCGAAAGCTTAATATTTGCTGTTTATTGTCACTACAATATCATTACCGATTGAAAATTCTACGATAAAACTGCTAAATAAAGATATTGCAAACAAACACAAAACCAACAATAGCTGGCAACCCTATCGAGGCTTTTCAACCAAATTTGGCCTGAATAATGCTTATAATAGGTTCCATTAATTGTATGAAATTCGTATTGATTTCATGACTGCACTGGAAGTTATAGGGCAAAAAGTTTTATTTTCCTGAGTGAATTTTCAAAACCAAAGGCACAAAAATTACCATAGCTGGCAGCACCAATCGAATTTTTCAACCAAATTTCTATCAAACAGAGTTTAGAGTAAGGTGCAGCTACTGTGTCAATTTCATGAAAATCTGGTTACTAATTCACATTTCATAGGGCAAAAAACAGTTTTTTTTTCTTTGTAATTTTTCAAGATGGCACCACTGGCACAGAGTTGCCCACAATTCAAAATCGCTTCTATCAGACCTGGTTCTACTTAAGTCCAATGCATTATGCAAATTTCGATGGTATCTGATTATTGGTTCGTGAATTCCCGTGAACAGAAATTTTTGATGCTAAAAATATAGGTTAACTGGGAAAGGGTTACCGTTCTTGTCCGACATGAAATTTCCAAAGTTTTACTTTGAACGTGTAGATAAAGCATAAAATTTGTATACAGATTGGTTTGATTGTAAGAAACGGACATTTCTAGGATATTCGATGATTTGAATGTTTTCACTTCCAAATTTATATTTTTTCAAATTTAAGACACCAAAATTATCATAGCTGGAAGCTCCAACCGAATTTTTCAACCAAATTTCTCCTAAACGTGGCTTCAAATAAGGTCTAGCTATGGTGTGAATTTCGTCAAAATCGAACGATTCAATCAGAATTTATAGGACTGAAAGCAGTTACCTTTTTTAGTGATTTTTCAAGATGGCACCACTGGCATAGAATCGCCCGCTTTTCAAAATTACTTCTATCAGACCTGGTCCTATTTAAGACCAATACAGTCTGCAAATTTCAATTAATTCTGCTCATTGGATCGTGAGTTTCCGTGAACAGAAGTTTTTGATGCTAAAAATATAGGTAAATTGGCCAAGGGTTACCAGGCGTGCCCGTTATACCATATCAAATTTTTTTTTGGTCTATGTAAAACAAGCACGAAATTTACATATGAGTGGCTTTGTTTTTGAAAAAGCGGCATTTTTTCAAAAGAGACGATGATTTGGAGGTTTTCACTTTCAGTGCTTGCCCTAGCTTTAAAGTTGCCAGCACGCTCATCAAAAGCTACACGAATTTACAACTAAATAATATTAATATGTTCTGAAAATTTGGTAATGACTTAATAGCTCTGTCAAAAGTTATCGCAGTTTAAAAATTTTCAATTTTTCCCGTTCTCTTTTTAGGCACCCAGCGCACACATAGGGTTAAAAAATTCCAAAACATTATCCGATTCACATGTAAAACACGTTCAAAATTTATTTTGTTAACTTTATTTTTGCAAAACTTATTTGTGTACGGAATAATAGGTACTTTAAAAATATCACTCAAATGGCCGCCGGCGCCAAAGGGTTAAAGATTTTTAACTTTTTCTGAGACCTGGCACTATTCTGCATATACACCAATGTGTTCTAAAAATTTCAGTTCAATCGGACTACTAATAAAGTTCCTGACATTTTTTCACTGAAATTTTTTGATGATATATATATATATATATATATATATATATATATATATATATATATATATAAAAATATATATATATATATATAGATATATATATATATATATATATATATATATATACTCGTATATATATATATATATATATATATATATATATATATATATATATATATATATATATATATATATATATATATATATATATATATGTATATATATATATATATATATATATATATATATATATATATATATATATATATATATATATATATATATATATATATATATATATATATATATATATATATATATATATATATATATATATATATATATATAGAAATATGAATTTTTGGCCAAAGTGATTTTAATACTAATGTTCTTCTTCAAACATTAGTAAAAAACTCTAGCGCACCTGGACCGCTAGAAACACTAATGTTCGAAGAACAGTAGAAGAATCGTGCAGGTTTTGAGTGCATATTCCACCACATGAGCTGCTTATTACGGCCAAACTGTTTCAAATGCCACGTTTTACTTTGGTCTCAAGAATGCATTATAACTCATATGGTAGAAGGTTTCAGATATTACCACTGGCATGGGTTTCAAAGTTGATGAAAGATAAACACTTGTTAATTATATTCGTTATCAGTTGCTTATTTCACCAAACTTTGAAAACAGCATCTCATATAACATCAATGAAGAAAATGCTCAGTGTTTGCAGCACTGTAACTGAAGTTGGTGTTTGGGGCTGCGATCCGAAAAATTTGCAGAACTTAGGGAATTGAAACATCGGTTATTTATTTTCATTGTAAACGTTTCCGGTATGAATACTAACTGTAAGCATTTATTGATACAAAAGTAGCACAAACGACTCGTGCTGGCAACCTTTTGCCAGTATCAAAGCCAAGAATATATCACATCTGCTTCACGTTGTTATATTACATTCGAAGTTATAGGAGTATAAAGAAATTTAGGGTTACCTGCAGCGAGTTTTTTCAAATAATTGAAAGGTTAATATTTGCTGTTTATTGTCACTACAATATCATTACCAATTGAAAATTCTGCGATAAAACCACTTAATAAAAATATTGCAAACAAACACAAAACCAACAATAGCTGGCAACATTATCAAGGCTTTTCAACGAAATTTGGCCTGAATAATGTCTATAATAGGTTCCATTAATTGTATGAAATTCGTATTGATTTCATGACAGCACTGGAAGTTGTAGGGTAAAAAGTTTTATTTTCCTGAGAGAATTTTCAAAAACCAAAGACACAAAAATTACCATAGCAAATTTCTATCAAACAGAGTTTAGGGTAAGGTGCAGCTACTGTGTCAATTTCATGAAAATCTGGTTACTAATTCACATTTCATAGGGCAAAAAACAGTTTTTTTTTCTCTGTAATTTTTCAAGATGGCACCACTTGCACAGAGTTGCCCACAATTCAAAATCGCTTCTATCAGACCTGGTTCTACTTAAGTCCAATGCATTCTGTAAATTTCAATGGTATCTGATTATTGTTTCGTGAATTCCTGTGAACAGAAGTTGTCGATGCTAAAAATATAGGTTAACTGGGAGAGGGTTACCGTTCTTGTCCGACATGAAATTTCCAAAGTTTTACTTTGAACGTGTAGATAAAGCATAAGATTGGTATACATATTGGTTTTATTGTAAGAAACGGACATTTTTAGGATATTCGATGATTTGAATGTTTTCACTTCCAAATTTTTATTTTTTCAAATTTAAGACACCAAAATTATCATAGCTGGCAGCTCCAACCGAATTTTTCAACCAAATTTCTACGAAACGTGGTTTAAAATAAGGTCCAGCTACTGTGTGAGTTTCGTCAAAATCGAACGATTCAATCAGAATTTATAGGGCTAAAAGCAGTTATCTTTTTTAGTGATTTTTCAAGATGGCACCACTGGCACAGAATCGCCCGCATTTCAAAATTACTTCTATCAGACCTGGTCCTATTTAAGACCAATACAGTCTGCAAATTTCAATTAATTCTGCTCATTGGATCGTGAGTTTCCGTGAACAGAAGTTTTTGATGCTAAAAATATAGGTAAATAGGGCAGGGGTTACCAGGCGTGCCCGTAATACCATATCAAATTTTTTTTTTGCCTATGTAAAAAAAGCACGTAATTTACATATGAGTGACTTTTTTTTGAAGAAGCGGCATTTTTTCAAGAGAGACGATAATTTTGAAGTTTTCACTTTCAGTGCTTGCTTTTGCTTCAGGATTGCCAGCACGCTCATCAAAAGCTACACAGATTTACAACTAAATAATACCAATATGTCCTGAAAATTTGGTAATGATTGAAGAGCTCTGTCTAAAGTTATCGCAATTTAAAAATGTTCAATTTTTCCCGTTCCCATTTTAGGCCCCCAGCGCACACATGGGGTTAAAAAATTCCAAAACATTATCTGATTCACATGTAGAACACGTTGGAAATTTATATTGTTTACTTTATTTTTGCAAAACTTATTTGTGTACGGAATAATAGGTATATTAAAAATATCACTCAAATGGCCGCCGGCGCCAAAGGGTTAAAGATTTTTAACTTTTTCTGAGACCTGGCACTATTTTGTACATACACCAATGTGTCCTGAAAATTTCAGTTTAATCGGATGGCGCGTTCCTTAGATTTTTTCACTGAAATTTTTTGATGATATATATATATATATATATATATATATATATATATATATATATATATATATATAGAAATATGAATTTTTGGCCAAAGTGATTTTAATACTAATGTTCTTCTTCGAACATTAGTAAAAACCAATCGGCGGAGCCGGATTTAACTGGTGCAGTAAAGTTGGTGCTTGTGCTGGGAATTGATCGGGAGTCCGCGGATCAAGTTCAGGCCAACAACGGGTTAATTCACTTCGGTCTGAAGAGGATCACCTTGAACGTTGGAGCGGAGAAGGTGACTGAGGGAAGCCGAAGTGCGGGTGGTCCAAGCAAATCTGCACCACAGTAGAGGGGTGGCGGCCAATCTGCTTCGGCATCTCAGTCGAGTACACGGTGACATTGCGCTGATACAAGACCCGCTTCTGTACAAGAATGTGGCTTGTGGATTCGGTGCCAGACTCAGTGTGTTCCAGGTAAAAGGAAGGGACAAGACAAGGACTTGTATTGTCGCCAAAAAAGAAGTGGGAGCAGTCTTCATTCCGCAGCTTTGTGATGGGGATACAACCACAGTGTGTTTGGAGAGGAAGATTGCTGGTAGCGGAACGAAGTGCTGCCTGCTGGCGGCGGTCTATCTACCATACGACGTAGATCCCATCACACCCGGACTGAGAAGACTGGTAGAAGGGGCTATGACCACTGATGCTGTTATTGGCTGTGATGAAAATGCTCGCCATGAAATATGGGGAAGCACCAACATAAACGAGAGAGGCAGGTGTTTGCTAGAATTTCTTACGTCAACCAACCTCAACATCCTCAACATAGGTAACAAACCTACATTTATCACTAGTAACAGGGTTGAGGTAATTGATATTACCCTGGCAACTTCAAGCATAATGGAAAGTGTCCACAGCTGGCAGGTTTCTAACCTGCCATCGCTTTCGGACCATCAGTGGCTATGCTGGAATATCGGTTGTTCTGTTATCTCACCTAAAAAAGTACGGAACCCGAGTACAGCACAATGGGAAGTTTACTCAAGGAAAACAAATAGACACCTCAGGGCACTAGACGATCTGGATCTTTCAAGTCCAGGACGACTTAACGAGCAGGTGAACCGATTAACGGAAATCTTAGTGTCCGATTTCAAAGACGTGTGTCCATAAAAGCCTATAAGGAAGAACGCTACCTTATGGTGGAATGGTGAACTAACAGAGGCTAGAGGTCGCACACAAAGGGCGTTTAACAACGCAAGGCGGTCCGGAAACGTTGAAGACTTGGATCGATACAAAAGTCTTATCTTCAAAAAGAAGATAAGACGAGCTCAGCGCGACTTACGGAGGGAATTCTGTGAGAACATTGAAGGAGGTACAGAGGCTGCCAGAATCAGGAAGGTCCTAATCGTAACCCCTGGCGTGCCTATGCTTTTGCGAAGGGAAAACGGGGATTGGGTGGAGGACCCGAAACATTGCCTGGAGTTGCTACTGGAAACTCACTTTTCAGAATCAGCTTGCGTGGCACCGTAGTGTGATGTACTTCGTGGTACCCACCAGGCGTCTGAGCGGCTGATCAACGAAGTAGCTGATGAGGTCAAGATCGAATGGGCTATTGGCACATTCCGACCTTACAAAGCTACAGGGATTGATGAGATATCACCCTTCATGCTTCAAAAAGCAGATAAAACCATCGTTCCCATTCTGCAGCGTATTTTTACTACATGCCTCCGCCTCGGGGTAGCACCCGAGCAATGGACAAAAGCTGGGGTGGTCTTCATTCCAAAACCTGGTAGGTTGAATCATCATTACGTAAAGGACTTTAGGCCAATCAGCTTAACATCGTTTCGGCTCAAAACACTAGAGAGGCTTGTTGATCAGCACATCAAAAGCTCGATTGATGGCGCGAGACTCTGTGTTAATCAACACGCGTATTTAGCGGGCAGATCAGTAGATACGGCATTACACAAAGTTGTCGGTACAATACAAAAATCCTTACGGCAGAAGGAATTCACATTGGCAGCCTTCTTAGACATTGAGGGGGCCTTCAATAATGTCACTTTAACGAGTATCATAGACGCCTTAGTTCGATATGGAGTGGATAAAATTCTGGCGACCTGGGCATCGGACTTGCTCAAGAGCAGGCGGATTGAGGCTACCTTTTTGGAGGCCAAAGCGGAAAGATTATTCGGAACCGGAACACCACAAGGAGGGATTATATCTCCCCTTTTCTGGAACCTGACAGTCAACGAAATACTGGAGAATTTACGGGCCAGTGGCTTTGAGGTGGTGGCGTATGCCGATGATATTGTGGTGCGTTCCCACAAACTTTGTCGGACCTTTTGCAATCGGCGCTGGACCATGTCCAGACCTGGGCCAGAAAAGTCGGTCTTAGGGCAAACCCGACAAAAACCGAACTTGTACTCTTCACAAGGAGACACTGGGTACCGGATATTGCCACGCCTAACCTCAACGGTATAACATTGGAATTTGCTGATAGTGTTAAATATTTTATTTATTTATTTACCAAGCAAGGCTTACATGTATAAAAAGAATAAAATGAAATAGTACATGCATAAAATTACGAAACAAAATAAAAATAAAACAAACTATATAAATACAAGAATAATAAATAGTGCATAAATAAAATAAGTTATAAACAGACAACAAATAAAGTGATAAATAAATGACAGATGGCAAATGAATGACTAACAAATTAAATAGTGCATAAATAAAATAAGTTGTAAACAGACAACAAATAAAGTAATAAATAAATGACAAATGGCAAATAAATGATTAACAAATTAAATACCAAATTTAAATTGAACATACAATACATATATGTTAGTATGGTGAGGGGGGTGGAGGAGACTATAAAGAGAGAGCCTTGATGATGTTATTTTTAAACGTTGATTTAGAAATCGTAGGGGAAAAGTTCTCGCTCATGCTATTGAATAGCTTGCAGCACCTATTTATTGGCTCGTTTGCTGCATATGTTGTGTTGTGATGGTATTCAATAAGCAATCGTCGGGATCTAGTGACTCTCAAGGGCTGATTGAGTACAAACTTTTCTTTCAAGTAGACGACATTAACCACGTCTCTGATGACATCGAAGCTGATGCAGGCAGATAACATTAATCTTCTCGACGCAAGGGGTAACAAATTTTTTATTTTATTTTATTTATCAACCAAGCAAGGTACAAGTAACATAAACAGTAAAAAAAGCAAAGTTGTAAATTACGAGTACATAGAAACAAAACGAAAAATTAAATAAAATAATTAACAAAATAAATCAATAATAAATTAATAAATAACAAATAAATAAAGCATTGTCATATAGCTTAGGATTAAGGGTTGCGGATGGCTTGGAAAAGGGAAGATTTGAAGGATAATTTTGAGACTGTTGGAGAATACAGATTACTTATGCTATTGAATATCCTGCAGCATCTATTTATCGGCTCATTAGCTGCGTAAGTAGTGGAGTGTGGATATTCCTTAAGTAAACGGGAGGACCTAGTATTTCTTACAGGGTTATTCAACACCATTTTGCTATTCAGGAATTCAACTTTGATGACGCCTCTAATGACGTCAAATGTGAAGCAGGCCGAAATCATCTTTCTTCTAGATGCAAGTGTTAATAAGTTTAGATGACCCAGTCGAAACTCATAAGGAGGAAGGGTATTAAAATCGTAAGGGCTGTATAGTTCTCTCAATGCGAAAAGTAAGAATTGCTTTTGTATGGACTCGAGCCTGCTACTGTGGGTTTCAAAAGCCGGATTCCAGCAAATGAAAGCATATTCGAGAATGGGGCGTACAAGAGAGGTATATAAGGATCTTGTGACCCACAGGTTACGAAATTCTTTGGCACGTCTTTTGATGAAGCCTAGCTGTTTGTTCGCACGGGAAAGTATTTTATCATAATGCAAGGTGAAGCGGAGTCGCTCATCCAAGACAACACCAAGGTCGACAACGTTATCAACTCGAGCTAACAAATTATTCCCGAGGAAGTATGTGTTATGTGAGACGGTACATTTTCGGGAGAAACTTATAACTTGGCACTTAGCAATGTTGAGAGAGAGCTTGTTTTCATTGCACCAATGGTCAAGTGAATCAAGTTTGGATTGGAGAAAGAGTGCATCGGATTTAGATTTAATGATATGATAGACTTTGAGATCGTCGGCATAAAGTAGATGAGGTATATTTGCTAGGGCGTCAGATAGGTCAGAAATAAATATATTAAAGAGAAGTGGGCCAAGATGGCTACCTTGTGGTACACCAGAGGTAGCAGAGATATTTTTCGATAAGAGTCCTTGAAATTTTACCAGCTGAGTTCGATTTCCAAGGTAAGAAGTCAGCCAGCTAAGCAAAGATCCACCAAGTCCGAATTTCAGTAGCTTTAGAATTAAGGTAGGGTGGTCAACTGTGTCAAAAACTTTACTAAAGTCTGTATAGACTGCGTCAATTTGGTATCCTTTCTCCATTTTACATAGGACTTCTGAGATTAGGACTGTCAAATTTGTGGTAGTTGAGCGACCTTTTCTAAAACCATGTTGTTGCTCGTTCAGACGGGAGTCAACAAGTGGAGAAAGTTTATCGTAGACAATCTTTTCAAAAAGTTTCGGAATAGAAGATAAGATGGCAATACCTCTATAATTTCCGATACAGCGTCTATCACCATTTTTGAAGATGGGTGTGACATATGAAAGTTTCCAACGGGATGGGAAAACTCCAGACGAAAGTGATCTGTTGAAAAAGATATGAAAGGGAGTTATAAGCTGCTCTACACATTTGCGCAAGAAAGTTGGAGGAAGAAGATCTGGCCCTGGACCTTTGTTGCAATCGAGTTCCGAAATAGCTTTACGTATTTCGTCACGTGTAATTTCTAAGTGGCTGATAAAAGCTGTAGCAGTGGAATGAGAGGAAGGGAGATGTGAGTTTGATGAGTCAGGAGCGATAAAAATATTCTGGAAATTATCTGCGAATAAATCACAAATCTCATTAGGAGAGGAAGAAGTGATATCATTAAAGAACATCGACGATGGATAACCAGTAGTTTTTCGCTTCACATTTACAAAATCATAAAATTTTTTCGGGTCGCGGATTATATTTTCACCTGTTGCCTTAATGTAATTGTCATAAGCCTCGTGAGACTTTGCCAGAAATTGCTTAGCAGTTTCATTATATTCATCCTGAATAGCAGAACTAACGTCGATATTGTTTTTAATCCGCTTATAAAGTTTGTTCCTTCGATTTCGCAAATGCCTAAGGTCCCTATCAAGCCATGGCTCAGACAGTTTCTTCTCTTTTTTTATCTTAGGTACATATCTTTCAACGGCGTCAAATATATTGTCATAAAAAATGGAAATGGCTTCCTCAAGATCTAACGTTGAAAGAGTATTCGGCCAATCTATAGAGTCAAGGTGATGGTGAATGCTTTCATAATTAGCATTAAGAAAGTCATATACAATTGAATTATTGTACGCTCTAAAATAAATAGAATCAGAAGTGGGAAGTTCAACTGATAGTGCAGTGTGGTGTAAACTATTTGAAAAAAGATGTTCTGCATCATCAGTTGGACTTACCACTACCTCGTCATAGGCGTTTGTAAATACAAGATCCAACCAATGACCGTTTTGGTTGGGAGTTGGAGAGACTTGCTGCAAATCGTTGCCATAAAAAGTACTCGCAAGGTTGAAGTCATTGGAATCTGAGAGGTTAACAGGGAGAAGAAATGCGTCGTTTTCATCGGGGATAAAACGTAAGTTGGGACGATTGAAATCCCCTAGGAATATTATTTTGTCTTTTTCATTCAGAGATGTTGTAATGGAAGATATTAATTCGCAGAAATGGTTGTAAACTGATTCGTCCGATCTGGGTGGGATATAGGCCAAACTAATGTAAAGGAAATTGTTATTCAAAGAAACACGAATAACAAGGTGTTGGAACAATGCATTGGGGGTGATGTCAATAATCTCATTTGAAATAGTGTTGCTAACCGCCAGTAAAACCCCACCGCCTCGCGATTGACCTGTGGAAGAATAGTCGCGATCATTTCTGTAAATTGTCCAATTGCTATCAAGGATCTCTTCATTCTTATGGGAGTCATTTAGCCATGTTTCAGTGAAGGCGAGTAAATTAAAGTGGCAGGATTTTGCGTCAAGATATAATTTATTCAATTTGCCTCTCATACCACTACAATTGTGGTAAAAGAGTCTGAGTCCATTGAAAGAAGGGGTTATGTTAGGACAAATGCCTAACAGAGTTGACTGCTTTTCGACGAGAAGCAGTTGTCATAAAATTGTCAATAGTGGCAGTATTCGTAGTTGCCTCGGTAGAGGCGACATAAGAAGTTAGGTGGCTAGAGGATAAAGAGGAGCTAACATTGTTTGCATTTTGTTGAGAAGAAACGGAAGCATCAGTAGGACGTGGAATTAATGAGTTCTTACGAGTAGAAGCAATATTAAAAGTACCGTCCAACGATAAATTGTTTGTTACTACCGTAGACTGGGTGGGGTTTTTAGAAGGAATAGTCAACAAGTTGGATAGAATTTGAGGATTTTGAAAGGATGGAGATTTGCGGGTAATAGGAACATTATGCCAAATACAATTTTTTCTTACAGAATTAGTTTTAGTTTCTTTCTTACGCCTATTGTTGGTGACTCGATTTTTCCAGGGAGAAAATGTAACGCCATTCCAGTCGAAGTTGCTGCTACCTCCGTCTAAACTCGTAAAAATCCAGGCATATTTTGAAGGAATCAACACTTTATATCGTTTCTGCGAGTTGTGTTTCCGTTGTGGTAGTTTTGTTATACAATAATCTGTGATGTGGAAACCGGCTTCGAGAAATCTATCCAGCCAACCTTGATCAGCAGCGGGGGGTATTCCTTTGACGAAGAACGCTACTTTGTCGGTGTCAACTTGTAATTGGAAGCGTGATCCTTCGTCTTGACAACTTTCATTATTTATTTTTATTTTTTCAATGCGACTGTCCCATTCATTTTTCGACCAATAAGTACCAAATTTATATATTGGCTTCGTACAAGAAGGAATAAAAGATTCGCGTTGGTTACTTGATGAACCAGTAGTAGAAGTTAGTTCTTTGATAGGAGACGAAGCCATGTCTTTTGTTGTCACTTTTGGCATGTTGCTGTTAATATCGGCCATTGAGAGTTCATGGAGAAGCGAATGTTCGTGAATAGATGGCCGATTATTTAAGACTTCCAATTGATTCTCACGCTGGTGCTCAAAGTGTTCAAGCATATTATTTATATTACTTAACTTTAGTGCTTGTTCAACGAACGCATTTTTTAGCAAGGAATTTTGCTTATCAAAGATTGAAGAAAATATTTGCTCAGCATTCTCGAGCATATCTATAAAAGTTACTTGGCGAGAGCTGCTTGGGACAGAATTGGTTGGGATACTTGAAGATATTGTATCTAATTTGCCATTCAAAGAATCTATTCTCTCTTCTAGTGCGGCAAGAGACTTTTCAACGCTATTGTTGTTGTTGTTGTTAGTCTTCGAAAGAGTAGATGAAAGTACATCGAAATGTTGCGAAATGTCCGCCAGGATATCTTCGTTTGCTCTAGCCTGAGCTTGATGTTTCAATATAAGATGGTCTTTTTCAGCATTCAATGTACCAATATAACTGATTATGCTGTCGTACATGCTTTTGATCGGTCCACATTTTGGCAATCAGTGCATATGAAATGGCGTTCTAAGTATGGATGGTACCAATCCCGTGGAGCACCCATACATGCGCCATGTAATTTTCTATTGCAGAATGCTTTGCAATGCACAAACTTCATGGTGTTGTCGAATGCGAAACAGTTCTCTAGGCTGCACTTGAAACTCATCATTGAACTGCCAAGAAGTATGCAATTTACGACGTAAATTTTATCACGGACACGAACCGATTATGTGTGGTAACAGTCGTATATAGTAAGCTTAATCCCACAAAAGCACAGCCTTTCGGTAGTCGATGTATTTTATTTAGAACTGGGTTTGTTTTATATAAAAACCAAAGAATACAGGTCAAAAATGTACTACCCTGATGAGATACGAACCCGCGATTTCTGTATTTGAGAGCCGATACCGTACCCACCGATCCAATTTGATTAACGTATGAGTAGTAAAGAAAAGTAGATATAAATGTCCGGATGTGAGGATATTAAGTTAAATTGAAATTATTCAGCTTTTTGTTTTTTGTTTCTGTTGTTGTTGTTGTTTTTTTTTTAAGTTTAAAAAAAATTGTCAAAAACCAGTCAAAAATTATTTCACACCAGTCACAAAAATATTTAACACCAGTCAAAAATATTTCACACTGATTCAAAATTGAACTCGCAATTTGAATATCCAAGAGCCGACACTGTAACCACCGAACTATGTTGATCGTTAATAGGTGCAAAAGTTAGACGGGATATAAATGCCCGGTATGTGACGCACTGGGTTTAATTATGAAAAATGTAACTGTTCTATGAAAATTTCTTTGAATGTGCACTTACGTAGCCCATAAGATGAAAAACTTGAATTTGCGACACACACAGCCCGCACACTAGACAAAATGTTCGCAGACAAATGACCGAGTTGAATTCTTGATGCTAAGCCGTTGACGTCATAAAAAAAACACCGCGTTACATGGTTGCAATTAGTTATTCATTTGGGGGATTCCCGAGGTGTTCAAAGTTTTGTTTGAAAAGCCGTAAAATGCGGAATTTGTGTGACGAAACGATTAAAAAGGCTTGCCAAACACAGCCGAGGGTTATGAAATTAGGGTTAAGCACTTTCGAGGATATTTATATAGCACTTTTAACTTAATTAATATTGATATTCTGCACTCCGACAAGAACGCTCTAGCCACTTCTCTTGACAGCATTTGACGTCTAAAAAAATTTGACGTCTTTCAAATTAATACATATAAGGCGATATTCGTACGATGGTAGATTACTGAAATCATAAGGGTTGAAAAGGTACCTCAAAGCGAATAGTAAAAATTGCTTCTGAACAGACTCAAATCTTTGGCTATGAATTTCAAAAGCCGGATTCCAGATAGTGCACGCATATTCAAGAAGAGGACGCACGAGTGAAATATACAAGGATCTAGTAACCCAGGGATTCTTAAACTCTTTGGCCCGTCGCTTAATGAAACCAAGTTGTTTACTTGCTCGGGAAAGCACTCTATCGTAATGAAGATTGAAGCGGAGCTTTTCATCCAGGGTGACACCGAGATCTAATATGTTGTCAACCCTGCTGAGTGACTTATCGTTGAGGCGATACGTATAATGAACGCGTGCAGTTTTGCGAGAGAAGCTGATTGCGCGGCATTTATCAATATTAAGAGGGAGTTTGTTCGCGGAGCACCAATGGTCTAGAGAGTTCAGTTTAGACTGAAAAAAGGTAGCGTCAGATGGTGTCCTGATGACATGGTAGATTTTGAGGTCGTCCGCATATAGTAAATGGGGAATATCAGATAAAACCTCCAATATATCAGATATAAAAATATTAAAAAGAAGAGGGCCAAGATGACTTCCTTGAGGTACACCAGATTTCACGTCAACTTTCTTAGAAATTAGACCCTGGATTTCACGAATTGCAAGCGGTCGTGTAGGTAGGAGCCAAGCCACTTTAGTAAAGGTCCTGCAATTCCAAATTGTTTCAGCTTGGGGATCAAAATGGAGTGGTCAACTCGGTCGAATGCTTTGCTGAAGTCTGTATAGACTGCGTCGATTTGATCACCTTTCTCCATTTTCCATAAAACATCAGAAACACGGACCATAAGATTAGTTGTAGTAGAACGACCTTTTCTAAATCCATGCTGCTGCTCGTTCAGTCGAGCGTTGACCAGAGGAGAAAGTTTGCAGTAGATGATTTTTTCAAAAAGCTTGGGAATAGCAGATAGAATGGCGATGCCTCTATAATTTTGAACAGAACGTCTATCGCCACTTTTATAAATTGGTGTAATATAAGAAGATTTCCAATACGAAGGAAATAGCCCAGAGGAGAGAGAATTATTGAATATAGTATGAAGGGGCGAGATCAGTTGTTTTACACACTTGATCAGGAAAGTAGGAGGGGGGAGATCAGGTCCAGGGCCCTTGTTACTGTCATGCTCCATAATGGCAGTAAATATCTCATTCCTCGATATGGTCACATCCTCAGCAAAAATTGTTTGAGTCGCACCCGGGAATCGATAAAATGTTGGGATGCTAACAGGACCAAAGACTTCTTGAAAATGGTCAGCAAAAAAGTTGCAGATCTCCTGAGGAGAAGAAGACAACATTGAATTTTCAGTGGACATTGAAGAGGGGTAGCCGCTTGTTTTCCGCTTCATATTAACAAAATCAAAGAATTTTTTTGTTGTTGTGGATTATACTCTCCCCTGTAGTTTTAATGTATCTTTCATACGCTTCGTGAGACTTAGTATGGAATTCATGAGCAATTAAATCGTATTCTTCTTTAATACGACGGCTAATGTCGACTTGATTCTTCATTAGCTTGTAAAGTTTGTTCCTATGATTTCTCAGACGTCTAAGAGTCTTGTCAAGCCAAGGTTCAGAGAGTTTATCTTTTTTCCTTATCTTAGGTACAAATTTGTCGACCGCGTCAAAAACAATTCTATAAAACATGGCTACATCATCATCAAGGGAATGGCACATAAACACATTTGTCCAATCGACATTGTCAAGGATATTGTGAATGCTATCATAATCAGCATTATGGAAATCATATACAATCGTATTATTGTATGTACTTAACATATTCCAATCTGTAGTGGAAAGTTCAACTGTAAGAGCGGAATGGTGAAGACTATTAAAAAAGAGATTCTCAGCGAGAGATTAGCTGGGCTAACCACTACATCGTCATAAACATTCGTAAAGATTAGGTCTAACCAATTACCATTTTGATTGGGAGTCGGAACAACCTGCTGCAAATCATGGCCGTAAAACGTACTCACAAGGTAAAATCAGAAGACTCAAGTAGGTTTAATGGTATTAAACCATCATCAGACTTATCAGAAACAAAACGCAAATTCGGGCGATTAAAATCACCCAAGATTATAATTTTATCCTCAGGACTACGAGAAGCCATAAAATAAGATATTTGCTCGCATAAATAATTGTACACTGATTCGTCAGATCTCGGTGGGACGTAAAATAAACCAATATAAACCGAGGTTTTTTCAATTGAAACGCGTATAAATATATGCTGGAACAATTCGTGCGAGGCGGAATTTACAAGTTCACTTGAGTGAGTGTTCTTAACTGCGAGTAAGACACCACCACCCCTTGTTTGACCAGTGGAAACATAGTCTCGGTCATTTCTAAAGATAGTCCAGGTACTGTCAAGGATTTCTTCATTCATGTGAGAGTCATTCAACCAGGTTTCAGTGAAAGCAAGCACGTTGAAATGGCAAGATTTGGTGTCAAGAAAGAGTTTATTTATTTTACCCCTTATACCACCGCAATTGTGGTAAAAAATTCTGAGGCTTTTGATTGAGGATATCTTGTTAGGAGCGATACAAGATGCGGTTACAGGTTTTACGTGAAGAATTCTTAACGAAGTTAGAATTAGCAGAGGTCGCAGCAATAGAAGTGCCAATAGTTGATGATCTACTGAATGAATTCAAATTACGAGTTACGATTGAGTCGGAACATACCTTACGGGAATGAGAAGTCAGAGATGAAGAGGAAGTTTTAGTTGGATATGCTATAGCATGAGTCTCTGGATGGGAACACCTGACGGTAGAATTTCGATTCACGCTAGTGAAGTCTCTAGTAAGAAGATTTGAAGAAACTACCTGGTTAGTAGATACAGATGAAGTACAATTACTAGTCAAAATTGAGTTCTTATTTCTACTTTTGATGCTGCTGCTAGCGATGATGGTCCTCCAACGACGAAATATGATGCCATTCCATTTATAGCTCCTACCGCTTCCATTCACGTGAGTGAAAAGCCAAGCATACTTTTCAGGAATTGAAACTTTGTAGCTCCTGCTTGCATATTTATTACGTTGAGGTAACATCTCAACGCTGAAATCACCGATGGAAAGTTTTTCCTTTAAGGTCCTGCTAAGCCAAGATTTGGGCCTTATACTAGACAGGAAACTGAACTGGGGGGCTAACGTGAAGCACAGAATTGGTAAAGCTCGTGCAGCACTTTTCGCGTGCCGGTCCGCCTACTCCAATACCTGGGGTCTTAAACCTAGGGCGGCCTATTACATATTCACATGTGTGGTGAGGCCGATTTTGGTGTATGGAGCGATCGTGTGGTGGAAGGCAGCGGAGAGTAAAACTAATATCAAGGAGCTAACAAGACTGCAAAGATTAGTTTACATATGTATTACGGGCGCTTTAAGAACCGCCCCAACGGCTGGGTTGGAAATGATTCAGGGACTCATGCCCCTAGATCGATTCATCTTTAGAAGCGCATGCCTAGCGGCGATACGCGCTAAAAGTTCCGGCATGTGGAACGATTCAGATCAGTGGGGCCACAGCGGTATTTTTACAGAATGCCGAAAAAGATTTGGGCTCGTTGCAGAAGACACAGACCACATGAGCCAAATAATACATCTTGGCAGGAATTTCCAGGTCAAGATACCCACAAGAACAGACTGGAAGAAAAAGGAAGCTTCCATCGATAGGGGCGTCTGAATTTACACGGAAGGGTCAAAGACGGACACAGGAGTTGGCTCGGGCGTGTTTTCTACGGATCTGAGCCTCAACCTGTGGTGTAAACTGTCGGAACATGCTACCGTCTTTCAGTCTGAATTACATGCCATACGCATGGCAGTTGAGTCCGTTAGCAGAATATCAACCAGATCAATGACGATTTGCGTCGACAGCAGTGCAACCATTCTCGCTCTTGCATCTTAGATGTTCTCCAAATCTGTTAACGCTTGCAGAGTGGCTCTCAATAAAAAGGCAAGGCATATTCCTATCTGGATTATGTGGGTGCCAGGGCATTGTGGGGTCATGAGCAACGAAAAAGCCGATGAATTAGCAAGGAAAGGTTTAGAAGCTAGCAATAGCCCCTACATCACTGTACCACGGTCAATCGCTGACGCCACAAACAAACTTGATGCTACCATATGGGCCAAACTGAAGTCTGAATGGGAAAACAGGTTGGACTGCAGGGTGGCCAGGACATTATGGCCATCACCTGATGGAAGCAAAAGCAGGAAACTGCTCAAGCTCAGCAGAAACCGCTTGAGAGCCACGGTCGGCTTGCTTACAGGGCACTGCCTTACCGCGTCTCATGCGAACAGAATGGGACTGACATTCAGCAATTTATGCAAGAGGTGCGAGATGGAAGAGGACACCATCGAACATACTTTCTGTGAATGTCCAGCCCTAAATAATAAACGCCTGAAGATTTTTGGCTGTTACCACTTTCAAGGGTTAGCAGAGGTGGCCAGTACCGTCAAGCTGAGTCAGCTGATCCAGTTTGGCGAAGCGGTCACTTGGCAGCTCTAACAAGCCAGCGGAGGGTGGCAAATGGACCCAAATTGGTGGCCTAATGCAAGCTGCATTTCCGGCAGCTCTCTTTACTAACCTAACCTAAGAAGATTCGAGAGTGGCGCTGTCAGCGTGACAAAGTCGGGTATGAATCTCCTTTATCATGAGACCATTCCCAGGAACTGCCGTACTCCCTTCACATTCTTAGGCGAGGGAATTTTCATCAGACTCCTTTCCTTGTCTGGATTTACGTTCAGACCCCTCTCATCTACGAAATAGCCCAAGTACCTAAATTGGACACGTCAAAACTCACACTTATCCCGAGACAATTTCAGGCCCACCTACCTCAAGCGTCGGACGACTACTCTCAGGATTTCCAAACGATTCGCGAAATCTTGCGTCACAACGAAGATATCGTCAAGGTATGTGAGCATAAGAGGTTCGAGATCCGGTCCAAGCATTTGTTCAATCAGCTGCTGCCATGTCGCTGGAGCATTCTGCAAACCAAATGGCATCCTCTGAAATTTAAAGAGACTCCGATGGGGTACAGTAAAAGCAGTATACTTTCGGGAATGTTCTGCCATGGGCAGCTGTAAGGTGACTCCGTGGCTTCAACTGTTCGCCAAAGTCTACCTACAATGCACTGATGAAGCTCTAACTCTCTTCACTCAGTGCCATCACCAGGTCAAAACGTCTGACAAGGTCCACTCCCAATATGAGCATCTGCGATAACGATGGAACAACAAGTACTCGAATCCACTCCTGTTTGTCCCTTTACTGGATCCCACATTACCGTCTCCGCAATCGTACATCGCTGGCTATTGGCCATTCAAATCACCCTTTAGTTGAAGTCCGGAAGCTCTACACTCAGCTTGATTAGCACCCTCCAACCTTCTCTCCCTACCACTGTAATAGAAGCACCCAAATCCCAGAGGCCCAAAAATTTGCGACCGTATAACTCCATCTCAAGGTGTGGTCGGTTATCTATCTATCTCTTCGCCAACAAGTAGTTCAATTATACCTTCGCTGCAGCTCCTCCTCTGTCGCTCCCTATTTCCAGGTTGCCGCCTTTTGGACACAGCGTCCGTTTCGCTGGGTCGACCGAATTCGTCCTTCAGCTTCGGAGTTTCCGACTACCGACCTGCCATTGGCTTCTGCATTCTGTGGGATTCTGCCGCTACGAGTATGGTTTGGGTGGCTCTGGCAATTTGGGCATGTTGCTCTTCTGGCACCTTGCCGCCCACACCAAAAGCATCTCTGGGGCTCTCAACAGTCCCTGGACATATGACCATTTCCCTTACCATTCCAGCAGCACACCAGATTTATCTGCAATGGCACTAGATCAATTCCGTCCGAGCAGCCAAAGTAGGCCAGATCCGGCTCCAGAGGACGTTGTTGTTTCTGGGGGGGGGGGGAGGGGGGGGGTAAATATTCCTCCACTGATACCCGTGTTGCCTCCAAAGATCAACCTACCCTGATAAGATCTGCAATACTATGCACCGGAGTGAAGACCAGTTGCGTCTGATAGAACGGGGCTATATTTTTCCGTAGGATGCGAAGTTTCTCTTCCTCGAAGCACGGGAAGGTACGACGCCTAAACAGCCCCTCCACCGCTGAAACATATACACCCATCGATTCCTCGGGCTCCTATGTGCACCTACCGATTTCGACGAGCAGGTCGTCGTCGTAGTCAGGCGGTTGAAATTCGACCCGCATTTCTGCAAACAACTCCTTCGACGAGTTGACTAGTGCCCAGTTGGCACGGTACCACACCAGTACTTTTCCCTTAAACATGTCTATCGCTGACTTAAACAAGGTCTGGGGTGACACTCCACTGGCTTCCCATAGCTCCTACACCCGCTCCAGGAATGCACTCAGAGACCCGGAGTCCCCACTTTAGCGTAGTCCCCATTTGGGCATTTTATAACTACCGACATTGCCCTGGGCGTGGAAAATAAAGGCTCATTGTGATGTACCAACTCCCGGTTTGGTTCACGGAAACCAACGGTCACTCCCGCGGTCTTATCTGCAGTTGCTGGGGCCTCTCCTTGCTTATTCCCATCACAGCCGTCCTGTACTGCCTCCGCTCCCTTGTTTCTCTCCTCACCCTCCGCCTTCACCAGGAGCTTTCCCATAGCCATAATCATACTGGTTTCTTCTCCCATCTCCTCGGCCTCATGATGCACATTCTGCAACCGCAATCCCCGCAATCTGACAGCCTCCAAGTCCTCATCCAGGGTATACCGATAGTCTCAGGTAATCATCATGGACGTATTCATCGAAGTCTCAGCTCGGAGTGCCACCCGAAGTGTCTTTCTAATGGCCTCCACAGTCCCGGTAGGCTGCCTTCGAATTTCCAATTCGTAGGCCAATTCCTCTTTGCTAAGCCTGTCGATTAAAATTCTGGTTTGCGATGCCATCCTGAATCCTCCGCACTGCTGAGTTTCTTTGTTCAGAATATCTAACTGCTTTCTTAAGAATAAAATAAAACACAATTTTGTTTCAAAACTTGATCTTGATTAAACTTATAATACAATAGAAAATTTCAACCGGTCCTGTTCCGACTCGTGGTCCCCGCAATCTAATTGTCGTTCACTCCACACTCTGCTTGATATCTGTTAGTTAGTTTTAAGTCCCCGGTCCTCAACTGATCATTTCTGGAACTCCTCCGATACAGACCGCTTACCACCGAGATGATGCGGTCTCCTTCTTCTAAATTTAGTACAGATTTTAATTTCCACACTAATACTTAATTTACCACCGAACTTTTCCGAGAGATGAGCCCCGCGATAATCTCCTTTTGTGCCCCACATTGGGCACAAATTTGTTACCCACCCAGCCCATTCGGGAGGTAGTGATAGCCAGCACGGTCCGTTTGGGTCCCGGGTTGCTCAATGGAGATTGGGCGTGGGTGCCACTCATTCGCCCAAAGGTAAAAGTGAGCTTATGGCTCGCCGGTGTCAGTGGGGCAGTGAAAGGATATCCAAATTTTTGTCCACGTCTTTACATAACGTGACCACTAGCCATGGTACTACCTGCGAGGAATATTCACGATTTGATTTTTGTTTTGACTTTCTTCGTTATTCGTAACTTTTACCATCACACCGCTAGAACATTTTCGAAATTAATAAATTCCACAAACTTCACGGGCTTAATGCGTCTTCCACCACTCTACCCGTACAACAATGTACCTGGTCACCTATCTGATATGCTTATTCACCTATATCGACGTGCTATTGCACTGTTTCCAGAAAATAAGATCGTACCAAAAAAAAACCTACTCAAACCTACTGTTCACTTAAATCTACTCAATCAACAGATGCTTGCGAAATAATTTTTGGGGCACTGACCTTCTTCACCTTCGTGCGAGATATCGCCTTTTCGCGCCAAAATGTATAAGATATATCCGTTATTTCGAAGCGTCGTTAGTCTTCCACGTTTTCTACAGATATCTTACTTCGCAAAAGATGTACGTGTTATTCTGAAGCGTCGTTAAGTTAGGTTAGTGAAGAGGGCTGCTGGGAACGCGGCCAGCATTAGGCTGCCAATTTGGGCCCATTTGCCACCCACATAGACAATCACACGCATTCACACTTACAGCCATGACACTGGCGGGATTCGAACCCGCAGACCCCGTAGGCTTTTTCGCATGACGCCTTAGCGAGCAGAGCTACCGGGCCCGCTTGAAGCGTCGTTAGTCTTCCACGTTTTTCAGAAAAATCTTTCTCCACACAAGATGTGCCTGTTATTTTGAAGCGTCGTTAGTTTTCGCTTATCGGACCTTGCGGTACTTTCTCTTTTACCATCTTTTCGGGTAATTCTCCTCTTCTACCCTCCGAAATCTCCTCTTCTACCCTTTCACTAGCCCGCGTTGCTCTTCGCGCATTTCTGAGCTGAATTTGAGGTCCCCCTTGTTTGAATTGAAAACCGCGATGTTTACATGTTGCAAGTGTCGAAACGTCAAAACGTTAACGTACGGAGCTTGTGTATAGTAAATGTCGTCTGTTATTTCTGTTTTGTTTTAGCCCTACTTGTGGTCTAGGCACCACTTATTCTGGCGAAGGAATCAGGAGACTACACTGTCGTGGTCACGGTAGCTATCCGATAAGTATCTTGCGTTTCTTGACTTGAGAGTACGATGTTTTGTGCAAATTTTGTTTGTCTCTCAGATGCCGAGATTCAAAGATATTCCGTCAGGCAGCTGTAACGAAATTCATCCGATAGATACCACTCAGGGGCTTGTCTGCTGTTGCCGCCGCGGTAGGATAGAAGAGGAGCCATTACGAGTGTGAATAAATTTTGACGGTCCGTTGTAGTTTTTGCGCAAACAACACTGTTGTCGACGATGCAACCACACACGAATCTCAGTCCAGCTGATTGTTTTGTGTCGCAACCTTCGCCACATAACCATTATTATGTGAATCCACAAGGATTTATAAATGGCATCAAGAAAATTGTCAATGGATTCTTCCATCCTAATTTGAATTACGGATTCTGTGTTTGCTGACGTAAGTGGGCCCCTTCTGGCTACAACCAAAGCGTTGTCAATTCCCACCGGGCCCACCAACCGTGATTAATTCGTAAAGTGTTTTCAAATTTCTGTCGTTTTGGTGCTTTCGCACTACTACCTCGTTGTCGTTGGTGGGATTCTCCACGTTGTCGCTCGATCTAAGGTGCATGGACACGCGACCCCTGCTCAGCTTAAAGCTAACTTAATTTCTTAGTTTCTTATGCTACCTCGTCGGCACCCGGTAAGTATATTACTCAAACCGGGTGTGATGATGTTCTATCGCCCCATGAGTGGTGGACACATGTTCACTACTGAGTAGAGTGGTGGAACGATCGCGGGTGTTTCGCCCTCTACGGGGAGGGCTGAATTTTTTTTTCGTATTACTTCAGCGCATCGCGTGGGGCATTAAGTGACCCAAATTGCTACCAAGTAACAAGCGAGGATGAAATATTACTAAGGAGTAACCAGAAAGTGATAAAAGTATGTTTTAGTGTAGCCGGTCTTTAAAAAGCATCACAGTCTAGCACTAGTGAAACGAAAATAAGAGCTCTTTGGCTTTGCTCTTCTCTCTATCAGGGACATAACAAATGCCCCGTCAAAAAACATGTATCCAGATTCTCAAGTAGCCTAGACATCCAATAGGACATTACGCAAACGAGGCACAATAGACCCAAGAGGTCGCAGTGCTAGAGGACCTCAGAAACTACACCAGGTTATCTATCAATCCATCACTATATATATATATATATATATATATATATATATATATATATATATATATATATATATATATATATATATATACATATATATATATATATATATATATATATATATATATATATATATATATATACATATATATATATATATATATATATATATATATATATATATACATATATATATATATATATATATATATATATATATATATATATATATACATATATATATATATATATATATATATATATATATATATATATATATATGTTTAATATGAATCTCAAAACCAAAGAAATTAATAGTAAACACAAAACAATATTCAATTCACTTACCTGTATGACAGTCAACGGATCGATTGTCAGTTTTGACGTCTCGCGACCAGAGATAATATCAGCTGATTTATAATATTAAGGATGTGTCTTAAATTGTAGAATACTGGAAAACAATTTTTCAACAATATAGATGTAGCGTTACTGGAAATGTTAACAATGTTAAATTTACCGGAATTTTCACTTACAAATTTTTCGAGCCCATTGTCATGGTACAGTTGAATTTGAATCAATTTTGAAATCGGTCGAATAGTGTTAGACAGTTTTGTAGTAGAATTTTTTCCTTGGAAATTGAATTAATCAAAAATTGATAGAATTGAATTAGAAATAGAAATAAAGTATCTTGAATTGATTATAAAAGTGAGTTTTGAATTGAAGTTATGTCGAACATAATTTTGGTCCGTCGAACCGGATTCATCGCGTTCATAGTTAAGTGAAGTGGTGAACAAAGAAATTGAAATTTTGAATTTAAAAAAAAAATTGATTGAACTCTTGAAATTCTTGAACTTTTGAAATACGTTTAAAGTAGTGAACATTTGTGGCTGAATATTTTTCGGGATTAGTGGCGTGCAAAATCACTGTTTGCTGATAGTGATATGCACATATGGTGTGGTATGTAGAAATCATATTACCCTACATTGCATTACAACATTTTATCCTACATTATATTGCATGTTGATTTCCAATATATTTCCTTTTCGTATTTGTCCATCAAATTTGAATTTACTAGTGCTGATCAAATTCCTACTTTAAACTCGAAAGTAGTATATTTAGAAAATTGAACAGAAAACCAGTTCATTAGAAAACGTATAACGTTAATTTGAGCTGGTGAGAACAAGTTAGACGTGAACAGAAAATCAGTTCATTAGAAAGTGAAACTTTAATTTGAATTTGTGAGACCAAGTTAGGCGTGAAAGTAGATAACGTGTATGTACGTGAATTGAAAATAGAATTGATTAGAAGTAGTCGAAATTGAATTTGATTGAATAGTTGAAAGATCATGGCGACGATTACTAAGTTTATCTTGCAGCAAGGTCTGAACTATGATCAGTTGGTGCGAATGCACTCTAATTACAAAAAAAATCCGAAGGCACGTAAAACCGTCACTTATTTTACAAAATTATTAGAAAGACTCGAAGCTATTCAAAAATCATTTGAGAAAACTCATGAATCAATTCTCGACTCATTGACCGGCAGTGAGTCTGAACTATGTAATCCATATTTTAATGACGGAAAATAAAGATTGTTCGAAGAACTATATGTGACATTATATTCGGAACTTAAAAAGTCTTTGATTGAGTTACAAAGGGTCTCGAATACAGATTGTTCCGAAATCACCAATCGGCCAAAGAATTCGGAAGAAAATGAAATCAAACTTCCAAGAATATCGTTGCCAAAATTTTCGGGAGACTACGAATCGTGGATTTCATTTCGAGATCTCTTTAAGAGTTTAATCCACGAAAAAGCTTCATTAAGTAATGTTGAAAAACTTCATTACTTAAGGTGTAGTCTTTCGGGTGAAGCAGAAAGTCTATTAAAACAATTCCAGATAACAGATACGAATTATCAAGTGGCATGGAAGGTTTTGGTTGAACGTTACGACAATAATGAACACACAATTGAACCGATAATTTAGTTAAGGGGTCGCAAATGAGTGAGCGGCATCAATAAAATTGTTATTAGATAGAACGGTCCAGGCAGTGCAAGTGTTGGACAACATGAATATTAAATACATGTGGCAAGCAGTAGTTGTATACATGAAAACACAATGTTTACCTTCGGAGACGAGACAATTATGGGAGCAGCAGCAAGCTGCTACTGGAGAGTTGCCGACATTCATTGAGTTGAAAGCCTTTTTGCAAAATCGATTTCGCGCCTTGGAGGCTTGTGGAGTGACTCATATTAGAGGAAGTTCACAAAGGAGGATTACAACATCTCACACCGGTCATATAAAATCGTATCACAGTGACGTCCAACAGTCGTGCACCATCTGCAAGGAAAAACATGGTATTCAGCATTGTATCCAGTTTTCGAGAGCCAATCACAGTACGAGGTTGCAATTAGTAAAACGCAATGGCCTTTGCATCAATTGTTTAAAAAAGGGTCATATGATGAGCAGTTGTCCAAGTACGTCACGATGCTTTAAGTGCAAGGACATGCATCATACACTGTTGCATAGAGAAAATGTTGACACAGCATTACCAACGGGTCCTGAATTGTGGTAGCAACCGGGTCCATCGAATGCTGGTCCTAATATTAATTCACTAAACGTTACCGCCAGCAAAGAAGTCTTATTGGCTACGGCATTAGTTACCATCGAGTCACCTACTGCTCACATCCCACTTCGAGCATTACTTGATCAGGGCTCACAAGCGCCGTTTATCTCAGAATCTGCAGTGCAACTATTGAAATTAAAAAGAGAATCTTCGAAAGTTAATGTCACAGGAATCGGTTCGAACACTGCTACAAAAATTAAAGGGGTTGTTCGAGTAAATTTAATAATATCACAACAGGATACGATCGAATTAGATGCTTTAATTTTAGAAAAAATCTTTTGCCACCACGAAACATTACACCAGCAGTGTGGAAGGAATTAAGAAATTTAACATTAGCAGATCCAAGCTTTGACAAACCTGGTAAAATCGATCTACTACTCGGTGCTGATGTCTATGCAAAGGTGATACTTGGCGATATGCAGAAACTTAATATTGGTCCAATACTTCAAAACTCTAGGCTAGGCTGGATTATTTCTGGTGGCGTTCACCAAACAAATTCAAAAAAGGGCTATCAAAGTTTCAAAGTTGAAGTTACAGATGGCATGAATATTAGTGATCAGCAAAAAGTTTTTGGGAGCTTGAGGAACTTCAACCCAAAAGGATTTTAACCAAGGAAGAGGAATTTTGTGAAAACCACTTTATGAAAAATGTTACGAGCAATAATGATGGAAAGTATACGGTGCGACTACCATTTAAAGGTTAAGCTAGTAAAAATAATCTCGGAGAATCGAAAAACGCAGCAATACTCAGCTTCAAAGCGTTAGAAAAACGTTTCGAAAAACAACCCGACCTGAAACTGGAGTATCAAAAATGCATTCAAGAATAGATCGACTCTAATCATATGCAATTAGTAAAAGAACCTACGACTAATAATGTACCCACTGAAGATAATAGAATGAATTATTATTATTTGCCTCACCATGCAGTCTTCAAAGAAAGTAGTACGACGAAATTGCGAGTCGTATTCGATGCATCTCGGAAAACGAACAAAGGACTATCACTAAATGATATATTGTTGACTGGACCATCCATTCAGAATCAAATTATTTCGGTTGTCATGAGGTGGAGGCTCTTTCAGTATGCTTTCATGGCCGATATAGCGAGAATGTATCGCCAAATTAAGGTGCACCACGACGACGTTGACTATCAACGAATAGTATGGAGATCGAACCCCAATGACGCACTTGATCACTATGGCCTAACTACGGCAACATTTGGCACGACGTGCGCACCTTTTCTCGCTAAACGGACTCTGCACAAATTGGCAGAAGATGAGATGAATAATTATCCTATGGCATTTGCTGCTATCAAGAATAATTTTTATGTCGACAATTTGCTCTCAGGGGGTCGAGAACTACAAGAAACTATCGACAAACGTGATGCGATTTTAGCTGCCTTCAAATCTGGTGGATTTATTCTGAGAAAATGGATTACGAATGATCAACGGATCTTGCAAGGAATTCCCAAAAAAGATATTGAAATGAAAAACTGTTTTGAAATGAATTTAGACCAAGGATTCAAATCCTTAGGAATTGTGTGGTATCCTATGAATGATTATTTCAGTTTTCGTCTGCAATTGAAAGGTTTAAATTTATCTTATTCAAAGAGACAACTGCTTTCAGAAATCGCTCAACTATTCGACCCAATGGGATAGCTTGCTCCAATTATTATCAAAGCGAAAGTCCTTCTCCAAACTTTATGGCTTGAGGGGCTCACCTGGGATGAACCTGTCCCTGATGAAATTATCCAACAATGGTTAAGATTTAAAAATAATTTAAAGATGATAAGTGAAATTAAAATACCGCGATATATTAGAAACTCGTCACCATCTCAATTTGAAATCCATGGATTTAGTGACGCGTCAAAGGAAGCTTATGCGGCTGCTGTGTACCTAGTCAGCAGAAATGTTGACTATGTGGCGCTGTGTTACTTTTCAAATTAGTACATCAAATAAAAGAAACTTTAAATTTCTAACATGTACAAACATGGTTATGGACCGACTCGGAAATTGTCCTCTTCTAGATTAAGGGACATCCGACGCGATGGTCAGTTTTCGTAGCCAATTGTGTTACTGAAATTTACAATACTAGCGGGAATACACCTTGGCGTCACGTGCCTTCGAAGGAGAATCCTGCTGATTTGGCAACTCGTGGTTTGGATGACAACGACACAATCAACAATAAGGCTTTGTGGTGGACAGGCCCATCTTGGTTGCAGAAAAACCCTGAACATTGGCCTAAAATGAAAACTGTAGAAATTACTAATTTGGAAAAACGGAAACATTTGAATGTTCACCTCTGTCTGGATTTATCTTCGGATACAAACGATATAATAAATGTATTTTCCTCATCTAGTCGATTGATTCGAGTTACCGCGTACTGCTATCGATTCTTCAAGTTAGCCAGAAAGAAGACAACTGCTAAAGGATACTTAACGACGGAAGAATTACAACAATCTCGAAAATTTTGGATTATAAACGTCCAACAAAAGGCTTTTAAAGAAGATGTTAACAAATTACGAAAGGGCGAACAATTATCGAAAAGAGGTCAGTTAATCAATCTTGTTCCATTTCTTGACGGGGACGGAATTCTGCGAATCGGAGGGCGTCTGGAAAACGCAGATTTAACCTTCTCCCAAAGACATGAAACTCCCTGAGACGAAACTATTGGGTTTTAGATGCAAGAAATGTCATTCGACATTCTAATCATAAATGTTTAATTTGCTTTCGAACCAAAGCCAAAATATCATCACAATTAATGGGAAATTTACCACAGCCGAGAGTCACAGTTTCACGTCCATTCACCCATACTGGAGTGGATTACTGCGGGCCAGTTACAATCAAAGATAGGAATGGATGCGGAAGTAAAACCCGTAAGGGATACATTGCTATTTTTATCTGCTTGACGGTGAAGGCAATTCACATCGAGCTCGTCAATGATCTCACAACGATCACAATCCTCGCCGCGCTCAAACGTTTCATTGGAAGACGAATGTGGCACGAATTTTGTAGGAGCTGAATCAGAATTGAGAAAAATAGTGACAAGAAATCGAGAAGCTGTAGGATCCCAAAGTGGTCTTGAAATAACGTGGCATTTCAACCCACCAGCATCACCACATTTTGGAGGTTTATGGGAAGCTGGTGTGAAGTCGATCAAACTACATTTACGCCGAATATTACGACATGCCACTCTAACTTACGAAGAATTTTCAACAACTTTAGTCCAAATCGAAGCCTGCCTGAACTCGCGACCTTTGTGCCCTCTCACAGATGACCCTATGGACACCAAAGTATTGACTCCAGCTCATTTTCTGATCGCAGATGCTCTAATTATGCCAGTAGAAGACGATCTGTCTGAAATAAACTTATCACGGGTAGGCAGATGGCAGTTTTGCCAAAGATTAATGCAAACATTTTGGAAACGCTGGACAAATGAATATCTCGCAAGATTGCAACAAAGGCCTAAATGGCTCAAACAAGAAATCCAGGCTAAAATGGGAGATTTATGCTTGCTGAAAGAAGGGAACATACATCCAAGTAGATAACCTCTCGCAAGGATCACTAACGTTCATACTGGAAAGATATGATAACACGAGTGGTCACGTTATTTTCAAAAGGTAACTACTACAAACGTGCAATAACAAAAATTGTTCTGCTTCCTACGCAATAACCGAACCTATAATATACACATATTTTAATAACAGAAATGAAGCTACAAACAAAACCATAGACAGAAATAGAAATGAATCGAATAAAAAAACTCTAGCGCACCTGAACCGCTAGAAACACTAATGTTCGAAGAACAGTAGAAGAATCGTGCAGGTTTTGAGTGCATATTCCACCACATGTGCTGCTTATTACGGCCAAACTGTTTCAAATGCCACGTTTTACTTTAGTCTCAAGAATGCATTATAACTCATATGGTAGAAGGTTTCAGATATTACCACTGGCATGAATTTCAACGTTTATGAGAGGAAAACACGGGTTAATTATATTCGTTATCAGTTGCTTATTTCACATAATTTTGAAAGCAGCATCTCATATAACATCAATGAAAAAAATGCGCAGTGTCTGCAGCACTGTAACTGAAGTTGGTGTTTGGGGCTGCGATCCGATAAATTTGCAGAACTTTGGGAATTGAAACATCGGTTATTTATTTTCATTGTAAGTGTTTCCGGTATGAATACTAACTGTAAGCATTTATTGATACAAAAGTAGTACAACCGACTCGTGCTGGCAACCTTTTGCCAGTATCAAAGCCAAGAATATATCACAGCTGCTTTACATTGTTTAATTACATTCGAAGTTATAGGAGTATAAAGAAATTTAGGGTTACCTGCAGCGAGTTTTTTCAAACAATTGAAAACTTAATATTTGCTGTTTATTGTCACTACAATATCATTACCATTTAAAAATTCTACGATAAAACCGCTTTATAGAGATATTGCAATTAAACACAAAACCAACAATAGCTGGCAACCCTTTCGTGGCTTTTCAACCAAATTTGGCCTGAATAATGTTTATGATAGATTTCATTAATTGTATGAAATTCGTATTGATTTCATGACTGCACTGGAAGTTATAGGGCAAAAAGTTTTATTTTCCTGAACGAATTTTCAAAACCAAAAACACAAAAATTACCATCGCTGGCAGCACCAATCAAATTTTCCAACCAAATTTCCACTAAACAAAGATTATAGTAAGGTTCAGCTACTGTGTTAATTTCATGAAAATCTGGTAACTTATTCACATTTCATAGGGCAAAAAGCAGTTTTTTTCTTGGTAATTTTTCAAGATGGCACCACTGGCACAGAGTTGCCCACAATTCAAAATCGCTTCTATCAAATCTGGTCCTACTTAAGTCCAATGCATTCTGTAAATTTCAGCTATATCTGGTTATCGGTTCATTAGTTCCCGTGAACAGAAGTTTTTGATGCTAAAAATATAGGTTAACTGGGAGAGGGTTACCGTTCTTGTCCGACATTAAATTTTCAAAGTTTTACTTTTAACGTGTAGATAAAACATAAGATTTGTTTACAGATTGGTTTTATTGTAAGAAAGGACATTTTTTTTAATATTCGATGGTTTGAATGTTTTCACTTCCAAATTTATTTTTTTCAAATTTAAGACACCAAAATTATCATAGCTGGCAGTTCCAACCGAATTTTTCAACCAAATTCCTGGCAAACGTGGCTTAAAGTAAGGTTCAGCTATTGTGTGAATTTCGTCAAAATCGAAAGATTCAATCAGAATTTATAGGGCTAAAAGCAGTTATCATTTTTAGTGATTTTTCAAGATGGCACCACTGGCACAGAATCGCCCACGTTTCAAAATCACTTCTATCAGACCTGGTCCTATTTAAAACCAATACATTCTGCAAATTTCAATAAATTTTGCTTATCGTATCGTGAGTTTCCGTGAACAGAAGTTTTTGATGCTAAAAATATAGGTAAATTGGGCAAGGGCTACCAGGCGTGCCCGTTATACCATATCAAATTTTATTTTTTGCCTATGTAAACAAAGCACAAAATTTAGATATGAGTGGCTTTTTTTTTGAAGAAGCGGCATTTTTTCAAGAGAGACGATGATTTGGAGGTTTTCACTTTCAGTGCATATCCTAGCTACAGGGTTGCCAGCACGCTCATTAAAAGCTACACAAATATACAACTAAATAATACAAATAGGTCCTGAAAATTTCGTCATGATTGAATAGCTCTGTCAAAAGTTATCACAGTTTAAAAATTTGCAAATTTTCCCGTTCTCTTTTTAGGCACCCAGCGCACACATGGGGTTAAACAATTCCAAAACATTATCCGATTCACATGTAAAACACGTTCAAAATTTATTTCGTCAACTTTATTTTTGCGAAAATTCTTTTTTTACGAAATAATAGGTATATTAAAAATATCACTTAAATGGCCGCCGGCGCCAAAAGGTTAACAATAACTGACATTTAGTGAGACCTGGACCTATTCTGCATATACACCAATGTATCCTGAAAGTTTCAGCTCAATCGGATGGCGCGTTCCCGAGATTATCTCACTGAAATTTTTTGATGATATATATATATATATATGGAAATATGAATTTTTGGCCGAATCGATTTTAATACTAATGTTCTTCGAACATTAGTAAAAAAATGAACTACAATGCCAGACAATACAGCACTTTACCCTTTCCTTCCTATAACTATCCTATCCTATCCAAAGTACATACCACACAAATAAAAAAAAAACCAATGCTAATGGTTTCTCAGTAAACCCTTGTTCGAGTTGGCGAGTCGGGGCGCCAAGTTCAAAATAACCCCTCTGTTGGCGAGTGTTATATGCCTGTAGGGAGGACATCCCACAGGTTACATTAACATCTTTACTCTGTCAATTCGAAGGCAGCATCTGGTGTTTGGGAGTCCATTTCGATAAGCCAACCATACATGGCAAATGGAGCAACGACAATAGACCTGATAATCGTTAACTCAATATTGACGAAAGCATACTCAACTTTATTTTCACAGATATTAATACTGATCCGGTTGGACCAGCGGGGGAGTATGTTTAATATGAATCTGAAAACCAAAGAAATTAATAGTAAACACAAAACAATATTCAATTCACTTACCTGTATGACAGTCGACGGATCGATTGTCAGTTTTGACGTCGCGCGACCAGAGATAATATCAGCTGATTTATAATGTTAAGGATGTGTCTTAAATTGTAGAATACTGGAAAACAATTTTTCAACCATATAGATGTAGCGTTACTGGAAATGTTAACAATGTTAAATTTACCGGAATTTTCACTTAGTTAGTAATTTTTCGAGCCCATTGTCATGGTACAGTTGAATTTAAATCAATCTTGAAATCGGTCGAATAGTGTTAGACAGTTTTGTAGTAGAATTTTTTCCTTTGAAATTGAATTAATCAAAAATTGATAGAATTGAATTTGAAATAGAAATAAAGTATCTTGAATTGATTATAAAAGTGAGTTTTGAATTGAAGTAATATCGAAAAATATGTATATATATATATATATATATATATATATATATATATATATATATATATATATATATATATATATATATATATATATATATATATATATATATATATATATATATATATATATATATATATATATATATATATATATATAAAAATCTATCTATATATATATAAACAGGGTGGCCCAAAAGTTTTTCCCACTTATTTAAGTAAACGCATTATTCATTACCCGTTGCCAAAATATATCCCCACTCAGTTTATCAAAAACCCTAAGCGGAGTTCAAAAATCAACAAAATAATGATTTTTTTAAAGTCTATTCTAGAGGACTTTTGTCCTGCTTCATTATGGCTTCAAATAGGATACAAACAAGGATTCAGATCCATATTTTTGGCGAAATATGAAAATCCGTCTCCGAAATATCAAGGACTCTAGGCGTCGACAGGAAGACCGTACGATTATGGCTTAAAAGGAGGAAAGGCGATATACAGGACAAGGGACGTTCCGGTAGACCGACAACTTTTTCACCTGCAATAAAAATAAGGAAGATGCTGGAAAACAAGCCAGGCATTAGAACAAGCATAGCGACAAAAAGGATAAATCAATCCGAAAATTACCAACAACGGCGAAAGACAACGTCTCAATCAACGGTACATTAAATCGACGAATTGGGTGTTGCGAAACAGTCTCGCTCATCTGGCGCACACACACACCCACAAACATTGGGAGTGCAATGCTGCATGCGACGGTCAAATGTATTGCATTGCCATTGGAAAATAGGCTTTGCTAATGCATTTGATTGTCGCATGAATCATTGCATTTCATCAGGTTCGCTGACCTGAGCGAAACCATACATGCATCAGCTGCGTTATCAGGCCAGCGAAAAGGGAGATGTTTGATGCTGGGTGTGGAGAGACTTGCTGCACAACTGGAAAAGACAAATACGGGACCTGGCGGCACCGAGAGTTGTTCGCGTGCTGGCTGGAGGATGATGACCCAGCTGAACAACGGCGGTAGCGGGTTTTTGAAAAGCAAAAAGTGTAGGGACAGTTGGGATTTAGAATTGGGAGAGCAAGGTTGGAACGTGAAGAGAAGAGAAGTTAAAAATTTAAAAAGACGGTTGCAAAGTGGGAAATTTAAATTTGAAAGATTTGGTATCTGAACAAAGGTTGGATAATGACAAATGGCGGGAGTTTGGATAGAGAATTTAAAGAAAAAGAGTGAAATTGAATTTCAAGAAGTTTTGGTTGATGAATAAGACGGAATTTGTCGGCAACGGGAGCTGGATGCTCGAAAGAAAGCGGGCGCTTGTGATCTAGAAAGTGTGACGGTGGAGTAGGAGATTCTGAATTTGGTGATAAAGTGAACTTTCGAGACTTCGAACTGTGTATGCAAATTTGTTTGCTTGGCAGTTAAATCAAGTGTTGGATTGACCAAATCTGTATTGACTGGAGGCACCAGAACTGAACAAAATCGAGTGTTCTGTTGTTGTGATGCGAAAATAAAGAGTTACCGTGTTCGTTTGGACATAAGTGAAATCCAGATCAGTGACTGCTAGGATATAGACAACAAGTGTAGCATCTTATAGACATTCTAACGTTGTTCAAAAGACTGACAAAATTGACGCGCGGAGAAATGAAAGGCGGAATTCAAAGCATGAAGTGAAAAGTAAAAAAAATACGGGCGACGAGCTGTTTGCGGAGCGATTGGGAATGATTGCGATTGGAAATAATATATTAAACTATAACAAGTCAGCAGCGGTGAATTGAAGCGAAAAGGACCATTGATTTTCCCGACTGGAAGGCATCAGATGAGTACAGAAACAAACAAAAACTTTAAGTTAACGATTTATATTTTTATTTTTGTTTCATTTCGAATCAAGTCATCACTTTCGTGAATTTCGTTAAGTCAAACAATAGATATGTTTTTTGTCATAACTTTAATTTCTTTTGTTTTCTGCGTACGTTTCATTTTCAACATTCTCCACATTTTCTTCTCTTTGTGAATTTCAGTGTGGGAACTTGTGACTTAAATTTAAGTTTAATTTTTTTCTGTTGTTCTTTATTCATACATATTAATATTCTTGAAAAAACAAACCACTGTATGATCGCTGTAAACTGGTCCCGGCCGGGATTGGGTTGAAACTGACCCACACAAATATTTACAAAATTTATTTTTATTTATTTTTTTCCTCACCTTCTTATTTCTTAGTTTTAGTGTTGGTCTGCATCTTTAGATCATCTAAGTATTAGCATTTACTGTTTTATTTTTGTTGTAAAATTTTAATTTTATTTGCATGAAATATATATCTATGAAAGGATGAATTTGGAGTAAACATTTCGAAATAATGATTCCTTCGGAAATTCCATCCTGCCCTCCACTTTTCCTTCCTCCATTAATTGTATTTGTTTCAAAATATTGTGTCGTTGGCGTGCCGTAGCACGTAGGAGATTTTCCTGCCCCAACCCACGCCGGATTGAGCTAGCCGGTTGTGATAAGGCACGCAGGGCAATAAAAAGGAAAATCTCTTAAAACAAATTAAAATATGTTGCACTGACGACGGCTCGGCTGTCTTCAGGGTTTCGCAACAAATGGCGCCCAAAAAGGTACTTAGAATTTTGATTGGTTTTGTTATTAGATTTGGTTTTTTTTAAATTTTATGTTGGATTTGATTAAATTACTACAACTTCTTATTCATTGTTCAAAGTTTTTCTAATTCATTCCGGTCGAGCGGTCGTCAGTGCAACATTGGCGCCCGTTCTCGTGTTACTTTATGTTGTGCAGTGTTTGACAGAGGGACGCCTCTATTCGCTGTGTATAATTGACTCTCAGCCTGAGGCGAAGCAAAAGGAACCACTCGAAAGTAAACCTTGTGAGCAGTTCACGAAATGGGGTCATTGAATTTTTCTGACTCAGCTGAGGAGTTCAACTACTGTTCCTTATATTCCTGCATCCTTTCCTCATTTTATCATTTCATGTAAAATTTTTCACCTTTTCCTTTTCCTTTCAAATTCCCGTAATGAAGAGTCTCCGAAGGAATCATTATTTCGTTTTATGATTTGAAAACTTAAATTAAGTATTTACGAAATAAGTTTTTTGTTGATTCAAAAGTGCTTATTCGAGCTTTCCTTTCGACACATGATTGTGTTCTTTAATAGTAGCATTTGAAAATTTATCTTTGCTATTGAATTTAAAATCCATTTAAAGAATTGGTAGTATCTGTGAAGGATAATATTATTATGTAATAAAATTAGATTAAATATAAATTAAAAATGCCTTGCGCGAAACGCAATCGACGGCCAACCACTAACGATTCTGGATTTGAACGGTTGAGCCGAGCACTAGAACGTTTATCAATCACTCCACCCGCAGAACAGCACCCCCCACACAATTTCACTGTTCCGCAACAAATGGTTCCAAGTGTTGTTCCTGGACCATCGTCGGCACCTGACCACTTCCACTCGACGGGTCACTTGGATAGAGATGGAGCAGACACGGATGGCCCTGCAATTCCTGTCAGATTGGATAAAACTGAGTTATCGAATTCAATTCCAGCAGATCTGCGACGGTCATGCCCCCTTCCAAGTGGTCAATTTGATTTGATGGAACATCTTCCGGCCTCAATATTACCCGATTCTTGTTCCGGATAAAGACCATGGCGGCGAGCTATGGGGTTCCATTATCTATTCTAGCTCACGACCTGCACTTACTTTTGCACGGCCCAGCGGAGGAGTGGTATTGGCGGTACATGGAGCTACATCGCTCGGTGACGTGGGCTGATTTGGAGCGAGAATTACGGGAGCGCTTCGAGGATCGACGTTGTGATGTGGATATTCGGCGGGAAATTGACGCACGTGTCCAAAAACCAGGAGAGCCTATACAAGTGTTCTTCGATGCAATCGAAGCAATGGCACTGCAGCTCAACAATCCTTTGTCAGATGTTGACTTGCAGTGCATATTGTTACGAAACATGAATCGGCGCTTACGGGAGCACTTGGCTGGGCTTGAGTTCAGGAATGCTCGAGAGTTGCTGCGGCGATGTGTCGCTACTGAGAGTGTATGGTATCCGTCAGGTCAAAGAGTCGAAGGCACTCACAGTCGACGAGTGGTTCACGAGCTGCACGAGCCTGATTACGACGGTTCCACTTACTTTGTGGATGCAGTTGCATCATCATCCCGGACACCTCCCGTCCTACGTCACTTCCAGCAACCGTCAGTATCGAACACTCGACCAGCGTATTCTTCGACGGATCTCAGGATATGTTGGAACTGCAAAGATTTGGGACACTCCTTTTTAGACTGTTCGATGCCCATCAAAAGGACCTTTTGTTTCGGATGCGACACGGAAGGAGTGATGAAGCCACAGTGTCCCAAATGCCGAAGTGATGTTAGTGGAAGAGGAGGCCCTATGATAAGGAACCGACCCACGGCTCCTCAGATGATTTCTCATCACGGAAAAGTTGATGTCGCCACCAATGTTGACCCGGAGCTACGACGATCATCGTAACTAAGTCCATCATGTTTCAGATCTACTACTTTTCAGACGAATAATTCAGTTTCACATACAAGGATATCTAACGGACCCTCAAATACCCGTGATTCACGTGTCTTTTTAGTCTTAGACTCCGATGATGAGCCCACCTCTTCCAGCTTGATAGATTTTGCTGGTGCTCGAATATTCCCTTTCAAATATTTCCATCGATCCTGGAGATACTTCGCCACAAGAAAATTTTTAAAACACGCCTGTATTGAGTCAATTGTTACGGTTACTGGGGATAATCGGCCTTTTGCAGAAATTATTATCAATGGACGGAAATTAACAGGTTTACTTGACAGTGGGGCTAGTGTTAGCATACTCGGCGCTGGTTCTTTGGATCTGCTCTCGGACTTGGGCCTGTATCTTCATTCGATGCAGACCCACGTTCAGACAGCTTCTGGTCAGAAGAGTCCAGTAGTTGGGTATGTAGGCACTCTGGTACGATTTAATGAAAAGAGTAGATAGATGAGGTTTTTGGTCGTTCCATCGCTGACCCACCCTGTCTATCTAGGCATGGACTTTTGGGACCTTTTCCAAATCGCGCCAATGCAAGCTCATTCTGTCGATGCCCCAATAGAAGCCACACAGACTGGCTATCATCTGTTGAATGGTCAGGAACAGTAACGACTCGACCTTGTCAAGCATCAGTTTCCTTCGTATAACAAGGAAGGCTTGGGTAAAACAAAGCTCGTATCACATCATATCGATACGAGCTCCGCTCGGCCTATCAAGCAGCGGCATTATGCTATGTCGCCGGTTATTCAGAAGCTGATGTTTGATGAACTTGATCGGATGCTGTCATTGGGTGTGATAGAGGAGAGTCATAGTGCGTGTAGCTCTCCCGTCACCTTGGTAAGGAAACCCTGCAAGGTGCGTTTGTGTCTTGATGCTCGACGCTTGAACGAGGTCACTTTAAAGGATGTATATTCGTTATATCTCATCGAGGGACTGTTGGCGCGTTTACAAGATACTCGTTTCATCACGAGCTTAGACCTGAAGGACGCTTTCTGGCAGATTCCGTTGGACGAAACTTCGCGAGAGAAATCGACCTTTACTGTCCCAGGTAGACCTTTGTATCATTTCACGGTCATGCCGTTTGGTTTGTGCAACGCTCCACAGACTATGTGTCGGTTAATGCACAGAGTCATACCACACGAGCTGCAGGACAAGGTGTTTGTTTACTTAGACGACTTGCTCGTTACCAGCTCAACATTTAATGAGCATTTGGAACTCTTGAGCACCGTTGCGAAACGGCTCAGAGATGCTAATTTGACCATCAATGTTGTAAAAAGTAAGTTTGTCCAAAGGGAAATCAAGTATCTTGGCTTCGTAGTTAGTGATGGTATTTTGCGAACCGACCCGGAGAAGGTGTCAGGTATGCCGGCATATCCAGAGCCCCGAACGGTAAAAAACGTGAGACGATTCATGACGATGGCGGGATGGTACAGGCGTTTTATTCCGAATTTCGCTTCCGTCACCGCACCACTCACGGATCTGTTAAAAGGCAAGCGTTCCTTCAACTGGTCTCTGACCGCTAACAATGCCTTCAATGAAGTGAAGAAACTGTTGGTTTCCGCTCCAGTGTTAGCCAATCCAGATTTTTCAAGACACTTTTATATTCAGTGACGCAAGTGCGCTGGGTATTGGAAGTGTCTTGTTCCAGAAAGATGATGATGGTGGAGAGCATTCCATCGCGTATATGTCAATGAAACTTAATGCAGCGCAACGCAATTACAGCGTTACCAAGCTGGAGTGCCTGGCTGCGGTGCAAAGCGTTAAGAGGTTCAGGGCGTACGTCGAGGGGCTGCCCTTCACCATAATCACAGATCATGCTAGCCTGAAATGGCTCATGCAGCAGCAAGATCTGTCTGAACGATTGGCTCGCTGAAGCTTGAAGCTATAGGGATATGATTTTAAGATAGAACATCGGAAGGGTAGCCTCAACGTCGTCCCAGACGCTCTGTCCAGAGCTTCCTCTTCTGAAGCTCAAGTAGCAACGATTGGTGGATGTTTGCCGGAACACAGACATTTGGGTGTAGTTATTCCGGAGTCGGCATTTCAAGAGTCTCCCTATAAGCATTGGAGGGAGCAGATTTTGAAGCAACCCCAAATGTTTCAGAATCTGCACCTGGCAGATGGTAAAATCTACATAACCCTGAGTTCTCTTGATACTTCTATTTCAGATATTCCCCAAACCAAATTATGGGTGCCTGATGGTCAGCAGGAGGTGCCCATAGAAAGAGCTTATAATGATCCTCTTGGATCTCATTGTGGAATTTGAAAGACCGTTGAGCTGCTTCGAAGGTATTTTTATTGGCCTCGTATGAGGCAAGATGTCATGCGGCATATAAATTGTGTAACCTGTAAGCAGATCAAGCCTTCGAATTCCATTCAAAGACCGTTGATGGGCGCACAGCGAGAAACGCAGCGACCTATGCAACGCCTTTTTGTTGATTTTATGGGCCCATACCCACGTTCGAAATCGGGTAATACCCATTTGTTTGTGGTCCTGGACCACTACACAAAATTTGTGGGGCTCAAGCCCATGCTGTTGTAAAATATCTTGAGCGGGAAATTTTTCTGACTTTTGGAGTGCCGGAATGGCTACATTCAGATAACGGGGTTCAATTTACGTCCAAGGCGGTTGCTGAATTGATGATTAACTATGGAGTGCAACACAGTTTTACTCCAGTATATTCTCCGCAAGTGAATGCTGCAGAGCGTACCAGCGTGTCAACGTTAAATGCAATAAAGGCCTACATAGGATCCGACCATGCGAGGTGGGACGAGAAACTTCCAGAGTCGTGTTCTGCTTTTCGCAAGTACATGAGTCGACTGGTTTTTCGCCTCACTTCCTCATGTTCGGATACCATCCTTTTCAACATGGCTCAGAGTACGCTCTGCTCAGAAGTCTCAATGCATTTCAGGATGGAGAAATTCAAGTGCGATCAAACGTAGACAGGCACCGCTTGGCACAGGATCGTGTTAAAATCAAATTACATGAAGCTTATAAAAAAAGCGCTCAGAATTACAATCTGCGGGCCAGACCACGGATTTTCTCTTTGGGTCAAAAGGTCTTTGTTCGCAACTTTGTTGTGAGCAAGACGGTAGATCGCTTTGCAGCAAAGTTCGCACCGCGATTTATTCCTGCCTCCATTAAACGGAAAATCGGTCAAGTGTCATACGAACTAGAAGATGCAAGTGACAAAGTGTTGGGGGTTTTTCACTCAAAGGACATCCGATACGGAGCCGAGGACTAAGCCATCGGATTCTGCCTAAATTTTGAAATTGGAGCGTTGTGGTATGTCTTAATTGTGCCTGGCATGTGAGACATCTCAAAGTCTGGGTCTTCTCCACGATTGTTGCAAAACAGCCTCGCTCATCTGGCGCACACACACACCCACAAACATTGGGAGTGCAATGCTGCATGCGACGATCAAATGTATTGCATTGCCATTTGAAAATAGGCTTTGCTAATGCATTTAATTGTCGCATGAATCATTGCATTTCATCAGGTTCGCTGACCTGAGCGCAGCTGATTTGAAACCATATATGCATCAGCTGCATTATCAGGCCAGCGAAAACGGGAGATGTTTGATGCTGGGTGTGGAGAGACTTGCTGCACAACTGGAAAAGACAAATACGGGACCTGGTGGCACCGGGAGTTGTTCGCGTGCTGGCTGGAGGATGATGACCCAGCTGAACAACGGCGGTAGCGGGTTTTTGAAAAGCAAAAAGTGTAGGGACAGTTGGGATTTAGAATTGGGAGAGCAAGGTTGGAACGGGAAGAGAAGAGAAGTTAAAAATTTAAAAAGACGGTTGCAAATTGGGAAATTTAAATTTGAAAGACTTGGTATCTGAACAAAGGTTGGAAAATGACAAATGGCGGGAGTTTGGATAGAGAATTTAAAGAAAAAGAGTGAAATTGAATTTCAAGAAGTTTTGGTTGATGAATAAGACGGAATTTGTCGGCAACGGGAGCTGGATGCTCGGAAGAAAGTGGGCGCTTGTGATCTAGAAAGTGTGACGGTGGAGTAGGAGATTCTGAATTTGGTGATAAAGTGAACTTTCGAGACTTTGAACTGTGTATGCAAATTTGTTTGCTTGGCAGTTAAATCAAGTGTTGGATTGACCAAATCTTTATTGACTGGAGGCACCAGAACTGAACAAAATCGAGTGTTCTGTTGTTGTGATGCGAAAATAAA
>OZ022265.1:60069667-60092167 GCA_963978885.1 Nemotelus pantherinus
TCGAATGTGAAGCAGGCCGAAAGCATCTTTCTTCTAGATGCAAGTGTTAATAAGTTTAGATGACCCAGTTGAAACTCATAAGAGGAAGGGTATTAAAATCGTAAGAGCTGTATAGTTCTCTCAATGCGAAAAGTAAGAATTGCTTTTGTATGGACTGGAGTCTGCTACTGTGGGTTTCAAAAGCCGGATTCCAGCAAATGGAAGCATATTCGAGAATGGGGCGTACTAGTGAGATGTATAAGGATCGTGTGACCCACAGGTTACGAAATTCCTTGGCACGTCTTTTGATGAAGCCTAGCTGTTTGTTTGCCCGGGAAAGTATTTTATAATAATGCAAGGTGAAACGGAGTCGCTCATCCAAGACAACACCAAGGTCGACAACGTTATCAACTCGAGCTAACAACTTATTCCCGAGGAAGTATGTGTTATGTGAGACGGTGCATTTTCGGGAGAAACTTATAACTTGGCACTTAGCAATGTTGAGAGAGACCTTGTTTTCATTGCACCAATGATCAAGTGAATCAAGTTTGGACTGGAGAAAGAGTGCATCGGATTTAGATTTAATGATATGATAGACTTTGAGATCGTCGGCATAAAGTAGATGAGGTATATTTGATAGGACGTCAGATAGGTCAGAAATAAATATATTAAAGAGAAGTGGGCCTAGATGGCTGCCTTGTGGTACACCAGAGGTAGCAGAAAGACTTTTCGATAAAAATCCTTGAAATTTTACCAGCTGAGTTCGATTTCCAAGATAAGAAGTCAGCCAGCAAAGCAAAGATCCACCAAGTCCGAATTTCAGTAGCTTAAGAATTAAGGTAGGGTGGTCAACTGTGTCAAAAGCTTTACTAAAGTCTGTATTGACTGCGTCAATTTGGTATCCTTTCTCCATTTTACACAGGACGTCTGAGATTAGGACTGTCAAATTTGTGGTAGTTGAGCGACCTTTTCTAAAACCATGTTGTTGCTCGTTCAGACGAGAGTCAACAAGTGGAGAAAGTTTATCGTAGACAATCTTTTCAAAAAGTTTCGGAATAGAAGATAAAATGGCAATACCTCTATAATGTCCGATACAGCGTCTATCGCAATTTTCGAAGATGGGTGTGACATAGGAAAGTTTCCAACAGGATGGGAAAACTCCAGACGAAAGTGATCTGTTGAAAAAAATATGAAAGGGAGTTATAAGCTGCTCTACACATTTGCACAAGAAAGTTGGAGGAAGAAGATCTGGCCCTGGACCTTTGTTGCAGTCGAGTTCCGAAATAGCTTTACGTATTTCGTCACGTGTAATTTCTAAGTGACTGATGAAAGCTGTAGGAGTAAAATGGGACGAAGGGAGATGTGAGTTTGATGAGTCAGCGGCAATAAAAATATTCTGGAAATTATCTGCGAATAAATCACAAATCACATTAGGAGAGGAAGAAGTGATATCATTAAAGAACATCGATGATGGATAACCAGTAGTTTTCCGCTTCACATTTACAAAATCATAAAAAATTTTCGGGTCGCGGATTATATTTTCGCTGGTAGTCTTAAGGCCCCCACTCACGAGCAGTCCATCAATCCAAATAGCCTAAGGCCAGGCCAAAATCTCACCGTGTGTGGGAGAACTCGGAAGGACTCATGGACTCATAGAACCAAATTAGATTTCCAATCAATCCAAAGTGCATGGACTCAGGCCATTTGGGTCATTTTTTGGCTCGACCGTGTGTGGGTAAATAGTAGGGTGAATTTGGACAATTGATAAAATGGACTAGGCGTGTGTGTTGAAGCCTCAGTCCAAACAACGTGGCAGTCTTGCTTTGCACGCCGATCTGTGACAAGCTCATTGACTGTTTCTGTGATTATTTTATTTAATGGAAAAATTCAGCATAATGGATAGTGGTGGCCATGATTTTGTTTTGAAAGTTATCGAATAATATAGGCCACATGAATGTATATTCTATTATTTGACCCAAAGCCTGCAACCACTTGCTAAGTACCGCAAAGTAGCGGTCAATCATTCGTCAGGAGTGATTGTTTGCCTCATATTTGTATCCTTTCGTTTGATAAATGGAGTGACCAACTACAGTAACGAGTTATATGTCGTATCATCCATTCTCAAATAATTTTGACAATCAGAAGGCTCAAGTGTGAGTTCTTTTACCAAATCTGCAATTTTTACCACTTCCTTTTTGGCTATCGTTGCTTTATGTAGATGCAAGTTTCTATAGCAAAAAACTCCCCTACATGTTTCTGATCGATTAATAGATTTAAAATATATTTTTCTTACAATTTATCTTCATATTTTTTTCTACATTATTGACAGAAAATGAAATGGACTGACTGGATCGAGGCTCTATCGTGAGTGGCGAGCTAAATTGAACTTAAACCAAACGGACTCAAGCCAAATGGACTCAGGCCATTTGGACTGATCATGAGTGGGGGCCTTTAATGTAGTTGTCATAAGCCTCGTCGGACTTTGTTAAAAACTGCTTAGCAATTTCATTATATTCTTCCTGAATAGCCGAACTAACGTCGATATTATTTTTAATCCGCTTATGAAGCTTGTTCCTACGATTCCGTAAATGCCTAAGGTCCCTATCAAGCCATGGTTCAGAGAGTTTATTCTTTTTCTTTATCTTTGGTACATATCTCTCAACGGCGTCAAATATTTTATTGTAAAAAGTAGAAATGGCTTCCTCAAGGTCTAAAGTTGAAAGAATATTCGTCCAATCTATAGAGTCAAGAAAATGGTGAATGCTTTCATAATTAGCATTACGAAAGTCATATACAATTGAATTATTGTACGTTCTTAAGTAAATAGAATCAGGAGTGGCAAGTTCAACTGAGAGTGCTGTATGGTGCGAACTATTACAAAAAAGATGCTCTATGTCATTAGTTGGACTTACCACTACCTCGTCATAAGCGTTAGTGAACACAAGGTCTAATCAATTACCGTTTTGGTTGGGAGGGGCAACAAATATGGGCAACACTGTGGCAGTGGTGCCATTTGGAAAAATCACTGAGAAAAAAACTGGTTTATGGCCTATAGCTTCCGATTTAGCCACCAGATTTTAGTAAAATTCACGCAGTAGGTCAACCTTTCTCTAAGATAGATTTCAGAGAAATCTGGTTGAAAAATTAGTATAGGGACGCCAGCTATGGCAATTTTTATCTCCTAAATATTGTAAATTGGCTAAGGAAAATAAAGGTTTTTTCTCTACAACTTCCGATGCAGTATCAAAATCAAAACAAAATTCATGTGATAAGTGAATCTCATTACGTTTCAAATTCTGAGGGAATTTCGTTGAAAAATCGCGAAAGAGTTGTCAGCTATGATGAATTTTGTAATTAATTTGTATATCTTTATCGAGCGATGTTGTCATAAAATTTCCAAATAGGAATGATCCTGCAATGAAAACTAATAACAATTATTTAAGTTTAAAAAATTTAAAAAGTTTGGACGGTGGTAGCCCTAAAATTATATTCACTCCTATAACTTACAGCGCAGCCATTCGATCAAAACGAAATTCTTAAGGTGGGTTACACAACGTGAAGCAGCTATGGTGCTAGCACGTGATTGCCAGCATCGACCAATTTCGTAAATATTGCACCAACACATGCTTCCATTTTGTATTCATTAGCACAGCATTTACAACAAAATAAGCAACTGATATTTAAATTTTCCGAATTTTGGAAATTTTTCGGATGGCAACCCGAGACATAGTTTAATCGCTGAAACTTTCGATGACATCCTTGGATGAAAACGAAATTCAAAGGATAGGTTGATTAAACACGAGCATGTTATGGTAGACTTATTGCCGCTGTGTTGGACAAATGTTGCCAGCACGGAACATTTTCATCATTTGTGCTATAAGAAATGCTGTCAGAAAATGATATTTGTTCCTTTGAGTAAGAAATGGTTGATGTGATACTACCAAGAAGTGTATAGCGTCTTTACACATTTTTAAGTCCCTCAAAGATAACTTCTTCGAAAATTAGTTTTTTAGCGGTTCTGATGCGCTAGACTTTTTTTTGTTAGTTTATTCCTTTATGATAATTATACAATTTGTAGGTCAAAAGGTCGGCCCCCTCCTCAGAACATTTCTTGGGAATTCTCGGTAGTATTTCTCTCGGACATCGCTTAAAGTTAAATTCTAATTCCGCGTTCGAAATTACGGTAAAGCTTATATTATTGTGAAAATTATTCCCGCTGACTGTATTACCTATTTGAATTCTGGATTACACCTCCCATCGCCTGTGTGCTGAGCCCTATGTCATACTACACACATTTACGCTACAACTCCAATAAAAACCTTATCATGCATGGCTATGTTTCTCGTCCAATAGTTTTGACTGGTGTTGGTATCTATCTATTTGAGATACAAAATTTGAATGCAAGATTATCTAGATTTTAGGACTAACACCCTACTGTTCTTACTGAGATAAACAAACACAAAAGTCAGATACACGAGAAGATAACAAAAAACAAAAAAAAAGGATATAGGAAGGAAGATAAACTAAACACAGGCAAGGAATTCAAGTCAAATACACGAGAAGAAACCAAAACAAAAACAGTCTAAGGCATCAGAACCGCTAAAAAACTAATTTTCGAAGAAGCTATCTTTACGGGATTCAAAAATGTGTGAAACGTTATACACTTCTTTGTAGTATCATATCAACCATTTCTTACTCAAAGGAACAAATATCATTTTCTGACAGCATTTCCTATAACACAAATGATGAAAATGTTCAGTGCTGGCAACATTTGTCCAACACAGCAGCAATAAATCTACCATACAATGCTGGTGCTTATTCGACCTATCCTTTGAATTTCATTTTTATCCGAGGATATCATCGAAAGTTTCAACGATTAAACTATGTTTGGGGCTGCCATCCGGAAAAATGTCAAACATTGGAACCCTTAAATATAGGTTGCTTATGTTATTGTAAAGGCTTTGCTTATAAATAGGAAATGGAAGCATCTGTTGGTGCAATATCTACGAAATTGTTCGGTGCTGGCAATCATGTGCTAGCACCATAGCTGCTTCACGTTGGGTTAAACCCACCCTATGAATTTCATTTCGATTGAATGGCTGCACTGTAAGTTATAGGAGTGAATTAAATTTTAGGGTTACCATTGTCCAAACTTTTTAAATTTTTGAAACGTAAATATTTGTTGTTAACTGTCATTGCAGGATCATTCCCATTTGGAAATTTCATGACAACATCGCTCGATAAAGAAATGTCAATAAATTACGAATTTCATAATAGCTGACAACCCTTTCACGATTTTTCAACGAAATTCCTACAGAATTAGAAACGCAACAAGAAATACTTATCATCTCAACTTCGTTTTTATTTCGTAACTGCATCGGAAGTTATGGGGAAAAAATCTTTATTTTCCTGAGCAAATTTACAATATTTAGGAGATAAAAATTTCCATACCTGGCGTCCCTATACTAACTTTTCAACCAGATTTCTCTGAAATCTATCTTAGAGAAAGGTTCACCTACTGCGTGAATTTTATTAAAATCTGGTGCCTGAATCGGAAGCTATAGGCCATAAACCAGTTTTTTTCTCAGTGATTTTTCCAAATGGCACCACTGCCACAGTGTTGCCCATATTTCAAAATCACTTCTATCAGACCTGGTCCTAGCTAATTTCAACATGTCCTGTATGTTTCAGATTGGTCGCATCATCCGATCGACAGTTCTCGTTAACAGAAGTTTTGAGTGCTGATATATGGATAATTTGATCACGGGCTGCCGTTCTTGTTTATTGCGGCATTTTGATATATTTTATTTTAATTGGTGGTCAAAAGTCAAAATTTATCGATAATTTGAATTCATTTTCAAAAATCCAAAATTTTTCAGGAAGGTCGATGATTTGAAGGATTTTTTTTCAGGAGTATGCTGTGGCTACAGTTGTCCGAACAATCTTGAAAGTCCATGTGTGTTTAACTATTGTTTACATCAATACGCTCTGAAATTTTCACGATGATCCATTGTTTTTCTTAGAAGCTATGACAAATCGAAATTTGGAAAAAAATCCTTGCCTACTTTTAGGTTCACAGTGCCTACTTAAGGCTCAAAATTTCCAATTTTTTATCATAAGCAAACTAAAAACGTAATTAGTTTTCATTTCTAATACTTTTTTAACAAAAACTTACACTGCTTGGAAATATATGAGTACCTGAAAAATCACTAAAACGCCCACCGCCGCCACAAAAATTAAGATATGTAAATTCTAGCTAGTTCTGGACCTACCCATTATGTACATCTATCTCCTCCGAATTTTTCAGCTCAATCGGATTGGCAACTCCAGAGATTATCTCCCTTAACCATTTTGCTGATATATACATGCATACACACACACATATATATATATATATATATATATATATATATATATATATATATATATATATATATATATATATATATATATATATATATATATATATGTATATATATATATATATATATATATATATATATATATATATATATATATATATATACGTATATATATATATATATATATATAGATATATAAATATATATATATATATATATATATATATATATATATATATATATATATATATATATATATATATATATATATATATATATATATATATATGTGTATATATATATATATATATATGTGTGTATATATATATATATATATATATATATATATATATATATATATATATATATATATATATATATATATATATATATATCAGTGGCGTGGCGTGACAATTTACCGAAGGGAAGCAATTGGTTGATGTCCATGGTTGATTACGCTTTCCGCAAATTCGTTACGTGTAATAGAACCACTCTATAAAAGCACCCAGGAATTGCTAACGGGGACGTGAGAGTAGACATTCTGTATTCTTATGAAAATAAAAGTTCACAGTCCTTCACACAATAAGAAACCATATCAATATTTATCAGTAAAATAATAACATTCTCAGAACTAGAAATATAATATTTTTGAAAGTGGTCAAACTTCGAAGAATTGAAAAGGTTTAAAAATATGAAACCTTGAGTATATTTTAACGATTATGCTACCAAATATTTCGAAATAAGCACTTGTAAGGAATGGTTCTCATTGTTGTCAATTATGCACTTTGTGGTTTTACGTCGTTGTGCTGTTTTGCAAATCGACCATAATTCGTTCCCAATTTCCGTGAAACTGATTCTTAAAGATTGTATTAGATCTGAATATGATACAGTATATTACTTTGTTAGGACTGAAATATATCGAATAGTCTGTATTTTTTTTTAGAAAAAACATTAAACCAAAAAATCAACTAAGAATCTTTAAGTAAAAAAATAAGCCCACTCTCACTATTAACGATCTCTCCGTCTCAATTAGCACTATCATTTCCAGTTATATAATCTACGAGCTATTTTAATTGCTCCTTATTATAGAACATTTTTTAAAAATAACCGACCATTAAAAGTCCAACGTTTTGGAGCTAATTTTGGAAGCACTTTTTGACGAATAAATACAAAGCACATAAACTTATTGTCTTTATTGAAAAACTAGTAGTAGATTGGGATTACTATTACTATTTATTACTATTGAACGATTTAGATAAAATCAAATTTAGTCGATGTTCGAAGAAATGAATAATTTTTCCGTGTTTATGCATTTTTTTTTGTACATGTTTGCAACCCAGTTATTTTGGCAGATATTACAAAGGCTCCTCGAGACTTTAAATTTTCGGACAGTATGCAAAACAAGGTTAAATGAACGGGACGCAGTTTGGTTATCAGAAACATCTGTGAGATTTATGAAAGTTTCTTTAACTGCACCGGAAGAAGTAATATAACCAAAGGTTGTTGAAAGTTGTGATCGATATGATATATCGGTTGTTTTTTCTAATATTATTGCTATGAATTTGCTTTTCTAAATTTCATTACATATATCTTTCAATATTTTTTTTTTTTGAAAATCAACTTACGAGATCGTTTTGAATATAATTTGATGCTCCGGAAGAAACACTTGCTTGGTCCAAGTCACCTGGCAATTATCGATTACGCACTGTCAAAAGATTTATTGTCTTTAGGTGATTTACCCCTATTGCAAGAATACACATTTTCATTATGACTATGTAATGCTTCTTCTTGACATTCTAAATGACACAAAATGTATATTAGAATCTTCATTGTTTCTCAATTTCTCCTAACTGTAAGCAATATCACAGAATACTTATATTGACTACTCAGCAATTCTTCAAATCAGCGGAATCAAACTTGGAAAGTAAAAGGACTGAATTGGAATGATCAATGCTATTTGTACCAAGCCTGTTCACAGCTTTAACATAATTTAAATTACAAAATCCGATATTTCGCCAAATGTCTGAAACGCTCGAAAATAGCACACATGATCAGCAAAACTATTTTTGTTTAATATTACAACCGATAATCCGTTCCGAGTTTTTCATTTACTAATTTTGCGATCAAACTGTCGAGCAAGTTTACCTCTTTGTTATAGAGACAATTTTCAAATTCGGTTTTGATCGGTCCTGGTTGATGATATCCTATTTTTCAGCAAATTACCGAGATCCAATGAAATACAATTTAAATAAGTTGACGAATTCTAAAATTTTGACCCACAGAACAAGTGAACACATTCACCTATTTCAATCTTTCACTATTTCAAATATCAATTAAAAGTATCATGCAATTTTACACAGTAATTTTACACATTCAATTCTGTACAATTCTAATCTACAATTTCACCTATTACTACCAAATCCTATAAACTATAAGTGATTAAAAGTCTTCGCTAATTGAACATACAAAAATAGAACATACAAAAAAATAATGTCATAATATAAATCATAAATAAAATACATAAAATAACAACTTATTGATTCCACAGCCTCTGGCAACGCTCTTCACATATCGTAACTCAAACTCGCTCACAGCAAGTATTCTTCATTCACAAAAATCTGTACAAGCAAAGTTAAATGATAGCAAGGGGAACGCAGGAATATGTTGCTAATATGCTCAGCTCTGACTCACTCTCTCTTGAGAAGATAATTTCCCCTAGGAAGCAACATTTTCATTGCTTCCAAACAGATCATATGAAGACATTTTTTTTAATGACGTCACAGTCTAGTCTATATGGGATCAAATAAATGGTCGTAGATGCAATTTTTACGTTGCTTCCAAGCCGTGGTTGTGCTTTCATTATTTTCATTCTGTGGCGTTACCAGATCAACTGTGTGAAATGTTCACAATTTGATTTGAGAAATTTTTTTTAATAAATGTTAATACGCGATTATTTCACGATTTCGAAACAAAAAACAATTTAATATCTATGTCAGCCAAATGTAAGGGAAGCAATGCTTCCCTTGCTTCCATGAACGCCACGCCACTGATATATATATATATATATATATATATATATATATATATATATATATATATATATATATATATATATATATATATATATATATATATATATATATATATGTATGACGAATTTTCGGCGAAGTGAGTTTAATACAAATTTTCTTCGAAAATCAGTAAAAAGGTATAAGTAAGGAAGATTAACTAAAAACATGCGCGGAATTCACACACAAACCATGGTTTTATATTTCATTTTCATCCCTTAAAACTAAATTCAACTTATAAAAATAACCCCTAAATTTATTACTAAATTTTATACTTACCATAAGTTAGTTCTTAAATTGCATTTACTATCGAAAAACACCTACTGACTGACACATTGAGCCTCTAAAACTATAAGTATCCTAACTATTTGTCTAGATACTTAGTATGATAATCTATCCCACCACCACAGAAACTCACGTCTAAGCCTAATCAATTCCTGGCTACACTACCCTTCACCAATTTCTCTATGATATTTTAATATAACCCACCACCACTAACTAGCCTAGACCTCTCCTTTTTCACTACCCTCGCTTAGTTTGTGTACCCTTACTCAGTGCCACCCGAACTATCTTCACCGTCTATATATTGCTTCAGGTCCTTAGCATGCCAATTACCGACAGCTTTTCTCCTTTCGTCGCCAAGTTTAAATGACCATGCAGATGTTTTTGTTTAATAATGAAAGGACCGACGAAAGTTAGAGCTATTTTCGCCGCGAAGTCCTTACTAGCATCGGACAAGACGTAGTTTTTCCTCCACACCTTATCTCTCACCTGAAAATTTTCTGTTTGCCGGCGAAGATCGTATCGTTTTTCACTAGATGAGGTGGCCTGCTGCATTCTGCGTATCATCTCTCTGCGAACTTTTTCTAGTGCTTTCGCATTCTTTGAAGCTGAGAAGTCGCACCCCGAGTCTACCGAAAGTTATACTCGGTCTCGGAACTTAACCATTTCTCTTCCGAAATTTAAAAAAATATGGAGTAAACCCCGTGACTTCGTGCTTGTAGGTCCGCAAGGCACATGCAATCTTTGCTAGATGCGAACCCCACAACTGGTGGTTGTCTGACGTGTTACATCGCAACATACCTTTAATATCCTGGTTGCCTTGTTCAGCAGGATTGGCCTGATGATGGTATAAAGCAGTATAGCGTACGCGCACGCCATAGTCTTCCACTGCTTTCTTGAATTGGCTTCGCCGGAACTTTACCCGATTGTCACACACCAATACCTTGGTAGCACCGTATACCAAAAACACATGTTTTTCTAACAGGCGGAACACTGTTGCTGCTGTTGCTGTCCGCACGGGTAATATTACGTAGTAATCGTATAATAACGTTATCTAAAATGGTCAGTATATAGGAATGATCCTGCGTAGACCTCGGTAACGACCCTACTAGATCTATGCATATCATCTCCCACGGGTCCTTCGCTTTGCTTGCTCGGGTTGACATTGAACCCACCGGAGCCTTTGTTGTAACTTTGCAGGCATATCTTGCACTTTTCCAAATATTCCCCTATATTTTTCCACATTTCAGGCCAATAAAAGCTTTGTGCAACGCGCACTAACGTCCGAGTGGCACCCATATGCACAGCTTTTGGGTCATCATGGCACCAATAAAGAATGGATCTTCCTTCAGCTTTCGGTATTACCCTTTTCCAGACTGTACCTGTCCCGTGGTAAAAAAAAAAACTGTTTTCACAGCGTGCTATTCATGACCTTCCACTTAACATACTTCCTAGGGTAGCTACAGACATTTCCCACCATCTTTGGCAACCACAGGTCCGTCCCTTGAGAGGTCGCAGTGTCATCCACCTCCACGATCGCCCGAGAAAGCGCATCTTGGACCAAATGCTCCTTTCCCTTACGATGGATCACCTCAAAATCAAACTACTGCAGGCGCACTGCCCACCTTGCCAATCTTTCAGTTGGGTCTTGCAGCTGATTCAGCCAAACCAGTGATTCAGCTAAACCGTGATAACGATGAACTGAGTACCTTCTTTGTACGGCCGGAACTTCTTGACGGCCCATGACACCGCCAAACACTCCCTTTCAGTCACTCAATATTTTCCTTCTTGACTCAGTCAGTGCCCTGCTAAGGTAGCACACAACCTTTTCACCCGTGGCGTATGCCTTGCTCAGCACAGCCCCTATTCCCACATCTGAAGCGTCCGCCTGTACTTTGAAGGGAAGCTCAAAATCTGGACACGCTAGTATCGGGGCTGTGGACAGTGCACTTACAATCGATGAACGCTCGCTCACAGTCCATGGACCAATCGAACCTCCGATCCTTTCGTAAAAGTTCGCTTAGCTGCGCAACCATGGTGGCGTGGTTCGGGATTAACCGTCAATACCAAGGAACCATTCCTAGTAACTGCCTAACTTGCTTAACCAACTAAGGTCGTTGAAACTCGCTGATGGCCTCTATTTATTTTGAATCCACCTGTAAACCTTCTCTGTTCGCCACATATCCCAAATTTTTGAGCTGTGCCCTGCAGAACTGACATTTTTCTCTGGAAACGCGTAGTCTCTTCACCCTCAATCGTGAGAATACCTCTTGCAGTACTTCCACATGGCGCTCAAAGGTGTCCGTGACAACAATCATGTCGTAAAGATATGTGAAAACGTATGGCTCGAGTGCGAGTTCTAGGACGGTATCAAATAGGCGCTGCCACATTGCACCTGAATTGTGGAGTTCGAAAAGCATCCGCAAGAAATGGAATAGACCTCTTCATGGAACTGTGAATGCCGTGTATGACCGTGAATCTTTCGCCATGGATACTTGCCAGTACGCTGACTTCACATACAACGTAGACAAATGCTTTGCATTCCGTAGCTTGTCCAGCGTCGTCGCAATGTATGGCAAGGGATAAGCGTCCTTTTCAAATACTGAATTAAGCTTCCACGCAAAACCTATATCGCAAATCATTCTTGCGAACTTATAGAATTGGTGATGACCAGGGACTCAACGATAGCTTCATTACCCCCATCTCCAACATCTCACCTAGCTCCAAATCTATCTGCCGCTGTACAGCAGGAGAGACCGGGTAATACCGCTGTTTAATTGGGGCCACCGTCGTCTTTATCACGTTCTCTACAAACTTAGCACAACCCAACCCGTCACCCATCAAACGGAATTGTTCCTCTTACATCCCCTCCAGGATATCTGCCTCTCCTTCTGATAAATGAGCCTGGCTTTGTAGCATCTTCCTCGCTCCGATCTCTGCCGTAGCTACCGATGTCCTCTGTCGACCTTTCATGTCTAAGACAATACCAAAACGTTCCCAGAAACGAACTTTCAAATTGACTTGTTGAGAAATGGACGGAACTACTTACACTTCCAGCACATAATGACACCCGTTCAACGCGAAATTCAAACTCACTGCTCCCGCTACTGTGCGAATTTCCCCGTTAGCGAGATGAACCTCGATAATTTCATCGCAACAGTTACCATCCCTTCACCCCTATAATCGTGCGACTCGCTCCCGAATCTAATAGCACTTCCATGATAACACCTTCCATTTCCACCTGTAGGTGCAGGCGACTATCATGACGACTTTCCGCCAGCGCGTAGTCCACTTTTGGGGAATGTCCCACCTGTTGCTGCATCTTATTGGTGTCCCTGGCCACCTAGTGAGCACGTCATTCGTTTCCCGACCACTGGATACTACCACCATCTCGGTCCTCCTGACCATTACCTCTCGCCTGACAATTTGGACATGCCGATCGCATCACTACTGGGTGGCCACATCAAAAGCAACGCCGAGGATCTCTGCAGTCCCTTGACATATGCCCCTCTCGCTGGCAGTTCCAACACTGCACTTGTTGCGGTTCCACCATTGCTGCCACTTGGTCCGCACTTAGCGATCCCACATACACCAAATCGAGCTCCAAAAAGCGCCTTGATTGCGCGTTTGGAAGAACAAAAGCTGCTACTGATGCCCTAGTAGCATCCAAGGTCCGGCCCATCTCAACTAAATCCACGATCGTATCTACCGGCGTCAGACACAGCTGCTGTTGGTAGAACGGCGCAATATTTCTTCGCAAGATGCGCAACTTCTCTTGCTCCGTGCAGTTAGTCTTTAATCGGCTGAATAGACGTGCCATGGACGCCACATACACCCCCGCAGACTCACTCTCTCCTTGTGTCCGCTTCTTGATCTCGTCCCACAGATGGTCCTCGTAATCGGACGGCAGAAACTTCGCTTTCAGGTCCTCCACCAGATCGTCCCAGCACTTGACCAACTTGCGATTGAATGAAACTATATCAGCACCAAAGCATCATAAAGATTTACTGCCGATGTAATCAGCTGTGACTTCTAGATACCTCGGGCCTAAAGCAGTTCCTCAACACGCTCCAAAAAGGCATTCACGGAATCACTTGAGTCTCCAGTAAACAAAAGGCCCCATTTGGCCACCTCCAACGGATTGATTACTTTCGTCTGCTGCGTAGATGACACCTCCTAAGTTCTACCGCTTGGCTTTAACTCGTCATCACTGGAGTTTTCCACTTTTTCCGCCAATGCGCCCATCGCCAAAATGAGTCTATTCCGAAGTTTCTTCGCATCTTCCTTCTGCTCCAGGGTGACTGCCCGCATGTTCCCCAGACTGTGGAACCCAAACTCTATGCTAAATATCACTTTCTAGAATTCCAATGATGATTTGCCGCCCGTCAACTTCCACACCAGTTCCTCGGCCTCCGTCGCTTTTGCTTCCAGGTCCCGGTAATCCGTTTCAAAATCGAACGAAAAATTCGGCTTCGACATAGGAAGTGTCCAGTGCTGACTCTGCCTTCAGCGTCGCTATCAGGACCTTCCGCATATTGTCCACGGTGTCGGCGTCTAGTCCTCGGATGGCTAGCTCGTACGTGAGCTTGTCCGTGGTCAGTCGATCTATTAAAATCTTCATCTTACTATCGCCGAACCTGTTATCGACAATGGAAATAAGAGCTACACCATTCTAGACAACATTAAATAATCATTCGAACTATTTCCCGAATGTAGAGATAACCTCGGTCGGAATCCACTCAGCATGCTAGAGAAAACACACTCCAATAACCCGATAATCGAAATGGATCCACAGGATCTACTATCTACGACTAAAAAAAAAGACCTCTTACTTGCTCGCCAACACTATCATGCACACCGGATTTGAATCGCTTCCATACATGTATATCTTCACTACATTCTCTAACATCCGAACCGCTACTCACAACATACACTGTGTCTCGTCGAAATCCAGAATTCAAATAGTGATAAATATTCGTAGTTTGTATCAATAATATATATACATATATATATATATATATATATATATATATATATATATATATATATATATATATATATATATATATATATATATATATATATATATATATATATATATATATATATATATACATATATTTATATATATATATATATATATATATATATATATATATATATATATACATGTATATATTTTTATATATATATATATACATATATATATATTTATATATATATATATATATACATATATATATATATATATATATATATATATATATATATATATATATATATACATATATATATATATATATATATTTATATATATATATATATATATATATATATATATATATATATATATATATATATATATATATATATATATATATATACATATATATATTTATATATATATATATATATATATATATATATATATATATATATATATATATATATACATATATATATATTTATATATATATATATATATGTATATATATATTCATATTTATTATTACGGGTCTAAATTGCCGCGTTAAAAACCCTCAAGATTCACTATGGGAAGCAAAAGGGGTTAGCTTCGGGGGCCGTCACTCGTCGGAGATGGGGTGGGTAGGCACCACTCGCTTCCACCCCGCAGCTAAGCCGTTCCCGTCACCGGAAGCGAGAAGAAAGAACGGGTTGGCTTACAACTCATACACTTCGTCACAAGTTACTACAATACACTGTGAACTGGTCACAAAGTTATACCGCCGCGATTTCAATAATTAATTCTATTTATTTAGTTCTGATCCTATTAATTCCAGTTCGCTCGGCCGAGATATAATCTATCTATCGCTTACTGACTATTGGTACAAATTTTCAACAACTTACATGTCTAAGTCGACTTAACCACGTTGGGGCCCTTCCTCGAAAACCGCCGTGGCTCGGCCGACGAGTAGCTGCTTCCCGACGTCTAAATTTTCTCGCCGATTCCTATTCCTATACCAGCGTTCCGCTTCTTGTCGAGTTCAACCAATTCGGCCTCCGTGTATACCATCAATTAACCGCCAATCTTCAATGTCGCCTTCAATGTTGCCCAATGTCGTCCAATGGCCAGACTCCAATCGCCGCCAGACCGATTTCAGAAAAAGAAGAAAAGAAATTCAGTAGAGGTCCAGTCACCACCAACCGTCTCCTTACCAGTCAGTTTTTGAAAAGACCCTCTGGTCGCTGCGCCAACTCGCTTCAGGCCTTGTTTTCCACTTCGGCCAGCGGGACTTCGCCAAGCGAACCGTTGATTGTACTTGGCTCTACATTTGCTCGGCCGTTGCACTTTTCCATGCCTTTCGCTTCCATCGTTTCGGCCGTTCTCCATCTGGTGGTCTGTTGTCGTCGTTCCCCTTGTCACTTGCTCAAGTGTCACGCAGTCGAAACGTCAACTGTGTTTTCATTTTCGCTAATGTTCGATGATGTTGAGTTGTTGTTAATTCACGTTTGGTTCGTCGTTTCCTCGTGTTTCAATTTCCTTGATACGAGCTTGCTCAACATCATTCACCGGGAAGTCGTGGCGGGCCATCGTAATTGCCGCTGGGCCATCGTAATTGCCGCGTCCCCGGAGCAGCATCGAAGTCTCAGTCTCCATTTCGGATGGGTCTTGTTTGTTCTTGTCTCGCTATCGGGCCAAACAAAACGACGATTTAAACGAGGGCACCCGCCTAGAGTGCAATAAGGGAACCGTGGTAGCCAAGAGGTTTCTGTGTTTTATACTCGAGTAGGTTTTCAATGTCGTCATGATTGATTTTCGGTGAACCAAAGGAATATGGAAAATGGGCTAATTTCTCGATAATCGCGTGACTTCTCGTGGCTTTAGCATTGGCGAACATAATTTGTCTCGCGGAAGGTTCACTCCTGGGTCACACCAGTTTTGGTTCGCGATATATGAATCAACCACACTTGTCGTGGCTTGGCAGCGCGCCCCCGTATCTTCGGCTTAACGTTAGTTTAATTTTTTTGATTATATAACATAGTTTTGTTTCTTAAGCTTATTCATGTTATGTACATTTTACATTCGATTGTTATTCCTATTGCATGAAGTAACCATTCGAATAGTTGATTTCTTAATTAAGTCACAGGTTTTGTTTCGTTTACTTATTCATACTATTTTCATCTTACCGTCTATTGTTATTCCTATTGCATGCCGTAACATTTCGATTAGTTTGCTTTCTTAATTAAGTCACAGATTTTGTTTCGTTTACTTATTCATACTATTTTCATTTTTACAAATTTTCGAAGAAAAGTAGTATTAAACTCGTTTCGCCGAAAATCATCAAAATGATTAAGGGAGATAATCTCTGGAGTGGCCAATCCGATTGAGCTGAAAATTTCGGAGAACGTAGATATATTTAGTAGGTAGGTCTACAATTTGCTTAAATTCAGATATTCTAAACCTTTTGGCGGCAGCGAGCGTTTTAGTGAATTTTGAGGTACTCCTATATTTCCAAGCAGCGTGAATTTTTGTTCAAAAATAGTATTGAAAATGAAAACTTATTATGTTTTAAGCTTGTTTATGGTAAAGAATTGGATATTTTGAGCCGTGTGTGGGTGCAGCATGCCTAAAAGTAGGAAAGGATTTTTTTTCAAAATTTGATTTGTCATTACTTCTGACAAAAACATTGGATCATCGTGAAATTTGCAGAGCGTATTGATGTTAACTAAAGTTTAATACATATGGATTTCCAAGGTAGTGCGGGTAACCCTGTAGCTGCGGCAGGCTCTTGAAAAAAAATCCTTCAAATCATTGAACATCCTGAAAAATTTTTGACAAAAAATTCCAATCATTGATAAATCTTAACGTTTGTGCATCATGTCAATTTGAAATTTTTAAAATTCCGATTTGCACAAGAACGGCAACCCATCACAAAATTACCTCTATTTTCAGCACTCGAAAGTTCTGTTCACGAGAACTGACGACCGCATTATCCGATCAGTATGAAATTCACAGGACATATTGGTGTTAACTAGGACCAAGTCTGATAGAAATGATTTGGAAATGCGAGCAATCCTGTGGCAGTGTTGCCATCTTGAAAAATCACTGAGAAAAAAAAACATTTTTTTGGCCTATAACTTCCGATTCAGCCATCAAATTTAAACAAAATTCACACAATTTTTGGATCTTACTTAACGTAACATTTGGTGAGAATTTGGCTGAAAAATTAGAATAGAGTGTCCAGCTATGGTGATTTTTCTCTCCTAAATCTTGCAAATTTGCTCAGCAAAATAAAGCTTTTTCCCTATAACTTCCGGTGCAGTCATGATATCAAAATGAAGTTTATGCAGTAAATTAATTTCGATGTGAGCCAAATGTCGTAGGAATTTCGTACAAAAATCGTGAAAGGACTGCCAGCTATGACAATTTTTGTAATTTTTTGGAATTTCTTTGCTGCGCGATTATGTCATTAGATTTGCAAATGGGAACGATCCTGCAATGAAAATTAACAACAAATATCAACTTTTTAAAAATTTGAAAAGTTTTGAGGGTGGTAACCCTAAATTTTGTTTCATCCGTATAACTTCTAGCGCAGTGATTCAATCGAAACGAAATTTATTGGTTGGGTTTAGTTTAACGTGAAGCAGATTTGGGATATATTTTGCTTTGTTGCTGACACAGGGTAACGAGCTTTAGCCATTTTCGTAACTTTTGCATCAACAGATGCTTCAAATTACATACACATATGCAAAACATTTGCAATAAAACTAAGAAACCAATTTTTAAATTTTCCGAGTTTTCAACATTTTTTGGATGGCAGCTTCAAACAACGTTAATCGCTAAAGCTTTCGACGAAATCCTGCGATGAGAACGAAATTCAAAAAATAAGTTGATTTAAGTATGAGCTTGTGAGGGTAAACTTATTGTTGCTTCGTTGGGAAAATGTTGCCAGCACTGAACATTTTCATCATTTGTGTTATAGTTAAGTTTTGTTACTTGAGATAAGGAATGGTTGGTATGATTCTACAAAAAGGGTATTACGTCTTTCCACATTGTCACTCAAAGACAATTTCTTCGAAAATTAGTTTTCTAGCGGTTCAGGTGCGCTAGAGTTTTTCAATCTATAATCGTTCCTATCGCATGCCGTACTGTCACAATATATGTTATATATATATATATATATATATATATATATATATATATATATATATATATATATATATATATATATATATATATATATATATATATATATATATGTATATATATATATATATATATATATATATAAGTATACATATATATATATATATATATATATATATATATATATATATATATATATATATAAGTATATATATATATATATATATATATATATATATATATATATATATATATATTTATATATATATATATATAGATATATATATATATATATATATATATATATATATATATATATATATATATATATATATATGTGAAAAATATGCATGCAAATTATAAATTAAACTTTGTTCCAATATACATATTCTAAAATAATCAATTGACCATTTAACCTATTCAACGATTAATTTGATTGCTTAATATTGCAACAGTAAAACAATTTTCGAGTAAAATCTTTTCGAATACGGCTTAAGGATCTTTTTAAATGCAAAATTACGCACCTAACATTCTTCCCACAATTTGAGACTTGGCCAATCAAGTTTTTTACGTGTACCGTTAGCAACCGTATGCTGCTAGAACCGTTATGGGTCCCACGTTGGGCGTCAATTCGTAACCTTTTTTCTACCAAAGTGACCAAAAATTCACATCCCCAACTGGGACGCAAGAGCGGCAGCTTCGGGCAGCCTTCGCTTGCAAGAACAGCAGGTGGGTTGGACGCCACTCGCTTCAATTGACCCGATACTGCCTTTCTCCTGTTCCTCTGAAGCGAGAAGTGAGCGACGAGCTGCACATTTACCACTGCGAACCTATCACTTTTTACCTTTGAACTTCATTAACAAGCAATCACCTTTGATTTATGATAATTTTACTAGTTCCATAGTTTTTAATTAAGATTCTACCATCTTCTTACAATTCGCAAATTCTTTCACTAAACGGCCGCCGATTGCTTATGAGGTAACTTTGTATAAAGGACTCAAATTGATGTGACTATTCATTGATTGCTTACACACAGATTGAGTATAAAAGAATTTTGAATAAAAAAAAACCCTAGCGCATCAGAACCGCTAGAAATACTAATGTTCGAAGAACAGTAGAGGATTTGTGCAGATTTGGACTGTATTGTTATATATTGTTGTTATATTGTTGTTATATTGTTGTTATTGTCTTATATATTGTATATTGCATGTATTGTCATATATATTGTTATATATTGTATATTCGCGATGTGAATACTTAATGCAAGCATTTATTGGTACAAAAATAACAAAAACACCTCGTGCTAGCAGTCCTTTGCTAGCACTGAAGCCAAAAATAAGTCATATCTGCCTCACGTTGAAGTCAATTACTGCATTGGAAGTTATAGGGATAAAAATAAATTTAGGGTTACCATTCGCAAGAGCTTTCAAACTTCCTAGATCTTAGTATTTGGTGTGTATTTTCACTACAAGACCACTACGATTTGAAAACTTTATGATAAAATCGCTTACTAAAGCTATGTTAAAAAATACAAAAACAATCATAGCTGGCAACCCTATCATTGTTTTTCAAACTAGATTTCTACTGAATATTGTCTACAATAATTTCAATTTGCCAAATGAATTTCGTTATGATACCATGACTGTACTGGAAGCTATAGGGCAAAGAGCTTTATTCAAATAAAATAACATTATATAAACAATTTGGTGCAGTTGCACCAGTTTTTGACGATTCTAAAAGCATATAGATATATAACTTAGATGCTTTGCTTTTATATAATCGTTTAGTGCTTTTATATAATCGAAGTCGTTTGTCATAAATTATGCTTACCATAGAAGCTAATAAACTTGGATGAATAAGCTAATAATAATGATGAATAAGCTAATAAATCTATAACCAAAGATTCAAGTAACAAACAATAGAATTTTCAAAACTCGGAACATTTAAATATCGGTTGCTTATTTTATTGTAAATGGTTTGCTTATAAATAGAAAATGGAAGCATGTGTTGGTGCGATATTTACGAAATTGTCCTGTGCTGGCAATCACGTGCTAGCACCATAGCTGCTTCACGTTGTGTTAAACCCAGCCTATGAATTTCGTTTCGATTGAATGGCTGCGCTGTAAGTTATAGGAGTGAATTAAATTTTAGGGTTACCATTGTCCAAACTTTTTAAATTTTTGAAACGTAAATATTTGTTGTTAATTGTCATTGCAGGATCATTCCCATTTGGAAATTTTATGACAACATCGCTCGATAAAGAAATGTAAATAAATTACGAAATTCATCATAGCTTGCAACCCTTTCAAGGTTTTTCAACAAAATTCCTACAGAAATACAACCGCAACAAGACATGCTTTTCGCATGAATTTCGTTTTGATTTCGTCACTGCATCGGAAGTTATAGGGAAAAAATCTTTATTTTCCTGAACAAATTTACAATATTTAGGAGACAAAAATTGCCGTAGCTGGTGTCCCTATACAAACTTTTCAACCAGATTTCTCTGAAATCTATCTTAGAGTTAGGTTCACCTACTGCGTGAATTTCGTTAAAATCTGGCGGCTAAATCGGAAGCTATAGGCCAAAAACCATTTTTTTTCTCAACGATTTTTTCAAATGGCACCACTGCCACAGTGTTGCTCGTTTTGCAAAATCATTTCTATCAGACCTGGTCCTAACAAATTCCAACATGTCCTGTAAGTTTCATATTGATCGCATTATCCGATCGTCAGTTCTCGTGAACAGAAGTTTTGAGTGCTGAAAATAGAGGTAATTTCATCACGGGTTGCCGTTCTTGTTTACCGCGGAATTTTGAAATATTTTATTTGACTTGGTGGACAAAAGTCAAAATTTATCAATAATTTGAATTTATTTTCAAAAATCAAAAATTTTTCAGGAGACTCGATGATTTGAAGGATTTTTGTTCAGGAGCTTGCTGTAGCTATAGAGTTACTCGCACAAAGTCCATGTGTGTAAAATTTTAGTCTATATCAATACGCTCTATAAATTTCACGATGATTCATTGTTTTTCTTAGAAGTTATGACAAATCGAATTTTGAAAAAAAATCCTTGCCTACTTTTAGGCACTCAGCGCCTACACAAGGCTCAAAATTTCCACTTCTTTATCATAAGGAAACTTAAAACATAATAAATTTTCATTCCTAGTACTTTTTTTGAACAAAAATGTACACTTCTTGGAAATATATTAGCACCTGAAAATTCCCTTAAATGCCCGCCGCCGCCAAAAGGTTTAAGATATTTGAATTCTAGCAAATTATGGACCTACCTGTTATATACATCTATGTTTTCCAAAAATTTCAGCTCAATCGGATCGGCCACTCCTGAGATTATCTCTGTTAACCATTTTGCTGATATATATATATATATATATATATATATATATATATATATATATATATATATATATATATATATATATATATATATATATATATATATATATGACGAATTTTCGGCGAAGCGATTTTAATACTATTGTTCTTCGAACATTAGTAAAAATAGTTCATTCACTAACCCTGTTTAAATTCCTCGCTTCGTTTTTTCGAAATGTCGCCAACTGTTCCGACGGTCGCTGCCGTTATCCACCTTTTGTTAACAATTTTTTCCGCTGGTTTTCCTGCAAAAACATCAAAATCACGCTCTTTGGTATTCGCTTCGCCGACATGCCCAAATGTAAGGG
>OZ022265.1:60094667-60114667 GCA_963978885.1 Nemotelus pantherinus
ATGGCGTGTCAGTCGGTGGTACGTCTGGTGTAGTCATGTCTAGTCTTGTCTCAGGGTTTGTACGGTCTTTATTTATTTCCTTATTATTAATTATATTTTCGTAGTTTAATGTATTTTTAACATGAATTTTAGTTGGCAAAAGTTGATCAGCGTGTCGAAGGTGTTTCTGCCCGTCAATAAGAACTTCATAATGTCTTTCTCCCTTTTTCTGTCCAATTATTCCGAACTTCCATTTCCAACATTTATTGTCATAAAATCGCGCTTGAACTTTCTCTCCGACATCAAAAGTTCTCATAGCTGTATTTTGTTCGTTCTTTTTATTTGAAATTTCACTTAATATATCTCTTTTCACTTAGTCGAGGCGAGTCCTAATATTTTTTCTGAGCATGAGTTCTGCTGGACTACTTCTTGTAGTTATGTTTGGGGTTTTTCTGTACTGCATTAATACTCGAAATAGTTTCGTATGAAAATCTCCCGGATCACCTGCCATTGATCTAAGTCCTTGCTTTATCGTTTGTATGTAGCGCTCAGCTTGTCCATTTGTAGCTGGATGATATGGCGCTGAGTATTTGTGGTAAATGCCATTCGATTTTAAGAAGTTCTCGAATTCCAGCGATTTAAAATTACTACCATTATCCGTTACTATTGTACATGGTAGACCGAATCTCGCAAAAATATCCCTTAGTATTTGAATTGTTTTTGTAGAACTTATTGTTTAGGTCGAAACTGCTTCAATTTACTATAGGCATCAACAATTATTAGTATGTATGTGTTCATAAAAGGACCAGCATAGTCGATGTGCAGTCTTTCTCATGGATAATTTGGATATATCCAAGGATGCGGTGGCAATCTTTTTCGATTATTCTTAATTTTTGAGCAATTTGGGCAATTTTCACCAATATCTTCGATTGATTTGTCAATTCCTCTCCACCAAACGTAACTTCTGGCGAGAGCTTTCATTTTTGAAATGCCTGTATGTGCAATGTGTAGCTCGTCCAATACCCGTTTCTGCAATTTTTTTGGTATCATCACACGAGTTCCATTTAAAACGCATACGTCTTCCAGTGAGAATTGTTCCGGGGACTCACCATTTGGTAAGCGCACACCGATCAATATAGCATTGAAGTAATTTTTACAATCTTCATCTTTTAATGTTTCCTTCTTGATCTCTGCGTGTGTCACGGGCAAGTTTTGAAGTTGATTCATGTGATATATTGAAGTCATATCTTTCTCTTCGGAATCTGGCTTTTCTACTGGAAACCTTGACAAATAATCAGCATTTCCATGATCCTTTGTATTTCTGTATATGATTCCGTAGTTAAAACCCGACAGGTAGCGCTGATGTTGCAGGTAAACTGTTCTCAGGGTGTAATATCCTCGTTAAGGATTTCTGGTCCGTAATTAACAAGATTTTGCGGCCGTAGCAGTACTGGAAAAATTTTTGATGGCCATAGTTTATAGCTGTTGCTTCCTTATCAATTTGAGAGTAATTCTTTTCCGCTTTTGTAAGAGATCTTGATGCAAACGCTATCGGTCTTTCCTCGCAATTTGGCATGATATGAGAAATTGTAGCTCCCAGTCCTGCAGGAGAAGCATCTGTAGCTAGCACTAGTGGAAGCTTTGGATCGTAGTGAATCAGAGTCTTTGTGCTTGTGATCTCCTTTTTTAAAATATTGAAAACATGATCACACTCTTTGCTCCAATTAAATCGAACGTCTTTCTGTGGTAACTAATTCAGTGGTGCGAGTTTGTTAGCCAGATTGGGTAAAAACTTGTGATAATAATTTACCAATCCTAGAAAAGTTCGTAGCTCATATATATTTGCTGGTCGTTTACTATTTTTGATAGCTTTGATTTTGTCAGGCATCGGATGTATTCTTGTATTGTCGATAACATGTCCTAAATATGTGATATATTTTTGTAAATGAAGATCATGTTGACGTAATCGAAGAAAAAGATTTCGGAGATTTAGCACGAGCTCCTTAAGCGACTTTCCACCAACGATTATGTCGTCAAAAAAACATGCGACTCCGCATAAATCGTGTAAGATTGTATCCAGGAATGCCAGGCATTTGGCGCTGTTTTAACACCAAACATAAGCCTTTTCACTTTATAATTACCTTTGTGTGTACTGATAGTTTGTAAAATCGCGCTATCTTCATCCATTTCCATATGTACGTACGTTTGATGTAGATCCAGAGTGCAAAAATATTTACTTCCATTCATTTTGGCAAAAATATCTTCTACCCTTGGAATAGGATAATTATCATCTTGAAGGTGCTTATTTATTGTTGCTTTGTAACCAGTGCATAATCGTAAGCTTCCGTCCTTTTTAACTACTGGTACAACAGATGTTCCCCAAGGCGAGTAAACAATTTTTTCGATTATGCCGTTGCTTTCAAGTCGATCGATTTCTGATTCGATTTTTCGCGTAGTGCGTATGGTACAGGTCGAGGTTTGACGAATTTTGGTATTGTATTTTGATCTCGTAGTTTTAATGCACATTTGAAGTTTGGTATTTTTCCAACTTTTTCTGTAAATATATCGGCGAATTCTTGTAACATTGCGTCTATAGCACTGTGGTATACTTCTTCATTAGGTTTACATGCTGTTATTGTCTGTATTGGTTTACAGTTCAAGGAAAATCCTAATTTATTCATCCATGATCTGCCTAAAATCGTATCGACATCCTCCGATGTCTAACTCCCCGATTGCTTCAGTACCTTGATATGAAAATTTGACTGTGCAAACTCCCTCAGGCTGTACCGTTTCCTTCGTATAAGTTTTTAATTAAATAGCTGCTGGATCCAACTGTCTCCCTGGCCAAAGCTGTTGAAATTTTTTCTTCGACATAGTTGAAAGAGCTGCTCCTGTATCCAATTCCATTTCGCATTTCACTTTATCAATTAAGATTTCCGCAAATAGTTTTTTGTTTTCTGTCAAATTCGTTGTGATCGAGTTTGTCACATATTCTTCGGTATCGATTGCATTTACCGTTTTACTTTGGTGACCCGTAATGCAAACAATTGGCAGGTGCCCTTTTTACCGCATCTAGAACATTGTATATTTTTTCTACGACATTTGTTTGCTCTGTGATTTGTGCTTCCACACTTGTAACATTTTCCTCGCATTTGTTGAAGCCGGTTTGATCGATTATCTCCCCGTGGCTGTCTCGAAATTTCATTATTTTCACGAACTTTGCTGTCCTGTACTCGTTTTCGTTGCGAATTGCTTTTATTGAATGCATGCACTGCTAACTGTCCTCGAATTTTGCGACTCTCTAATTTCGCACTTTCGATAGATAAAGCAAGTTTCACGGTATCTTCGAAAGTACTCTCGGATTTTTGCTGTAATAGCCTCTCTCGAATGTCAGTGTCTCTGATACCGCGAATAAATTGGGACCGCAAATTAGTGTCGTTCGTAGTTTTCTTGCAATGAATACACACAAAATTGCAATTAGTTGATAATTTCTTTAAGTCGGCTTGAAAATTCGCCACAAACTCTCCTTCGTGTTGCATTCTTAATGTGAACTTATGTTGTTCCGACACTTCACTAGGTGTAGGGCAAAGATGAGTTTTTAAAAGCTCTAAGAGTTCTTTATACGATTTTGTATTCGGCAAATCTGGCGCGGTCAGACAAGTTAAAATATGATGAAATTTCGGCTTTCAGCAATTTATCAAAATTTGTACGCACTTCTTGTCATCTGTTGGAGTTGAATCGCTCAAATTGCGAAGCATTAAGTAATTATCAACTCGATGTATGTATGAGTCAAAAGTTTCGTTACTTTCGTTGTAGGGCAACAACTGTATTCCGCGCATATCACCGACCGGCTCACTTGTTTCGCTTCTATTTGTAACATTTAGACCGGTTTGCAAGTTCCGAAACATTTCTGTTAATGCCTGCAATGCATCTTCCATTGTGTTTTCCTTTTGTTTGCAGTTTTTTTTTAATCACTTCAATTGTAATTTTATTTGTATTTAAGCACTTAGCACTTTACACTTCATACACCCATTCGCATGTACATTTGTGATGTCGTATGTTTGTAATGTTGTATGTTTGCAATGTTGTATGTTTGTGATGTTGTATGTAAAGTATATTTCATGTGCTTACCTCTAGCCCTCCAAATGCAAAAAGAATTTCTCCGATAGTAATGAATGTAATTCAAATGAAAATGAATGAAATGAAATTCAAATGAACAAAAAAACGTGGCTGATTTGCTTCATCCGATCCTCATCGCCAATGATGTAGTTGTACAATGGTAATGAAATAATACAATGCTTGCTGTGATTGATCTTGTTTATTCGACGATCAGTAAGCGAATGAATATAATTATATCTAGCTTGTGAATGCATTGACCAATTCCTGTTTACGTTGGATCCCCTCCATGGACTCCGATCGAATATGGATATAACACAGATACAACCTTGGATGCTGTTTCTCAGGTTTCATAATTATTGGGCAACTTTCAAATTTTGCGCAGCCTTACTGACAAATGTCGAGAAACACTGGGGCTCTAGTAAACCCCCTACGGTTACTTGCCACGTACCGCAAACAACAAAGACCACAAAATCATGTCCTCCAAACTACGGAACCGAACTATCATTCCATAAAAAAACTTGATTTTCATTTTGGATTTGAATTCAAGCACAGTTTCCCGTTTTCTTCAGCTCTTCACAGTTCAAACTAGAATATTTTTTAACATATGCGATATCGAGCTGATTAATCAAGACCATATTTGTTTTCGCTTGAATTTTAATGCACAAATCACTTGTATTTTTAAACTGCAAGTAATTCAGTTCAGAAAAATCACAGACTTTAGAAATTCCCCGATGTGAAAAAGACTGACATGCGATTTTCAACTATTTATATCGCCAGCTATTTATATCGGCCACACACGATCGAGTGTTTTCTTCTTCCTCAATCTCGACTCAACCCAAGATTCCCGTCCTCCAGCTCATCGAAAAGCCGTTGCCGCCATCCGATCCATTGCACAACTTACAATTGTCACTCTCCCGAAAGCATTTCCATTTGCATAGTGCATTGGCCGGTTGTTATCAGCTGCATGTAGCGGCTGACCGGTCGCGATCATTGACCTACAGCACATTCGCGTCGGATGCCGTCATACAGTGGTCAAGAGCTGAGCATTAACGGCGTGATACATGTTAATGTTCAGCTCTAACCACCGTACGCCACACAAGAAACGAATACACTGCATCGGATGGATGTGCAACAAAATTTAGGTTTACATTTTATGCATTAAGTTCAAATGCCTGAACAGATTGTTGGTAAAACGGCCCACAGACGAGAGATCTGGTCGACAACTAGATCTGCAATATGCGATATCTGCAACGAAAATCTCTGTCTGTGGGCTAGTCTCAGGTTGCATTTTTAGTCTCTGCAACTGTTGCAGTAAATATCAAAATTTTTTTATATTTGGTGGGCGGAGCTAGTGGTCGACGACCACGTTGCTGTGTCTGTTGTGATTTTGAGACTAGAATGGAGATCTCATTTGAATTTAGTGTAATGTTGTGGTAAGATAATTCGAAATCATTGGTTTAACGAACTGAGTTGCGTAAGAATATGCTCAACAAGAGTCAGTTAGCATACCTCATGGTCCCGTTAATGCTTTATATATTTCAGGAAATATTTATGAACGAAAAGAATAGATGTGAAACAAAAATATATGGTCCATTTCAGTATCCTTTGGAGCTAGTGATCTGCGATTGAATCTCTGCTAATAGAATATTTTTAATGAAGTCGATAAAGCCTTTAAATTGGTATATGATGATAAATTTACTTCAGAAGATATTGCATGAATTAATGATGCAATTGAAGAAAATTTTAAATTAAGAAAAGAAGACATATTCTTGAGAAACCTCGTGCCATTTTAGGGTTTGCAGGATCTGATACTCTAGCTGGGGCAATATCTATGTAGCATAATAAGGGTTCTCATGCTGCAATATTTGATAATAAAGAAGAGTATTTGGTTTTGCGATGGCCAGCTTGCTAAAAGATCCTGTAGCTCTTGGACCAGTATTGATTTATTTATTTCATAGGATTAGTATATCTCTTGATGGCACTCCATCTAGTATCGTTCTTGATGGGGCATGGGCAATAATAGATAATCCAGTTTTTGTGCTCCATTTCGATTTATCAAAGTAGCTTGACTAGCTTTGTTTATCAGTTTTAACGCTCCACTAAGCGGATATCTTATTTGTTCAACGATATCAATTTCAATTTGCAAAGCACCAAATCAGTAAATACACCTGTAATACGCACAAGTGCTGCCTGCGCATGATGACCGCAAATTAAAATTCAATTAAAAAATATTTAGAGGGCTACATGTGCCTGAACCAGAATACCCGTACATACCTGATCGAAATAACTTTACGTGAAACATAATTTTAAACCCTATTAAGACACAAATGCTGCCAGCTCATGATACATACAATTTTATAATTTTCTTCGAAAATCAGTAAATACACCCCTCATACGAACAATCACTGCCTGGTTATGATAACCGCCAATTAAAAATTATTGAGAGGGATCTATGACTAGGCTACAGATGCCTGAAGCAGAAAGTACAAATACCTCATATACCCGTGTATACCTGTTCGAAATTACATTATATAGAACATCATTTGCTAACAATGCTTACAATTTATGTCCTCCATTTTCTTACAACGAAAATGACCTGAAAACACCCATTCCAAAGCGTGTGTTGCCTCAACGAAATAACGTTCGAATGAGATTGCAATTCAAGTTTCTGTGTCTGTGGCAAATCAATTGAGATCCAGTCGACGACCAGATCTCTTTGTCTGTGGGCCGTTTAACATTTTTTCCCCATTTTAAATTATGTTTACAAAAAAGCGGAATTCACCGTTCCAGAGATCAATTTGGCTTAGCAAATTTTAACAGCAATTCGTGACAGTGAGCTCAATATGTTTGGATTTGTACTGATAAGTTTTCGAAAAAAAAGTAAATAAATTAAATTTAAAGTGTAATTTAGAAACTACGTTTATACAAAAATATGGATTATACAAGCAAAATGCGATTGAGGTGTGAGAGCTAATTCAAAGAAATTAAATTTGAGGAAAGAAAACGCTTTAGTAAATAGGTACGATAGTATGTAACTGAAAATATGTAACTGTATCAATGTGCAAACCATAGTAAACACCATGCCAGCAGTGTTTTGATACAGGTGCAGACATGAAGTAGTCGCCCAAAAATGTTTTCTTTGACAGAACCGCGACTCATAACAAGGTTCATAAAAGAAGATCCGAAAAAATTTTTAAGGAATGTCAGCTTCAAGTTTTCAGAGATATACAGAACGAGGCCTGATTTCATAGTCGATTTACTCGAAGAAAACTATTCATATCAATTGTGAATCGAGAATTATTGCGTCTCGCAAAGCATTAAAACAAGCCTTAATAATGATGGATGTGCAACAATCTATTTTCATATTTCCGTCATTTTTTCTTCCACTTTGCACTGACTGTGTTTTCAATAATACTTATCGCACCTATACAATTTTAAATTTTAAAATGCCGGTTCAGTACTACCTTCATTATCTTTTTTGTAAAATTTATCAATGATTTACTCTGCAAATTTACTGTTGTTGAATCTCTGCTGTGATTGCTTTTTATCATCTTTTCTTTTGCGTACTTTACATCGATAGTTTGTGTTATTTCAAATTCTTTTCGCGCCATTACGCAGTTTTTTCTGAGTGCCGGTTCAGTGCTTTCTTGATAATCTTGTTCTCAAGATTTATTTGTAAATTACTTTGCTAATTTACCGGTTCAAATTTATGCTGGGTTTGCGATAGTGACAATTATAAGCTCGGTAATGAAACTTTTTTTTTCCACGAACTCGTGATCTGTAGTGCTTCTTGTCCTATGCATATTAATTTATTGTGGTGTGAAACTCTGGTTACATAAACAAAAGTTAAATTGCCCATTTAAGTCCATTAGTGACCAAACTCTAAGCTTCCAAAGCTTTGGAGCTTCTAAGCTCATAGTGATCACTGCAATCAAGATTCTCTAAATTTTCAAACCTGATCAATCGTGAAGCTTTATTAATACCGTTGTTGTAGTCTAGACACTTGCCAGCCTTTTGTCGTAGTGCTACCCAAATTCTACATTCGCTTATAAAAGTGCTACCACGCTCACATTGTCGTAACTGTTTTTCATATATTTTAAATTTATTTTACTAAATTTTTATACATATTGTTTGATCATGTCGCTTTGTTCCACCAATGCCTGTTGCGACAAAGCTGAAAAAAACCCCTCTTTAAACTCGCTTTTGGTTCTGGGGATTATCGTTTCACGCAAAATGTGCAGGTTTCACTGCACCCATGGGCGATTGCATCAATTGCGCGGACTCTGGCATCCATTACTACTGCGATAAATGCCGCAAGATTTCCATTTCAACCTACATTGAAAGACTCAAGGCCAATCTTCAAGACTTTGCTGCACTCGTAGCTTCTTTCGACAATCTAAATAAGCAGCTTGAGGATTCCCGCAAAGAGACCGAAAAGCTCTTTCAGTTCGCGTTAAAGGAGCGTCTATCTAAGTCCACTTTGCAAGATTTGCTGACCGTCTGTGAAGCGACTATAATCTTACCTCCTGCTTCACCTGTTTCTCTTGAAATTCATCTGCCAGCTGGAGTTTGCAGTCGTAGCTAAAAGCATTTGTATTTAACTCAGGCCAAGCTACTGCAGCGTAACACTCAAGCTCGGCCTGTTCTTAAATCGACAGAATCGGTACCACCTGTGGATCTGCGTCAAATTAATTCTCCAAGCTCACAAGCGGAAACTAATCGATTACCCAAGCCTCTAGCTCAACGTAAACGTGCTTTACCAGTCCCACAACGTGATATTTCTGCAAGAGATGCTGATGCTGTTTTAATGGCTTCATCTTCCTCATTCCTTTTTGTTGTTTGTGGTGACTTCAATTTACCTTCTATTCAATGGGACCTCTCGTCTTTAATCATCTCCTCTACCAATGCACTTTCAATTTCCCTCTCATCATTTCTTTTGTTTTGTTCCTTATCCCAATTTAATTACATTCCTAATAATAATAATCGCTTGTTGGACCTTATTTAGTATTAAAATCGATTCGGCCAAAAATTCATATTTCCATACATATATATATATATATATATATATATATATATATATATATATATATATATATATATATATATATATATATATATATATATATATATATATATATATATATATATATATATATATATATATATATATATATATATATCATCAAAAAATTTCAGTGAGATAATCTCGGGAACGCGCCATTCGATTGAGTTGAAACTTTCAGGATATATTGGTGTGTATGCAGAATAGGTCCAGGTCTCACTAAATGTCAGTTATTGTTAACCTTTTGGCGCCGGCGGCCATTTAAGTGATATTTTTAATATACCTATTATTTCGTACACAAATAACTTTCGCAAAAATAAAGTTGACGACATAAATTTTGAACGTGTTTTACATATGAATCAGATAATGTTTTGGAATTTTTTAACCCCATGTGTGCGCTGGGTGCCTAAAAAGAGAACGGGAAAATTTGCAAATTTTTAAACTGTGATAACTTTTGACATAGCTATTCAATCATGACGAAATTTTCAGGACCTATTTGTATTATATAGTTGTAGATTTGTGTAGCTTTTAATGAGCGTGCTGGCAACCCTGTAGCTAGGGCAGGCACTGAAAGTGAAAACCTCCAAATCATCGTCTCTCTTGAAAAAATGCCGCTTCTTCAACAAAAAGCCACTCATATGTAAATTTTGTGCTTTGTTTACATAGGCAAAAAGTAAAATTTGATATGGTATAACGGGCACGCCTGGTAACCCTTGCCGAATTTACCTATATTTTTAGCATCAAAAACTTCTGTTCACGGAAACTCACGATACGATAAGCAGAATTTATTGAAATTTGCAGAATGTATTGGTTTTAAATAGGACCAGGTCTGATAGAAGTAATTTTGAAATGCGGGCGATTCTGTGCCAGTGGTGCCATCTTGAAAAATCACTAAAAATGATAACTGCTTTTAGCCCTATAAATTCTGATTGAATCGTTCGATTTTGACGAAATTCACACAATAGCTGGACCTTACTTTAAGCCACGTTCGGTAGAAATTTGGTTGAAAAATTCGGTTGGTGCTGCCAGCTATGATAATTTTGGTGTCTTAAATTTGAAAAAAAAAAATTTGGAAGTGAAAACATTCAAACCATTGAATATTCAAAAAAATGTCCTTTCTTACAATAAAACCAATCTGTATACAAATCTTAGGTTTTATCTACACGTTCAAAGTAAAACTTTGAAAATTTCATGTCGGACAAGAACGGTAACCCTCTCCCAGTTAACCTATATTTTTAGCATCAAAAACTTCTGTTCACGGGAACTCATGAACCAATAATCAAATACAGCTAAAATTTACAGAATGCATTGGACTTAAGTAGGACCAAATTTGATAGAAGCAATTTTGAATTGTGGGCAACTCTGTGCCAGTGGTGCCATCTTGAAAAATTACAAAGAAAAAAAACTGCTTTTTGCCCTATGAGATGTGAATAAGTTATTGGATTTTCATGAAATTATCACAGTGTCTCAACCTTACTCTAATCTCTGTTTGGTGGAAATTTGGTTGGAAAATTTGATTGGTGCTGCCAGCTATGGTAATTTTTGTGACTTTGTTTTTGAAAATTCGTTCAGGAAAATAAAACTTTTTGCCCTATAACTTCCAGTGTAGTCATGAAATCAATACGAATTTCATACAATTAATGAAACCTATCATAAACATTATTCAAGCCAAATTTGGTTGAAAAGCTATAATAGAAAAGCTATTGTCAGCTATTGTTGGTTTTGTGTTTAATTGCAATATCTTTATAAAGCGGTTTTATCGTAAAATTTTCAAATGGTAATGATATTGTAGTGACAATAAACAGCAAATATTAAGTTTTCGATTATTTGAAAAAACTCGCTGCAGGTAACCCTAAATTTCTTTATTCTCCTATAACTTCGAATGTAATTTAACAATGCGAAACAGATGTGATATATGTATTCTTGGCTTTGATACTGGCAAAAGGTTGCCAGCACGAGTCGGTTGTACTACTTTGGTATCAATAAATGCTTACAGTTAGTATTCATACCGGAAACACTTACAATGAAAATAAATAACCAATGTTTCAGTTCCCAAAGTTCTGCAAATTTTTCAGATCCCAGCCCCAAACACCAACTTCAGTTACAGTGCTGCAGGCACTGCGCATTTTTTTCATTGATGTTATATAAGATGCTGCTTTCAAAATTATGTGAAATAAGCAACTGATAACGAATATAATTAACCCGTGTTTTGCTCTCATAAACGTTGAAATTCATGCCAGTGGTAATATCTGAAACCTTCCACCATATGAGTTATAATGGATTCTTGAGACCAAAGTAAAACGTGGCATTTGAAACAGTTTGGCCGTAATAAGCAGCACATGTGGTGGAATATGCACTCAAAACCTGCACGATTCTTCTACTGTTCTACGAACATTAGTGTTTCTAGCGGTTCAGGTGCGCTAGAGTTTTTTTTTCTAATTAACCTTCTTCTAATCTATCTATTTCCGCATCGTCCTTTCCTTACGTTGATCCTGACCCTCATCATCCCCCTCCCCCTTTCCATTGATTTTTGTTTACCGAATAGTCCACGCACCAAAAGCATAGTTGTGCCGTCTTTCAACTTTTTTAAGGCAGATTATGAATTAATTGCTGCTGAGCTCCTCCCTATTAATTGGTTTTCTTTTTTTCTTGGGCTTGATATAAATCAAGCTGTTTCTTCTTTTTACTCTCTCCTTTATTCCATTGTTTCTAGATTTACTCCTGTGTCTTGTTCTCATCGTGGGGCTTGTCCTCCTTGGTTTTCGGTTGCAGTATCCAAAGCTTTGCACCAGAAAGATAAGGCCCGTAATGAATTTCTTCGCAGTTCATCTGTCGAGGTGTTTCAGCGTTATCGGTCTCTGCGAACAGTGGCTAAAAGGACTGTTGAAGATTTTTTTTGGTTATTTTGCCCATATTGAAGCGAGTCTTTCCTCAGATAACTCGAAACCATTTTGGTCGTATGTCCGTTCCCTTAAAACTAGCAACCGGTCTCCTGACTCTTTTTTTCTTGAGGAAACTACGGCTTCTATCCCTCAAGAAACTTGTGATTTATTTGCTAAATTCTTTGCTTCTTCATTTTCTTCTCCTAATTTTGTTTCAGGGAGTTCTGCTGCGGCTGTGTTTTCTCAGGATAATTTTTCGATGACCAATCCTCTGGAGGTTGAAATTCTAATATCCTCGTTGGATCACTCAGCAAGCAGCGGCCACGATGGCATTCCTAATGTGTTTGTTAAGTATCTTGCATCTTCCTTATGTGTACCTTTGTCTATATTATTTAATTTGAGTTTGTCTGTTAGTGTTTTTCCTTCTACCTGGAAGGCTGCCAATGTTTTTCCGATTTTAAAATCGGGAGACATTATCAATGTGGCCAACTACCATCCTATATCCCTCCTGTCCTGCTTTCCGAAGTTGCTTGAGCGGATTGTTCATGACAAAATTCATGGTGCTTTTAGTCATTTATTTTCTGCAGAGCAACATGGTTTCATCAAGGGACGTTCAACGACTACGAATTTAGTGGAATTCACCAGCTTCGTCGCGTGTACTTTGTACAATGGTCTTAAAGCTGATGTGATTTACACTGACTTCGCGAAAGCATTTGACAGGGTAAATCACACAGTGCTTTTTGATAAGATCTGTCATTTTGGTGTTCCCAGTTCCCTTATATCTTGGCTTTCTTCCTACATCCATGATCGCGTCTGCCGTGTTGTGTTTAATGGTTGTTCTTCCTCCCCTTTCTTTCCTACTTTTGGTGTTCCCCAAGGTTCCATCCTTGGTCCCCTCCTTTTCATATTGTTTATCAATGACCTTCCTTTTAACTTTCAGTCTGACTCTCTGTTGTATGCTGATGATCTTAAAATTTTCCGTGCTGTCGCTTCACAAAATGATTGTTGTAAGCTACAATCGGATCTCTTTGTTTTAAGTGATTGGTGCTCTGCGAACTTCCTTGATCTTAATGTTTCCAAGTGTTTTGTGATGTCTTTTTCCAATAAGCCTAATCCCATTTCCTTTGAATTTTTTGTGTGATAGTCTTTTGAAGCATGTAGATCAACATAAAGACCTCGGCATCATCTTTGATCCGAAGTTAAAATTTGATCTGCATGTTTCTTTTGTGGTTGCGAAGTTGTTAAAAGTAGCTGGTTTTGTTCTGCGCTGCTCTCGCTTTGCAACCAATATTAACACTTGTGTTCGCCTTTTTGTTTCTCTTGTTCGTAGCATCGTTGAATATTGCTCCCAAGTGTGGTCTCCTCGTTTCGTGTACCTGTCTAATGCTGTTGAATCTGTTCAGCGTAAGTTTACTCGCTGCCTTTTGTTCAAGTTTAATGTTGCTTATCGTTTTTATGATGACCGTCTGCTTTTCTTAAATCTCCATTTGCTGAGTACCCGCAGAGTATTCCTTGATGAATGTCTTCTTTACAAGCTTTATCATGGCTTACTCTCTTCCAACATTCGCGTGTGTCATTTCTTACGTGTGTCTGATCGCCCGGTTAGACCTCAGTCTCTTTACCTTACTCCTTTTGCACTTACTCTTGTTTATTTTTACTCACCTATACCTAGGATACTTAGAAGCCATGATGAGCATCAGTTTGGTTCTTTGTCCATGTCGTTTCTTTCTTTTAAAAAAACATGTTATGGATACAATAACGTAGTCTCTTAGTTATTTTTATTATGCATTCTTCTCTTTACTTTTTCTTAAATTTTTGTTTTTATTATTATATTATTTTTATTCTTGTTTTGCTTTATATTCATGATATTTTTGATTATTTTTTGTATCTCATTTCATAATTGGATTTTTCTGTTAAATGAGATTTTGAATAAATAAATAAATAAACTCTTTGCTATCGGATTATGCACCGACTACAGTTCAACCTGTACCTTCAATAGGTCTTCCTCAGCCTTGTCAACCTGCTCGTACTCTACCGCGCCTAGTTGTTGTTTCGCCACCTTTACATGTGTTTGTATCGCGTTTCGTATACAATACTTCGGCAGAAGCAATTATGGAATACACCGCTGCAAAACTGGGTTACTTACTGCCTCTGCTACTCTGTAGGAAGCTAACACCAGATACCCTGCAGAATCAGGAAATCTTTCCGTTCAAAATAACGGTTACTGCTGGCACTGGTCTTCTGCTTCACAAAGACTTCTGGCTATCTGGTGTACTGTTTAAGGAATACACCAGGAAACCTCGTCAAAATTTTCATCAAGCAAAACTAAAGATCTCTATAAAGTAAAGACCTTAGCCTCAGATGACAATCTGTGCTCAACGGGAGTCAGAACTAATGGAATCAGAACTTTCGAAACTAATAAGGTCAATCCAATTCATGTATACTACCAGAATGATCATGAGCTTAGACCTAAGCCAAGCACGCTAAATCTCTCCTTTACTCTTTCTTCTGACCATATAAACTGTTTAACCGAAACATGGTTAACAGTAGATATTTACAACAACGAGCTGTTCCCGTTTCATACAGTCTTCCGCCGTGATCGTGATTGAGCTATCTTAGGTAGAAGTGATGGCAGTGGTGTGTTAGTTTCAGTTCACGGTTCTCTTCAAGGAACACTCTGTATGGATTTCTCTCCCACTCCTTCTATTAAATGTATTGCTGTGCGCGTGTAATTTCTCAGTTGTGGTTTATAGTAAATTTGTTTATGAGCTATCCACCTACCTCAACATGAGCTTTTCTTCTGCCTTATCTTTATTATGTGGTGGTTGCAACTTACCGAACCTGGTATCGAATCATAACTTTTCTTTTCTGGCCAAATCACTATGATCGTCTTTATGTGTCCTTAGTCTATTATATATAGCCTCAGCCGCTCCTCCGTCTGCTTGCCCGCCAGTTAGAAATCTGCTTATATGTCCCCCAATCACAAGTCTGGAGAGCCAAGCTGTGCTTCCAACTGCCGTTCAATGTCTCTCCTTCCTTGTTTTGGAAAAGTTCTTGAAAGAGCGGTTTACAACAGGTTGTTTCCTCTCCTCCATCCCTTGCTTGCTCGAGAACAGCATAGTTTTGCTACAGGTAGATCCCCCATCTCTTATCTAATATCTTTTACTAACCTGGCTGCTTGTTCCTTAGACCAATGGAAACAAGTGAATGTGTGTTCCTTGATAACATCATCCTTTCTATCTTTGTGTTCACTCTTCCAATTAAACTGTTTTGCCAATATAAATAACAAAATACTAGACTTCGTTCTATCTAATATTCCCTCTCATAATATCAGTGTTTATACTGCCTCGTTCCCCTATATCCAAGCTGACTAACATCATCTCAATCTTTCAGTCGCACTTCATAATGATCTTTAGAGCTTAAGTGTTCCTTCTCGAGCCATATGCTTTAACTTCCATAAAGCTGACTTTGTTGGTATGATGACTGAAATGAGCTCGGTTAACTGGTTCTCCTTTTCTCGCGGCCTCACTGTCAAAGAGCTTGTCATAAAATTCTACAACCTCTTATCCAACCTTTTCCCTCGTTTCACTCTTTTCGGACGTCCTCGCAAGCTAAATGATGCTCCTTGGTTTCGTCGTGGTGTGCCGTCTGCCCTGAAAGTTAAAGATGTCGGTCGAGCTAGATTTAGTCATACAGGCTGTCATGATGACTTCCTTGAATTTTCGAAGTTGCGATCTTCTGCCTAAACTGCCGTCAATCAAGCAACCCGAGATTACTTTTCCAGCATCGAGTCCTCTATCTGCCTTATCATCAAAAACCCTTTTGGTCTTATGTTCAAAATGTTCAAAATTCCGGTTTGCACAAAAACGGCATGCCCTCACCAAATTACCTCTATTTTCAGCACTCAAAACTTCTGTTCACGGGAACTGATGACCGGCTTCACCAATCATAATGAAATTCACAGGACATATTGGTATTAAAAGAACCAGGTCAGATAGAAATGATTTTGAAATGTGTGCAACACTGTGGCACTGGTACAATCTTGAAAAATCACTGAAAAAAACAGCTTTTTGGCCTTTCACTTCCGATTTAGCTGTCAGATTTCAACAAAATTCAAACAATATTTGGACCTTACCACTGAAACATTTGTTCGAAATTTGGTAGTAAATGGACCTTAATGTAAACCAAATATCCTAGGAATCTCGTAAAAAAATCATGAAAGGGCTGCCAGCTATGACAATTTTTGTAATTTTTTGAAATCTCTTTACCAAGCGATTTAGATTTGCAAATGGGAATAAAACTGCAATGAAAATTAATAACAAATATTAACCTTTTGGAAATTTGAAAAGTTTGAGGGTGATGACCCTAAAATTCTTTTCACCTGTATAACTTGCAGCGCAGTGATTCAATCGAAACGAAATTCACAGAGTAGTTTCAACTTAACGTGAAGCAGATTTCCTAAAGACGAGTATTTTGCTTTGCTGCTAACACAGGGTTACCACAATCGGACATTTTCGTAAATATTGCACCAACCGAAACTTCAAATTACAAACTCAAATGTCAAGCTTTTGCAATCAAAATAAGGAATCAATTCCTTAAATTTTCCGAGTTTTGGAATTTTTTCGGATGGCAGCCTGAAACAACGTTTAACAGCTGAAACTTTCGATGAAATCCTGCGATGAGAACCAAATTCAAAGGATGCGTTAATTTAAGTATGAGCTTGGTATGATAAACTTATTGCTGCTTCGTTGGTAAATTGCTGCCAGCACTGAACATTTTCATCATCTATGTTATAGTTGGGTTTTGTAGCTAAGGATTAGGAATGGTTGATATGATTCTACAAAAAAATATGTATAACGTCTTTCCAAATTTGTTGGTCACTCAAAGACAATTTCTTTGAAATTAAGTTTTCTACAAGTTTTGATGCGCTAGACTTTTATTACTAATGTTTTATTACATTTATTACATCATACCATATGGAACCATATTATGTTTAATTCGATGTAACGTCCTAAATTGTAACTGTTACTGGTTTTGAGATATTTACTTGAGAACTCAAAATTTTGGCACTTCTACCCCGGAAATTCTGTGTTCAATGTCGTTTTTCTCAGAAAACCTCATGAAACGATGCCACTTTAATTTAGTATTTTTATAGGCCATGACTTAGTTTTTACCATTTTGCAAGAAATAAGCAAAAACACATATGGCTCAAAAACTGAACATGCCATAACCCTCATTTTCGAACTACACTCTGGCCCTCAGTTTTGATCTAGGCTCTTTTTTTGAACTGAAAGAATTTATTAAAGGTTTGAATGCTTTATTTCAAAATTTTTGAACTACAGTAAATATTCAAAATGGCCAAGTTCATTTCGAATACATGCTAAAGCTCGTTTCGGAAGCGTTTTTTTCACATTCATACTTCTCAGCTGCAGCCGCATCGACCCTGGTATTTAGGTCTTTCAATGTTGATATTTCCGTCGTGAATACAAGAGCCTTCATTCGTCCCCATACAAAAAAATTCATAACTGTTAGATCAGGAGATCTCGCAGGCCAGTGTTTTGGTCCATTTCTACCGATCCAGCGATTGGTATAATTTGATTGGATATGATTGGTATAAAAGAATTCATCCAATCTCTGACTGGCCGTAGCAGCCTCTTGTTGGTAAAACATGGAAGCCAATCGTTGCAGTGGAATATCCTCCAATAAGTCCTGCAGTACTATTTAAAGTAGGTGGGAGCCTAATAGGTCCAATTAAATCGTTACCAATCACTCATGCCCATAAATTTACGCTGAACCTACGCTGAAACTATGAAGTCCTTCTCGTGTGTGGATTACTCTTAGCCTACGTATGCAAATTCTGAAAGTTTGTGATACCGTTCTTAGTAAATAAGGACTCATCGGTCCAGAGAATGGTGTCCAAACAAATTTTCGTTGTTTAATTGTTTCTCAAGGAAAACACAAAATTCCATCCTTTTGGGCAAATCGTTGGGTAGGGGCTCCTGCACTGGGGTGTGATGGTAGGGATGTAAACGGGCTGCTTTCAAAACACTCTAAACTTTCCATGAGACACGTTAAACTGCAACACCAATCGTCGAATACTGATCGATGGGTCAGCTTCCGCTGCATGCAGTATTTCTTCATCGATCCGTACAGCGACTTCAGGCGTAGGCTTTGCGTTTACTCGGCTCGTTTTTACGCTGCCAGTTTCCCAAATCTTTGTGTATAGTTCTTGAGACACTCTTCCTTCAGGAATCCGTCGATGGGGTTATCTCTGTTGATACAAAGATTGCGCCGCTTGTGAACTTCCCCGGCACTCTCCATATACGTACATAATATCTGCATATTCGCCATTAGTGTAGTGAGACATTTTGAATTTATGTTTGAAATTTAAGTGATATCTTCTAGTTCGAGTAATGTACCGAAACTGACAAAAATTTGAAAGTGGCTCTGCCTTAATTTTTTTACGTATTCCATTAATAAGAGCGAAGAACTGTACCCAATTTTACCTTTTACATCCAGGTAGGTGCTTCAGTTATGTTGAAACTTATTTTTATTTAGCTTATTTTATTGATAGTTTGAAAAGTAATTAATGGGCAGTAGAAATACTTATGCACAAATAACAATTGAAACTTTTTTTTTTCAACGAGGGCCACTTTACGGCATATTTACTTTTTAAGTGATATGTATTTTCGCTTACTACTTGCGAAATGGTAAAATCTAATTCATAAGTATGTAAGCAACCTTTATAGCCAACACGGTGGCCTATATGAAATTAAAATGGCATACTTTATTAAGGTTTTTTGAGAAAAACGACATCGAACACAGAATTTTCGGGGAAGAAGTGCCGAAATTTTGCGTTTTGAAGTAAATATATCAAAATCAGTAACAGTAACAATAAAGGACTTTACATCAAATTAAAGGTAATTTGATTCCATAAAAAAAAGCTATTGTAATTATTTGTTTTCAAGATATAACGATTTAAGTTAGTCAGGATACAGGTCCGAAACACTTTTATTGACTCCGTACATTTTGAAAACCGGACCACCCTGAAGAACAATTTTTTGCTCAAAATATATCAGGAATGCCTCCTAGCAAAAGTGTCTACCGAGTAACAAACACCCTATATATACATATATATATATATATATATATATATATATATATATATATATATATATATATATATATATATATATATATATATATATATATATATATATATATATATATATATATATATATATATATATATATATATGCATATATATATATATATATATATATATATATATATATATATATATATATATATATATATATATATATATGTATATATATATACATATACATATATATATACATATATATATATATATATATATATATATATATATATATATATATATATATATATATATATATATATATGTATATATATATACATATACATATATATATACATATATATATATATATATATATATATATATATATATATATATATATATACACATATACATATATATATATATATATATGTATATATATATATATATATACATATATACATATATATATATATATATATATATATATATATATATATATATATATATATATACATATATATATATATATATATATATATAGATGTATATATAGATGTATACATGTATATACATATATATATATATATATATATATATATATATATATATATATATATTATTATTTTCAAAGAATTTCGTCTAATACAGACTAGTAGTGTTTACAGATTTTAAACTTACAACAAATCAGTCAAAATGGATTGTATTCATGGCCAGTAAGTTAAGTCGATTAATGTAAGGAGGCAAGCAAAGAGGATCTAACCAAGCAAATTAACGCAAACAAAACCGAAGAAATTTTTTCTGAATGGACTAGATACGGTCCACATAAACCTGCTGAAAAGGCGCCCAAAC